>BSBM01000066.1:17522500-17997500 GCA_027924585.1 Larix kaempferi | reverse complement strand
CATTTGACGTACCGTTCTCGACATTTGCCCACTTACATAATTAATAAAAAAATAAAAATTAAACATTTAATTTTGGAAAAATAGCGCTGCACTAGTGCTACGGGTTCTATAGATGTATACCAGATTTTGTAGCCTGAAACCATCATTTAGGCAGTGAAAGACTGTACCCAGAAAAACATATACCTTATCATTTGCCAAAAAAATAAAAAGAGAATGTTAGAAAAAATGAAATTTGACATAGTTATGCAAATTTTCAATACTTAAAAGTTATATATTCGGAAACATGACTCAATTTCCTATGTTTCATATTTTTTACTCGATGCAAGATATCTTGTGTAAGCATCTCAAAAAAACCAAGTAAGTTGAGGGATGCCTGATTTTTCAGCTTTCTATTGCATCTAATGCGCCAAAAGTGACCCTCACTAGCTTGCACATGCCTTAGAGAAAATAACACATCCACAAAAATAACATAACATATATGCTAGGAAAATCGAACCATAAGTGAGGACTATCCTTGAGCTCTTTTCTTCTCCAATATGCAATGCAAATACAAAGAAAGTGGTACTATCTATGGAGTTACTTATGAGATTGTGGCCTATATGGATACCACATGATATCCTAATTCTTCGGTTATGCTCTAATATCCACTCATTGGCTCTTGCTCAACTATGGCCCAATGCAATAATACCATAATAATGGAATCCCTTCTTCTTCTAGTGACCTAGTATTTAACAATGCCTTGATAACTATCTAGGGTTAGTTTTTAGGGGTTTTTCACGTGTCAACTCTTAATTAGGGTTTGGGTTTTTGACCCTATAGCATTACTTGAAATTCCACATGTGACTAGCTCTACATGTGTGGGTAATGATAGTTGACCTGGAATCCACTCAGTACCATGGTGTTCAACATGATATGTCAACTTGCGGGAGGCATAAATTCCACATATGAACTGTAACATCCCCAAAATTTCATAAAAATTTAAATTTTTCTATGCAGTATTTAATGCAAATACATATTATGTGGAAAGTATGTTAATGATAATTTAATCTTTTTAATAACAGATCAGTTATGTTATAATGACGACACAAACTCATTCACAAACAGTCGTCCATTGTTTAAAAGTGTCATAACGTCGTAATGTTGTAATTACTTTATTTATGTCCTAATAAGCTTTTTGGATAGATGCATTTGTTTGAGTATTTATGTACTCTGTTTTATCGATGTTTAATAGAAGCATAGTTCATCATTTATTTTGTCTCTTATAGCCCTATAATTATGATCATGGATTCTAACCTTTTGTTTTTCCTTTTTCAAAGGGGTCCTATGGTTACCCCAAGGCTTAATTAGCAATTATATAGCTAACGCAATTACTATTCCTATACAGATCTGCAGGTAAGAAATACTATCCAGTTTTTTAAGAGTTTGACGATCGAAGGGTGAGATGGTGTACGCCATTTTGTCTTAATGTTCTTATGTTATTTTCTACGTCCTCGGCATGCACATGAAATATTGGCTTAACGCTTAGGGTAATACATACCCTAGCCATGATTTTATTTACGATAGTGTCATGTTATAACTCAGGTCTATATAATGGATATTACATAGGGTTAACATCAATGTCCTCTCCTTGTGTTAGAGTAGGCATACGATATACTTACATTTGTAAAAGGTTCAAATATTATATCATGCTAGATATCTTGTAACACTTATTTGGTGGTGTGTTTATATTATAATTGAGCTCTGACTATAGGTATACACTCCATGTTGAATTGCTTAAACAATCATGTGGTAGTATTAAATACTTAACCAAACCAGTATTCAAACAATCGACTTAAAACTTTGATTATTGAATTCATGTGGTGATAATGGTTTGGTATCTAACAGGACCTTGACTATAGGCAAACGTGAAAGAATTTAAATCCTAGTGGAATGTACTGCTGGTAGGGTCCACGTGATGGACATAGGGTTTTGGTTAAAACCCTAGCCATGCATTGAATGACCTTTCGACCATCGTTTAACTCATTTTCAAATGACATTTGTTTGCGAGAAGGATCCAAAAGGCTCTTGGCTGTTTCAGGGTTTGAATGCTACTTGTAACTCTAGGGTTTCGATTGTGAATCTCGAAGCTTGGCTCCTAGCATGGTGCCAAGAATGGAAGGTAAGCCAGTGAAATTAAAATCGATAGAGTTCATTTTAGTTTATAACGATATTCGTATTTGTACAGTGCTCTAACCTGTTGTTGTTTGCTTTTGTTTTGTGTTAAGTGCCAGGGTAGTCCCTTAACCAAGCTTTGGGTTGTGGAAAGTGGGCGTTTTCTCCCTTGAGGGGTTGGACTTGCGGCCCTAGTAAGCCTCGGGCAGTCCCTGGAAATTCCTACAACAAAAATTTGTTCTATCTTGTGTGTTCATGGTGATGTTTGGCATTGATGACGGTTTTGTAATGCGAAAAATGGAGTTTACCAACACGTAAAAGAATTCACTATTTTCTATGGTTAAAAGTTTAAGGCATATGGAAAACTTGTAAAAGCATAAGGGGTTTATGTCCCTAGAGCCATGGCTCGTGTATTCTCTGTTTTGGTTATAGATGAAATGCAACTTATGCATGTTTGCTTAAATTTTTCAATGTATGTATTGATTGTGTTGAGGGTTTAATCCTATGACCGTTGTATGTGTTTGTATTTTGGTTTTGGGCATTATATGCAAGCCCACACATGAAACTTTGTGTTTTTTTAATCTTTGGCCTTTCGGCATTAACTTAGTATATTATGAAATGTTCTCTGTACTTGGAAAAATGTGTATAAGTTTAAATGTTTCGCTTGCAGAGCCCTTAAATGTCGATACTGTTTTTAATGTATAAACTTGTGCCATACTGGCTTTGTCATAAGACGTAATGTCCCTTCATTTTTGCTTATAACTTGTTTACAGAGAACCTTGGATAATTTGGTAATCGTGGTTTCAGGGATTCGACCCCGGGACAAGAAGGTTTCGACAGTATTCAAAATTTGTATTTATCTTTGAACCGCTGTAAAAGGATAGTTGATCCTTACGGGTCTTGAACCCTAGACCTATGATAGCTTTTAATTTTAAAAGTTTTAAAATGTTAGGTTATGGGATTTAACCCCGTCAGCTCTTATTATAACCTTTAACATTCTTGTTGTTTATATATATAATGTCTTATATAGGATTTAGAAATCCTGTCAAAGTGTTGTTTTATTTATGGTTGTTGTACGTTAAACCCTTGTCATGGGGTTTTCAACCCTAACTTGAGTTTGTATTATAATAAGAAACCTCTTGGTTATTATTGCAACTCGACTGTTTTTGGATTGTTATGTATTTAAACGTTTAGCTCAGGTTTTATCCAACCCTGGAAAGAGTCACGCTTCGGTACCTTGACCTGGAAAGAGTCACGCTTCGATACCTTGATCTGGAAATTAATTTATTTGATAATAGTTCTGTGTACTAAATATTCTATTTGAATTTCCTAAATGAATAAAATATTGACGTAGGTCAATAGTCTCTTGACTGTCTAAAGATTTATATTTGTTTGTTTTATGCCAGTATTGACAAACCTTGTTCTATAAGTCTTTATTTGTTTTTAAACCATCATAGATCCAAATCCTAGGCTCTATCAAGCACCGAGAGGGATCAAATATCCCGAGGTGCGAACCTCTCCTTGAATAGCTCCTTGAGTACAATACCTGAGCCACCTAATCCTAAGCTCTAAAGTCTCTAGTTTAAGTCTCATATTTACTTTTTACTTTGTATTATTCTTTTTTATTTATGGCCGACATAATATTTATTACTTTTTACTTTGTATTATTTTGTTACTCGACAAACTCGACAAACGCTCTAAAATCTCTTATTTATTTTTTTCTTTGTATTAAAAGTAAAAATTAAAGTCTCTAGTTTAAGTCTCATATTTACTTTTTACTTTGTATTATTCTTTTTTGTTTATGACCAACATAATATTTATCACCTGATCCTAAGCTCTAAAGTCTCTAGTTTAAGCCTCATATTTACATTTTACTTTGTATTATTATTTTTTGTTTATGGACGACATAATATTTATTACTTTTTACTTTGTATTATTCTTTTTTGTTTACTTTGTATTATTTTGTTACTCGACAAACACTCACATGTTACAAAATCTCCCTCATACTAGGCTGTAGAGCGCCTCTTGGCGCAATAATTAAGGAAACTGGACATGGCCACAAGATTGTATTTATTCTTGGGGTAACCCTAAATGTATACATTCTAAAGTTGTATATACTTCTATTATAAAATAAACAATCATCATTCTATTCATAATATTGGAATCATTCTAATCTATTATTTAAACCAACTTGTCTATACTAGAGTACGTCTCTTTGGAGAGTGGAAAAATACAGAGAGAGAATCATTCAATATTTTAATTTCCAGTTTCAATCATTTAGCCATTTATGCACAATAAGCTATGAATTTAATAACTTTAATCTAATAATTAAGTAAAATGAAACATTTAGAAGTAGAAATTGGTAACCTAGAATTAAATAACTAGAGCAATGAAGAACCTGATAACTGTAGAGGGGGACAAACACCCAAAGAAGACCGTTCCACCCAACCTTTTCCTGAAATCAACCAATGTTACTTTCCTTAGTACCCCCAAGCTTGTTCATTGAACCACTAGGACGAAGATACTGTGTGGAGGCAAGTATTTATCCTTCTGATAACTCAACAATACAATGTTGCTGCAAGTCAACATGAATGCCTCCTGCACTCAACAATGATGGTTTATGCACTCAGCAATAATATGTAGTCTTACTCTAATATTCACTTCCTCTCCTTCCCCTCATCGAATCTCTTTTGTGTTCCCACTTTCTGCTCTCAAAAATGTCACAAGGAAAATAATTAGTGAGCCCCCTGTTCAATTCGATGGAAGTAAAATAGTGCCTAGGTCTTTTGGTCAGTTTCATAGTTATTGAGCCACCTGCTCAGTTCCACCTTTTTGGCGAACATGACCATAAATATAGGGAATTTGCCACCTGCAAAAGCTAGAAGTGAATGAAGATGCTGCCAAATGTCAATTTTCTCTCCACCCCAGTTCATTCCCCCTAGTGGGTCAGTGAACGCTCTTTAATAGTCTCCTTTGGATATTTGTCTCCTCTTTTATTTATTAATAATAAAAATATTAGAGTATTTAATTACAGTCATCCTTGACCCCACTTGGTCAATAATCATAAAAACTTTACAATAACTTATAACATAATGTTTTTCTCACAACATAAAATATTCATATTTTTGGGTAGGTGACATACACCCCCTCTTAAGTTCAACATCGTCCTCGATGTTGCTTTATTCATCATCCTCTGAGCCTTCCTGGAACAGAATTGGATATTCTTCCCGCATATGATTCTCCAATTCCCAGGTTGCTTCATCTAGACAAAGGTGCTTCCATTGCACCTTTACTTGTCCAATGGTGCGATTCCATAGTAAAATTTCCCTCTTGTCGACGATACAATCCAGTTCCACCAGAAGATCTCCTTCGGGTTCCACCTGTACATCATTCCAATTGATCACATGAGTAGCATCATGTACGTACTTTTTCAAAATGTAAATATGAAATACATTATGTATTTTAAGATTCGGTGGCAAGGACAACTGGTATGCCACCAGTCCAACCCTTGACAGTGTTTCAAAGGTTCCACAATACCTAGGTGCTAATTTAGCACAGCTCCCTAACTTTAAGGAGCTTTTTTCGGTTTTACCTTGATGAAAACATGCTCACCAACCTGAAACTCTTTCTGAGTTCTTTTGAGATCTGCATGACCCTTCTATCTATCTTGTGCAATTTTCAGATTTCCTTGTACCTATTTCGTTGCTAGTTCCATTTCTTTCAATAACTCAGGTCCTAACATCAACCTGTCAATTGGATTACTCCATGAAATAGAAGTATTACACTTTCTACCATACAAAATTTCAAATGGACTAAGTTTAGATGAAGCTTGATAATGATTGTTATAAACGAATTCAACAAAGTGCAGACAATCCTCCCATTTGCTTGGCTGATCTCTAACATACATCCTTAAGATATCCTCAAGAATATGATTTACTCTTTCTGTCTATCCGTCCATTTGCGAATGAAAAGATGTACTGAAATTTGATGTAGTATCCAAACCTTTAAACAAAGACTTCTAGAAATTTCCCGTAAATTTAGAGTCTCTATCAGAAATTATAACTTTAGGAATTCCATGCAAACGAAAAACTTGTTTCATAAAAATTTCAGCAATGTTAGTAGCCTTGTAAGTGGTTTTAATAGGTATAAAATGAGTTGCTTTGCTAAGCTTATCTACTACTACCATTATTGAATCATTCTGTTTCTGATTTTTAGGCAAACCAGTTATAAAATCAATGCTGATAATTTCCCACTTCCAATCTAGAATTGGTAATGGTTGTAATAAACCAGCTGGGTGTTGATGCTCAGATTTAACTTGCTGACATTCAATGCACCTAGTGATGTATTCAACCACCTCATTCTTCATATTTGGCCAGAAATAATCCTTTCTTAACATTGTTATCATCTTTTGGTAACCCGAATGTCCTGAATAAGGACTTTTAAGTACTTCATTTAAAATAAGCATCTTAATTTCAAGTACATTTGGTACATACATTCTATTTTTATACAGCATTAGAACTTTTTCATTCAGACTGTAATCTGTTATTAAATTTTTAGATATATTTTCAACAACACTTTCTTGTAATTTTTGATAATTTTCATCCAATTTTATCCCTTCATCAATCTGATTTTCTAAATCTGTTTTGTAAGTGATGACTGCTGCCATAAAATTTAATTTTGCATTTCTGCTTAAGGCATCAGCCACCTTATTCTCTTTTCCATTTATATGTTTAATCTCGAAATCATATTCGCTAAGGAAAGCTAACCACCTAGCTTGCCTTGCATTCAGATTTGGTTGATCCAACAAATATTTTAAACCTTTATTATCAGTCATTAATAAAAACATTCTACCAATTAGCTAATGGTGCCACATCTTTAAAGCAAGTGTCATGACAGTCAAGTCTAAATCATAGGTAGCGTAATTCTTTTCATGAATTTTCAGCTTTCTTGACTCATACGCTATTACATGACCTTCTTGTGTTAAGACTCTGCCAAGGCCATCATTGCATGCATTAGTACATACAACAAAGTCCTTATTCGGATCTGCAATTTTTAGAATAGGTGCAGTAGTTAACAGTTCTTTCAATTTCTTAAAACTTTCTTCACACTTTTGATCCCAAACAAATTTATTTCCCTTTTTCTATAAAGAGGTTATAGGATTTGCAATTCTTGAGAATCCTTCTATAAATTTTCTGTAGTAAACTGTGATTCCCATAAACGTTCATACACTGGTTACATCTTTAGGGACGGGAATTCGTTAACTGCTCATATTTTATCAGGGTCAACTGCGATTCCATCCTTGGATATCACATGACCTTAATACTGTATTTTATCTTTGAAAAATTCACACTTACTAAATTTAGCGTACAGTTGATGTTCTGCTAAGAGTTGTAAAATTATTCGTAAGTGTTAGTCATGTTCTTCCGTAGTCTTTCAGTAAATTAAAATGTCATCAATGAATACAATTACAAATTTATCCAAATACTGATGTAAGGCATTATTCATTAAACACATGAAAACTGCTAGAGCGTTAGTCAGCCTAAAAGGCATAACTACAAATTCATAATGCCTGTAACAGGTTTTGAAAGCAGTTTTAAAGATATCCTCATCTTTAATTTTGACTTGATGATATCCAAATATCAAGTCTATTTTTGAAAATATCATTTCTCTGCATACTTGATCAAACAGATCATCTATGCGGGGCAAAGGATATTTGTTTTTAATCGTCATTTTATTTAACTGACAGTAATCTGTGCATAAATGCAAGGTACCGTCCTTTTTAAAGAAAATGACTGGTGCTCCCCAAGGAGACACACTTGGTCTTATGTAATTTTTATTAATTAATTCCTTTAATTGTGATTTTAATTCATTAAGCTCTAGGATATTCATCCAGTAAGGATCTTTTGAGTTGGGTACCCCACTTGGTACTAACTCAATGGTGAAGTCCATTTCTCTTTTCAGAGGTGGACCTGGAATTTCTTCTGGGAATACATCTTAAAAGTCTCTTAGGATTGGTATATCTTCAAGTTTTAACTTATCTTCTTTAGTTGCGTGTTCATCATTAATTACATTTACAACAAATAATTTACATCCTTTTTCACTTGAAAAGCAGAAGTTTGTTTAACTGAAACTTTTCTAGGGATTCCTTTTACTGTTACTGTTTCCCCTTTATCATTCAAACATGTAAATGTCTTTTCAAAACAATTCAGAACTACCCTATGCTTTTCCAACCAATCCATTCCGATTAGTACATCATAAGACCCTAATGGTAATACATTCAACTTAATATGAGTCTTAATCACTATGAGTCTTAATTTGTACTTCCTCTTTTTAGAATTGTAATCACTATCACTACTGTCGCTCGGATACTTACGTTTCTTCCTTTGTGATTTAACATTAATTTCGGAAGAAGATCTACTTTCATCATTAGAGAATTTTAACTTCTTACCTTTGTGTTGATAGGACATGGTTCCAGATTCAGAATTAAATTCTGTTCTTTTACCTTTTTCATCATTATGAAATTTATCTAGTAATATCTGATTCAGTTCTTCTTGTGCTTTTAAAATCCTTTCATTCTCTTCCTTAACAGTTTTCATTTCAGCTTTTAGATCTTTAACTGTTCTAAGTACTTTAGATGAATTATCATTTAATTCTACGTAAATATTTTATTCATTAACCTGTTCATGTTCATTATTATTTTGATCATTATGTTGGGATCTGTACTCAGCAGATTCTTCTGGTCCTTCCATTACCTGCAATTTAGATATCAAATGTTCTGTACATAAATAAATTAAAACAAAAATCAGTAACTGTGTTTTTCTGTTTTCAATTTCAATTGCGCGAGTTGAGCCACTTTTAGGCCTAGTGTTTGAACTTGCGCTCTGATACCACATATAACATCCCCAAAATTTCATAAAAAAAATCTAGAATTTACTATAGACATTTCCTGGAATTTAGGGTGGTCTTTGAGGTGTCTTCTTCCTTCACTTGTACCTGGTGGTATCTCGATTTGAGATCCAACTTGGTGAAGTACTTGGCATGTTGAAATTGATCTAGCAAATCATTGATCCTAGGTAGAGGGTATTGGTTCTTGAGGGTGATCTTATTTAGATATATGTAGTTAATGCACATCCTCCAAGTCCCATCCTTCTGGGTACTATGATGATAGGTGAACCTCAAGGTGATTTTATTAGTCAAATTACTCTGTGGTCCAACAATTGATGCAATTGCTTCTTCACTTCTCCTATTTATAGAATGAACTACATGTATAATCCAATGTTTTGCAATGGAGAATTAATCAATAGTTATATCTCATGCTCCACTTACCTCTTAGGGGGTATCCCTTTAGGATCCTAGAATACTTCTTTGTATGCCTACAAAATAGTCTCCAATTAGTGTTTCTACTCTCTAGTACATCACACTAGAGATTCCTTTACTTTTCACAATTCACCTTCTTGATGATTATGTATTAAGAAAAGTAATACAAACTTTCTTGAACTAATTATCTTATTGGCTTGGTTAGAACTTACTAGAGAGATATTTGGTTTAAATTTGTGTGCATAAATGATGAAATATTTCCCATTGATAAAGTGATATTGGTTTTATTTTTAGAGTCATGAAAATTGCATCCATCACATACATGTAGGGCCTTCCAAACAATAGAAAACAAACATCAAGTGATACTACATCTAACTCCACTTCATAAATATAATTTGCATTTATATTAAATTTAATCTTAAACTGTTTTGTGACCTTATGTTTTGCATCCTTATTTACCTATCCTAATGGGTAAGGGCTAGGATGCTCATGAAATTCCAATCCAAGCTTACTTACCATATATTCTTCTATGAGATTGGCATGTGAATCAAAATCAAATAGATCATCCACCTAGGATTTTTTGACCGGAATATTGATGTCGAAGAGTTTCACCATCTCCTTCTCTTCCTTAGGATGGAGGCTAGTTAGATTCACCTCCTTCTACACTATAGTGCATAAAATATTCTCATCTACATATGATCTACTCTCTATCTAATGTTAAGATTTAATATGCTAAGACAGAAAACAGCAGCATTACATTCCATTTCACAATAATAGCATATACAGGATCACTAAAGAAACAACAAGCACAGCATAAACACAAGAGACAAAGATTTATCCTGGGAAACCCTCATGGGGTAGAAAACCCAGCAAAGCTTCCTCAATATAGATGACCAGCAATATACAAAGATGAAACCCTGAGACATGATCTCCTCCTCCACAATAGCAGACCTCTCCTCCACAAGTGTGCTATCCTCAAGTGAGTGAGTGTGTATAATGAGGAACACACCTCCTCAATTTATACACTACTTTGATATGTATTTTACACAAGTACATGTAGGCTCGTATTTAACCATTAGGTTAAATACCCCATTATAACTGACTGGGCCGACCCCCACATGGTGGGTCTAATAACCCAAGTTACCACATTCCGACGGAGGAATAAACATCTCCGGATATACAATAAGATCTTCACGGAGGAATGAAACATCTCCGGAATAATAAAGTAAAAATATAATATTCTTTGAAGTTACAATATCTCAACACTCCCCCTTAACGAGAAGGATATTATAACAGCATCTGCACGAGCAAGGAGTCATCAACATCATACATGATACATCTATAAATCATTGGAAGCTTTCTCAACATCATCAACATCTTCAGTACTGAGTCTTTATCTTCTGCAGCACTCGAACAACTACAGCAACATCAACATCTAGATCCTCACGATCATCAGCATCATCATCTCACAATCATCAGCATCGTCATCACATGATCATCAGCATCGTCATTAGCATCACAATCATCAACATCGTCATCAGCCGATCATCAGCATCGTCATCACACGATCATTAGCATCGTCATCACACGATCATCATCATCGTCATCACACGATCATCAGCATCGTCATCACATGATCATCAGCATCGTCATCACACGATCAGCAGCATCGTCATCTAGATCATCACGATCAGCAGCATCGTCATCTATATCATCACGATCAGTAGCATCGTCATCTAGATCATCACAATCAACATCATTGTCATCTAGATCATCACGATCAACAACATCGTCATCTAGATCATCACGATCAACAACATCATCAATACAAATATAAATATCATTAATACAAGTATCCTCATCAATACAAGTATACACATCATCAATAAAAGTATCCTCATCAATACAAGTATACACATCATCAATACAAGTATCCTCATCAATACAAGTATACACATCAGCAATACAAGTATCCTCATCAATACAAGTATACATATCATCAATACAAGTATCCTCATCAATACAAGTATACATATCATCAATACAAGTATCCTCATCAATACAAGTATACACAATAGCAGCATACCCTACAACACACAAGATCCAATTACGGGATGATCAATCCCTCTCACTTTAGGACATAGGTCCAAGGATGATACAATCCTGATCCGCTTACGGGATGATCAGTCCCTCTCGGTTTAAGACAACTCTCATGTCTATGGATGATGCAATCCAGATCAACTTACAGGATGATCAATCCTTATCACTTTAAGACACCTCACCATGTCTAGGGACGAGGCAATCCCAATCTATTTACAGGATGATTAGTCCTGTTCACTTTAAGACATCTCACCATGTCTAGGGACGAGGTAATCCTAATCTATTTACAGGATGATTAGTTCTTATCACTTTAAGACATCTCACCATGTCTAGGGACGAGGCAATCCCAATCTATTTACAGTACGATTAGTCCTTATCACTTTAAGACATCTCACCATGTCTAGGGACGAGGCAATCCCAATCTATTTACAGGATGATTAGTCCACTCAATCTCATTTAGGACTATCCTTCCTTTCGAATTACTGGATTTACTGTCCAAGGATGATTTAATCCATTCAATTCATTTAGGACTATCCTTCCTTTCAGAATTACTGGATTTACTGTCCAAGGATGATTTAATCCACTCAATTCATTTAGGACTATCCTTCCTTTTAGAATTACTGGATTTACTGTCCAAGGATGATTTAATCCACTCAATTCATTTAGGACTATCCTTCCTTTCGGAATTACTGGATTTACTGTCCAAGGATGATTTAATCCACTCAATTCATTTATGACTATCCTTCCTTTCGGAATTACTGGATTTACTGTCCAAGGATGATTTAATACACTTAATTCATTTAGGACTATCCTTCCTTTCGGAATTACTGGATTTACTGTCCAGGGATGATTTAATCCACTCAATTCATTTAGGACTATCCTTCCTTTCGGAATTACTAGATTTACTGTCCAAGGATGATTTAATCCACAACCGTACATTTAGGATCACGTCCAAGGATGACTCAATCCTCAACCTTACATTTAGGACCACGTCCAAGGATGACTTAATCCTCAACCGTACATTTAGGACCACGTCCAAGGATGACTTAATCCTCAACCGTACATTTAGGACCATGTCCAAGGATGACTTAATCCTCCACCGTACATTTAGGACCACGTCCAAGGATGACTTAATCCTCCACCGTACATTTAGGACCACGTCCAAGGATGACTTAATCCTCCACCGTACATTTAGGACCACGTCCAAGGATGACTTAATCCTCCACCGTACATTTAGGACCACGTCCAAGGATGACTTAATCCTCCACCGTACATTTAGGACCTACGTCCAAGGATGACTTAATCCTCCACCGTACCTTTAGGACCTACGTCCAAGGATGACTTAATCCTCCAACGTACATTTAGGACCTACGTCCAAGGATGACTTAATCCTCAACCGTCCACCAAGGACTTCATTCTCGAAGACATACGTCTACGGCTCTCTTTAGGACTGAAGTCCAGGGATGATCCAATCCCCTCAAGTCCACCAAGGACTTCATTCTCGAAGACATACGTCTATGGCTCTCTTTAGGACTGAAGTCCAGGGATGATCCAATCCCCTCAAGTCCACCAAGGACTTCATTCTCGAAGACATACGTCTACGGCTCTCTTTAGGACTTGTGTTCAAGGATGATGCAATCCTCACATGTATTCTCATCAATTACTATCGATCCTGGGAACCCATACAGAACCTGATTCACACTTCTTTTTTTAATTACACCATTAAGAGAATGGTCTTATCTAGCCACTTGGAGCAAACATCTCATCATGATTCTCTTCCCCTTTCTAAGAGAATATTCTAGCCATGAGCCTTCTATATTTTGTTTGATTTGTAAATCTTCTTGTTTGAACATCCATCACTTGTACGGTGTCCATCATTCTTCATGACCTTTCCTACAAATCAAAATTAAGTACATGATTAGTAATACTTCATAATCATCAAATCATATTTACATGGTAACCTATTATGCATACAGATATCATTTACATAGTTATGCAACTAATTTAACCAATGCTTTGGCACAACACTTTCCCATATCCTCTATGCATACAGTGGCTATCTAGATGCCTTCCATCTCTACCAGAACATACTCTCGAGAGTGTGCACAGCTCTCAGCATGTCAGCAAAGAGGTTTCATTCTAGACAAGCAACAATGGAATGTTTGTCCAACTTACCAATCATATGCACATTAGTAGTATATTGTTCAATGCTCTATGAATGTTTACACTCAGCATTATATATTCTAGGAATACAAATATGCATACAACCTATTACAGGCAATATCATTACTATTTCAAATAACAACTCAAATACTTCTCTTTTATGTTTGTGTGGTTGCCTCCCGCTTGATCTTCTGTATGTCTTTTGAACTTCTATTCATTCTGTACCACTGTGCATGCTCAAGAGTCATCCTCATGATCTCATACACAAACATACACTCATTAGTATATTCTAAATGCTATCAAAACATTATAGTTCTAAATAATCTTGAAAATGTATAGTCATGATTATAGTTAATAAACATTAGTATTCAAGATTTCAAGGAAGTCTTCTTTTACTCATGCATATCATCAATCAAGATAAAAGACATAATATGCATAATCCCTTGATTACTACCTTTATGAATAAGCATAACCAATCATACCAAGTATACTTATATAAGGGATCCTAATCACAAGGTAAGATTCTAACATGACATAGGAAAACATACCTGGATTAGTATACCTGCTTAGTTATGTGCAACATACCTAAACAATCTCTTCATTGATTTAGAGATCCTGAGCTAGAACCTGCATGTCTCATAGGTTAAGCATAATACAACAAGGTCATACATACCTCGTAAGTAGAACAAAGATTATGGATGAGTCTTTGTCTTCATGTGGTCATGGTCATGGAACTTGATTTGTCTTTTGTGATGTACCTGTATCTTGTTAGCAGACAACATCAACCTCACACAACACCATAATGCATTAGTACAATCATATAGTCCTAATCAATGAATGTCTTCGATCATTCACATGCATTCATACTGTTACTAGGGTGATAAGACAATTCTAACATTAATCAAGATTGTACTAATAAATAACATGAAGACAAAACACATTATGAACTTAATCAAGAATCAGATTTCAAGACATACCTGAACCTCCTTAAGTCATACATGTCGAGACTTCTTGTAGTCTTCTTATGTAAGGCCTTAGCCTCAACTCCCCCTGAAACTTGATCTGGAGCTTGATTAGGGTTTGCTAGAGAAACCCTAAAAATTCAATCTTTGACTTTCACACTTCTGAATGGATGAAAGAATATGTCTTGCTGAGCTGATCAAACTAGCATACTTCAATTTTGAAATCTCCACAATTTGACCCCTCAAAATTGCCTTTGAAACTTCTGGATCTTCTTGACAGGATCCTGAACTAGGGTTTGATGAAGCCCACCCTTCTTCTCATTAAAAAGGTTTGATCCAAGGCTCTAAACTCTTATTTTTCTGAGGAGCTTCTAGCCGTGGTTACAGACTTCAAAAATTCCAACTTTTGTTGAAGCCCTAATTTTCCATCTTTCCGATCAAAATCCCGAGCTAGGGTTTAATCAAGCCCGGTCTTCTACCCAACCAAAAAATTCAATCTTGGTCTCTAAATTTCAATTTTTCTGAGTAGCATTCAGCCGTGGATTCCGATTCCAGGAATTCTAACTTTCTCCAAACCCTAAATTCCGGAAGCCATGAATAAAGGTGCTCCAAAAATAATTCTGTTTTGACAGAAATATGCACCTGATTGTTTCTACTATAACTCTGAAATTTTTGCTCCACAAGGTCTGAAACCCTTTTTCTGTAGTAGCCTGACCTGTCATCTTTCCATCCTGATAGGTCTGACCTCAATTGGGTTTTCTGAGAGAGAGTTATGCCAAGTGTCGCAACATGACTTGTTTATGGGATAAAACCGGAGAGAGATCTTGTATGGTGTGCCACGTGTCACTGGTTCACCTTCGGACTCTGAAAATTTTTTCTGAGATAGTACAGTCTGTGTACTACCTGTCACTTTTTACGAAATTTTATTTGGAGCTTCCTAGCCCAAGTTATGACCTTTTTTCCAAGGTCACCTGATTTTGACTAAGATCTGGAAGAGACAGAAACCCTAACTTGTACTGATCATAACTTATAAAGTACAACGAATCTGAGGGTTCCCTTTGGACACAAGGTACCTGGGGATGTTATCTTCGACCTGTAAAATTTTCAGACCTTAAACCTTCGCAGAAATGGATTTAGAGCGAAAGTTCCACGATGACTGTTTTTTGCTATGTAAAACCCTAACCTTCAAATTATCGTAAGTAAAGCAAGTGTCGTAAGTGCCATACCTTGTCTTCCTTCAGGTTAGCTCTGATACCATGTTAAGATTTAATATGCTAAGATAGAAAACAGTAGCATTACATTCCATTTCACAATAATAGCATATACAGGATCACTAAAGAAACAACAAGCACAGCATAAACACAAGAGACAGAGATTTATCCTGGGAAACCCTCATGGGGTAGAAAACCCAGCAAAGCTTCCTCATTATAGATGACCAGCAATATACAAAGATGAAACCCTGAGACATGATCTCCTCCTCCACAATAGCAGACCTCTCCTCCACAAGTGTGCTATCCTAAAGTGAGTGAGTGTGTATAATGAGGAACACACCTCCTCTATTTATACACTACTTTGATATGTATTTTACACAAGTACATGTAGGCTCGTATTTAACCATTAGGTTAAATACCCCATTATAACTGACTGGGCCGACCCCCACATGGTGGGTCTAATAACCCAAGTTACCACATTCCGATGGAGGAATAAACATCTCCGGATATACAATAAGATCTTCACGGAGGAATGAAACATCTCCGGAATAATAAAGTAAAAATATAATATTCTTTGAAGTTACAATATCTCAACATCTAGTTGCATGAATCCATGGATAACATGTTCTTCTTCTCGGTGTCCTTCTTATGCTTCTTCGGGTTTATCTCTAGATGAAGCTTCCAACATTCAAGTCTTCAATGTGACAATCAATGTACTGATCGTAGTGGTTTTTCAAATCCTTGCACTCATGTTTCGTGGTTTTAGTATTCATATATTTTCCTTTCACCTTCATCTTCCCATCCTTGGAAGTATTTGCGTATTCTTTCTTCTTGGAAATACATGGATACCATTTCTTCCTATTCATATTCTTTATATATTTTTATTTCACATCGGCCTCATCAATAGTTCTAGGAATGAATAGCATCACTTGCCTCCTTAAATGATTATGTATATCATCCAGATACTTGAGAAGTACAATTGGATTGTTGGGAGATATACCCAACATTATGGCTATTTCTCTAAACTCAACGGTGTACTCTTGTACACTTTTTCCTTCCCTTTGTTGGAAGTAATGCCAATGGATCTATTGGTCCTCTTCATATCCAATAGAATAAAATTGGGACTTAATGAGGGTTTTAAATTCCTACCACTTCGTTATTGGGGGATCACCCTCCATCCTAAGTGTCTAGATGTGTCTCTCCCATCAAGTAAGGGCATGGCACTCCAACTTTAGTTAAGAAAATGATATATTTTGCTCCTATACTATGACATGGACACTAAAATAAACTTCTAAATGTTGCAATAATTGATTCAACTTAATAGTATTAATATCACCATGAGAGGGCTTGATGTCCACTTTTTCTTCCACTTTAAATAGAGATTGTGAAGAATTGTTGCTATTGGAACTTGGTTTCTCTTTCTTTGTTTTATTTTATCTCCTTTTCTAGGTCTTCAGTATCCCTTGATTTCCCCTCCAAGCCTAACTACAAGCTAGATCCTCCAAACTCATTGAAAGGCCCAAACTTGCTCTCCAGAGCTTCCATGAGGATTAACATATTACAAGATGTTATTAACTTGTATTTACATCTTTGTCAATCACTCTTCATATTAAACCCTTGATTCTTCACTAGACTCATCCACTATGGCTAGGTTTTGAAGACTTTTTCTTTATTCCGCTAACTCTTATATCTTGAAATTTCCCACAAAACCCTAAAGAAAACTACTTTGATGCCAATATGATATATAAAATTTCATGGATATTCCATTAGATCAATTCATCACAATAGATGTTACAACTTTCTTCAAACTCTTAGTGAATAAAAATATGCATTGTTTACTAAAGACTTACGATTCATTGTTGTTCGTTTAATATCAGAGAAGGCTAAAATAAATTAAAACTGAAAGGAAAATAACTAGAGAAATCCATCCACACAAATCACACAAGATATACCCTGGGAAAACCTACTATGGGGAAAAACCCATTCAGAAGTGAGGACTATGCCTTTCTCTTTACTATTCTAATATGCAATGAAAATACAAAAAAAGTGGTACTCTCTATGGAGGTACCATTGAAACCGTGGCATGTATGGCTACTACAAGATATCCTATTTCATATTTTATAATCTAGTATCCAATCCCTAACCCTTGCTGAACTATGGAACAATAAAATAAAAAAAGTGGTACTCTCTATGGAGGTACCATTGAAACCGTGGCATGTATGGCGACTACAAGATATCCTATTTCATATTTTATAATCTAGTATCCAATCCCTAACCCTTGCTAAACTATGGAACAATAAAATAATAACATAGGAATGAAACCCCTTCTTCTTCTAGCGACCTAGTATTTAACAATGCCCTGATAGTTATCTCTGGTTAGTTTTTAGGGTTTTTGCATGCCTCAACCATCGATAGGGTTAGGGTTTTGGAACCTATAGAATTCTCTTGAAATTACAAATGTGACTAGATCCACATGTGTGGGTAATGAGAGATGACATGGAATCCACTTGATACCATGGTCATCAACATGATAATTCAACTTGTGGGAGGTATAAATTCCTCATATAAATTCTGATTGAGTTGATGTTTTCACTATTGGAAATATATCAGAATGTAGAATAAAATCGAGAGGGTGCAACTATTTTCATAAACTTTTGACCCAAAAAAATTCATTTTATCCCTCGAATGTGCCTTGGAAGGTTCCTGACCCCAAATCTACAAAGGAATACTTGCCCCTAAAACGGGCCCTATAAGCCAATTAATCCAATATTTTGACCTAGAAACCACTAAATAGATTGGAAATTATATATTGATCCATTTCTAATCAACCCTTATTGTTCTATCAAAGTATAATGGTTATTCAAATTTTAACCATACAATAATTACAAAATATTTTATAATAAATAGTGTGAGAAGATCGATAAAAGAGGAGTACATATTGAAATCATAACTCAGAGAATTAAAATAAATAGAATTTGAAAAACTAGTTTATCTGTTTGCTAAAACTGGGGAATCACCAAGAATATGTCGACTAGAGATGCTTTGAAAAAGCTATTATTTTAATAAAAAATTTAGTGTCGACAATTTTTTATAATTGTTTACGACGATTCCTAGATTTTCTTTAAACATAAAAGAGCAGGTTTCTTATAAGAGTACAACTCCATCAACCCCTTATTAGGCTAATATTCCTTGTGTTTCCCTATTTAAATAGCCTCAAGGTGTCATAATATCAAATTGAGATTCTACCTAAGGACTGCTAGAATTTACAAAGATAATAATAGGATCACTAAAAGAGTGACAAAGCTTAGAAACACTAACAAGAGTGGAGCTCATTTAACCACGGTGATCGTATATCACCTCCCAACCATAGACAGACTATTTATCTACCTCGATATCACACCTTCCAATAGAGATCGATGTACATCCAGATAGTAGTAGCATAAACCCTAAGGATACATGAGAGAACTTCTTCTATGCTAGATTACCTCAAAAAATAGTCTCATAATAGCTGGAACAAACTTCCTTGTAGCAAAGGAAAACTTGCTTCAGTTGTATATGCAAATGAGGTGAGGTTGTTTATATTTATACTATTTTCTGGGTGAATTTTAACTGGGACCTACTTGTCTACTTTACTGGGGCCAACTTGTGTTATACCACAATAAAATAAATTTTATTATTTTAATTTCTTGGGTTGATTTGTGTGAGGATGCCTCACGCAACTACTACACCAACACTCCCTCTTATCCAGGGAGGCATCATTATACTGGAACATATATGTATATCATTGCTACATCACAATCATCTCGAACATATCTATATCATAATGAAGGTCTTCTCATTCCATGGAGAAGTGTCAATAAATCAATATTTGTGCATCAGCTCAATCTGGTCCATTGGAGAACATGCACTAGCTCCACAACTCTACCCAGTCCATCGAGAAGTAACTCGTGCATCAACTCAACCTAGTCCATCGAGGAGGATGCAAATTCTCAACGTGCCACAACTTAACCCTATACGTCGAGGAACATGCACCAATAAAAAGTGCCTTAGCTCAACCCAGTACATTGAGGAACATGCACCAATATAATGTGCCTTAGCTCAACCTAGTACGTCGGGGAACATACACCAATACAATGTTCCTCAACTCAACCCAGTACGTCAGGGAACATGCAAAAGGACAACGATTTCATGAGGGATACAACCAATAGTGAGTCATCAACACATAATGCGATACAACCACAAGGGACAATGGACTACAATCCAAAAGTATCCCAACCATGAGGGTTACTAGGAACCAACCCAGTGACAAGTCTCCCAACCACAAGAGTTGCTGGGAACTGACCCAGAGAATCCAATGCAATATTAATTCACACAGTATACTCCCTCTTAGCGAGGGGGACATTATGCATCATTTTCAAGATTCTTGCTTGGTGAGAATGTCTGTATCTAGAGCCTCACACTCCTATCCGATACATAGCACCTCCAGACTAATTAAGACCACACTAGGGCCATTCACCACTAGATGTGAGTGAACATTTATCTCGATATTGTGCATGGCTGTCAAGACGAGAACTATGTCAGCACCATACAAAAGTACCAGTGTGCGCCAGTGTGTGCTAGCCTCTCCATGTTAGGAACCCATGTCTTTACTTTGTTAATATATTGTTGTTGTACGCATATGCTTTGTAAGTCGTCCTATAGTATGTGTTGATCCATAGTTTGTGTTATTGTTGTTGGCGCATATGCTTTGTAAGTCGCCCATAGTTTTGTTGATCCATAGTTTGTATTGGCCAATGGTTTTGACCCGTAATAATTGTTGATCTATATTTTGTATTGGCCCATGGTTTGTATTGACACATGGTATTTACCCATGGTATTGGCACCCAGACTTAGTATATAAGTGTGTGTTGAGGCCTATGAAAGCACCGTGAAGTTAATTGTATTGAGCTTGCTCAAAGGAGGTTGCCCCCTCGAAGTGGCCCATGATCAATATAAAAGTGATTCTGAGTTCTGTTATTTATGATATCTCGTGTCTTTGCATTAATTAGTTATTGCAGGTTCTTCACATCTGGTATCAGAGCACTTTCTTGGGCTCGTTGGGTGGAATTTCTGCCAATTTTTTTTTTTCGCATCTGTTGCAACTTCGGATTTGGGAATAATCCCTATCCGCTTAACTGTGGGAAGTACTTGGGAATAATCCCTAAAACTCATTGTGAAGAGTACCACAGGAACCCCAAAGTAGCTGGCCCATTAAGAGGACCTACCAGCGAAAAGGGCAACAACCCCTACCTAATTGACTAGTTCCCACCCATGAGGTAAACCAAGAGCTATCGTTTGTGGCAAAGTGGTTATCAGTTTTACCTGAGCCGTGGAGTGAGGGGTACTGCCCCAATATGCAAGCTGTCAGATAGCATTGGTGGCCGAGTGAAACACCTGAACTGTTAGGAAGCCATACATACTTGGGGTCCATATCTATTTTCAGCTGAACTGTTGCCAATCACTTCCGCTCCAGATCCATCCATTTCAGATCTATTCTGAAAGTCATTCCAGATCCAGTTGCCATTTCAGATCTAGCTGTTTTCAATCCCTTCCACGTCATTGTAGATCCATCTGTTGCGGATCCAGTCCGCGCCACTGTTGCCGATCCATTTGTGGGATAAAAAAAAAAAGGAGTATATGATTCTATTTTTCGGCCATATCTCCCTTGTTTCAACTCTGTTTTCCCTAAAACTTCATTGACATCCCTACAATCCCATTCTACATATTTCATTCCTGAAGACCCTATCCCAAATTCCACTTCACAAGACCAGGAATCCCACATTTGTCTATTTTTAGGGTTTGCCATAACTTCTTCAATTTTCACTCGATTTCATTCAAATTTTACCATAGAGTTCCCGCTTCTGAAATCCCCTTTTTTGCTTCCCTGTCGCTCAGAACGTGTTGAAAACCTAGTCAAAACCCCAATTACCCCTCCGATTTTTTCCCAAATCCAAATTTCCCCTTACTAAATAAGCTTGTGTTTGTGTTTTTCTATCCATTTAACCCCCCCCCCCCCCACCAAAAAAAAAAAAAAAAAAATTCCTGGTTATGGTTGTCACTTGCACAGGAGCAAAAACCATGGAGGAAGCACTTGCAGCCATCCAAACGAAACTCCAAGATCTGGATGAAAAATTTCTCAGCCGCCATCTTCAGCATTCAGCCATGAACAATAACCGACAACCAGAATCTTCTGCAGCCACTGGGTTCTCTTCTTCCAGCAATTTTCGTGGGCCGAAGCTTGATTTTCCTCGCTTCAATGGTATTGATCCAACTGGATGGATATACCGAGCAGAACAATATTTCAGTCTGCATAATACTTTTGATGTCCAGAAATTTCCACTTGCATCCTTTCATTTGGAACAGGAAGCCCTTCAATGGTACTGTTGGTACATCAAAGCTCATCCCGATCCAAACTGGACAGATTTTTGCCAACTCCTTTTGCCACGATTTGGTCCTAGTGCTTTTGATGACTTCACGGGAGCACTCACTAAACTTCACCAAATTGGCACAGTGAGAGAGTATCAGACAGAATTTTAGAAACTGGCCAATCACACAGAAGGATTGTCTGATGAATTCTATAGGAGTTGTTTTATCAGTGGTCTCAAGGATGAAATCCGCTTAGAAGTCAAAATGTTCTGTCCAAACACAATGATGGAAGTCCTAGGTTTGGCTAAGTTGGCAGAGGACAAGATCGCAGCTCAACAATGCTCCAAATGCACCTTTGTTTCCTTCAAAAATATGGGTTCCCAACGACCTCCCATCATGCCTGCTCCTCGAACAACTCCTATCAATCATTTGTATGAAACAGAGATGCAGGCACGCTGAGAAAAAGGGCTTTGTTATAATTGTGATGAGAACTTCACTCGAGGACATAGATGTGTTCAACAAAAGCTCCATCTCTTGGATGTGGATTCTCCGCCTGCCTCAGAACTTGGTGAAGAAGCTCCAGATACAGTAGATGTTCAGGTCGACATTCAGCACCCTCCTGTTGACACCCCATCTCAAGACGACCCACCTGAGATATCTCTCCATGTTGTAACTGGCGTCACCACCCCACAAACAATGCGGGTTAGGGGATACTTCAAGAAGCTCCCTCTTACCATACTCATTGATTCTGGCAACACTCATAACTTCATTAACCCTTGGATTGCCAAACAGGCTGATTGTTTTGTCCATCCTTGTTCCAACTTTGAAGTCATGGTTGCCAATGGGGGCACCTTACCTTGCAAGGGGAAGTGTCATAATATGCGTATCTCTATGGAATATCATAGCCTATGCTCTGACATGTTTGACTTGTACTTAGGTGGATGTGATTTAGTTTTGGGCGTTCAATGGTTACACACACTTGGCCCCATCTTATGGGATTTTGATGAACTTTGGATGCAATTTTCAGTCAATGGGACACAACACAAATTTATGGGATTACAACCAAGGTCTCTCTGCATCATCAGTTCACATCGCTTGGAAAAGATCCTTAAGAAGAATTCACATGGTGTCATTACTCAGCTCCATTCCCTTCAGATGCACCCACCAACGGTCTCCACTACTTCCTTGGATAGATATGTAGGTGTCTTTGTTGCACCAATGGGCTTGCTGCCTTCACGAGACCTTTCCGGTAAGCATTTTGCCGCATCTACATCGCAGCAGAACATGATGGCTATTTTGCATGCAGTACAGAAGTTACAGCCATCCCTATTGGGGAATTATTTCTGCATCAAGACTGATCTCCAGAGTCTGGAAACTTTCCTGGAACAACGGATCTCCTCCCAAGCACACCTAAAATGGGTTCTCCAACTCATGGGTTATGACTATGCGAGCACTTACTAGAAGGGTAAGGATAGTATGGTGGCAGATGCTCCTTCTCGCACATTTGATGACCCAGTTTCTCTTACAGCTATTTCTCTACTTGTTCCAAATTGGTTGCAATCTGTTCAATGGGGCTATCTCTTCTATGAACTCCATGCTTCTCCATTAATAGGGCACTTTGGGTTCCTCAAAATGTATGACCAAGAACAATGTAACTTCTTTTGGCCAGGTTTGAAAATGACAATTCAACGGATGGTGGTTAACTGTGATAATTTCTAGGTCAACAAGGATGAAACGACCCTCCTTTCGGGACTGCTCGAACCCTTGCCCATCCCTACACAGATTTGGACAACTATTTCTATGGATTTCCTGGAAGCGCTCCAGTGGTATAGTACCACATCTAAAAGGACACCATATGAAGCAGTCTTTGGACAGGCATCGCCATTTCTTCTTCCATACACCTTTAGCAGCTCCCCAGTTCAGGCAATTAACTCAATTCTTCGAAACAGCGATCAGCTTCTTCTCATTCTGTATGACAATTTTCACATGGCAAGAATTCGACTGAAACAACATGCCGATCAGCACCGTTCTACGTGCACTTTTCACGTCGCTGATATGGTTCTTCTTCATCTATATCCTTCCATGCAATCCTCCGTGAAACTCAAAAGGCACCAATGGCTCGGGCTACAACCCGAGGATGCTACAGGGGACCCACTCCTTCAGATTCTGCATCAATTTCCACATCTAAATCTTTGAGGACAAAGCTTTTTCTAAGGGAGAGGGGATCTTAGGAACCCATGTCTTTACTTTGTTAGTATATTGTTGTTGGACGCATATGCTTTGTAAGTCATCCCGTAGTCTTTGTTGATCCATAGTTTGTGTTATTGTTGTTGGCGCATATGCTTTGTAAGTCGCCCATAGTTTTGTTGATCCATAGTTTGTATTGGCCCATGGTTTTGACCCATAATAATTGTTGATCTATATTTTGTATTGGCCCATGGTTTGTATTGACACATGGTATTGGCACCTAGACTTAGTATATAAGTGTGTGTTGAGGCCTATGAAGGCACCGTGAAGTTAATTGTATTGATCTTGCTCAAAGGAGGTTGCCCCCTCGAAGTGGCCCGTGATCAATATAAAAGTGATTCTGAGTTCTGTTATTTCTAATATCTCATGTATTTGCATTAATTAATTATTGCAGGTTCTTCACACTCCATACATTTTAGGATGTCTGAGATATCTCCTCACTCCCTCTTAGAGTGATTGGGAGAATACATGAAGCATGTGATAGCTTCTCCATCCCATCTCATGATGTCAGAGAGATCTCCTCACTTATTTCAAAGTGATCAAGAGAATGCATTGGCCTCTCCATCCCATCTCAGGATGTCCGAGAGATCTCCTCACTTATTTTGAAGTCATCAGGATAATGAATTTGCCTCTCCATACATTCTAAGGATGTTTGATATATCTCTTCACTCCATCTCGGAGTGATCGAGAGAATGCATGGTCTTTGTGTAATCATGCTTCCATATCTGTGAGGGATACAATCATGGAACCAATCTCACCACTCCATCACAAAGAGTTAGGAAGTAAAGTTAACTTTCCCTCTTACCAAGGGGGTCAATCAATGGACCAATATCCTCACTCCCTCTCGAAGTGATCTGGAGAATATTCCTGCACACATATCATATCGGGGAAAACATTTCTATCCTTCCCTATTCTAGTCATGAAATGAAAAGAAATGAAATAATAACAAATCAAATGATAGAGTTCATGCACCTGTATGGGTGAGTATCACAGAACTAGTCTCCCCACCTCATCACAGGGTGTTTCGGAGAATATGTGGTACTTACATTGGAACACTCACCCTTAGCCAATACACATAGCTAATACTTTTCCGATATTGCAATCATGCTCATCACATCTCCCTTTGTGCTAGATCATCATGTTTCCTCTACATCTGAGCATCCCTCTCCCTCTCTGGATCTATCTATAGGTAGGTCCATCAGCCTATCACTTCGGGTGCCAATCTGAGCACCAACTTTCATAGAGAAAAAGAGAAAAATTCCTTAGTAAAATGTAAGTATCCATCTTGGTGACGACGAGGTACATCAAGGATCCTCTCAATTGTCTGTCTGAATCAACTAGCAACACCATTAGTGTAGCTAGGTACTCACAGTCATCATAATGGATCTTCTCATGGTATCAATTGTGTTCTTCCTTAACCTAGGAAGATCTCATCAAGTTTCTACCACACCATCAATAGGCCAATATCCTCATCTCAATGGCTAATTCCCTCTGTCTCAGTGAGGGAAATATCATTAGTATATGATATCACAAATAAGGGATCATCGTTAGAAATATGTTATGAATCCCAAGGCACAATTCTAACTGAACATATGTGCACGTCCTTAGAAATAAACTGAGTAACTCTCATCCTTATGAACTGACATACTCTAATCCTTCTTCCATGACTCTAACTAGAAACCAATTGCTTTCCATAATCATTGAACAACCAAACATCAATAGTAGAGACATACCAACATCCATTGGAGCTGTTAGCACTCAAAATGACCCTTAAGGTTGTGGGAAAATACCACTTCAAGGTAACCACAAAACCAACTTTAGGAAAGATAGTTGGCTTCTTTCTTTCCAGAGAGGGAGCTCTCACTGATTGTTTAATAAGGCTAGATATATGAATAAGAATTAAAATCAGATTGTTGTTTGGTTGAAACAAGATAAGCATTCATTGGGAAATGGAGTTAAAACAAACAATTATATCAAATTATAGTGTTACTTGCGTGGAATTTCATAGCAGAGGCAAGATAGCCATTCAATCACTGTCAAAATGCTTTGGTTTGGTGGAGGAGAAGAAATAAAGAACAGTCCATTAACATGAGCATCTAACGAGGATGAATTCAATGTTAACTTTAGAGGAAATAATTTGTGAATATCTGAAACAATTGACAGAGCATATGAATATGAATTTTGTACTATTAAACACTCATTTCAGACATGAAAGGAAAAACATTATGGAAGTAATAAAAAAGGTACACGTTCACATAAGAAAGGGGAAAATAGACTGTAATCCAAACAACACATGAATCTCTACAAAAAACCAGCTTTGACACTGTAATTTTTATTAAAGATGAGTCTCCCAATATAACAGCCCAGTTCTCATGGGTTCAAGCCCTTCTTCCTTCTATTACATATGAATATATAGGATATGATACATCATCCCTCCAACTCGAAATATTCTGACCTAATCTCAAAAACAGAAAGCTGTTACAAGAGAGATGACACCTATACAAATAGGTCTATCATCCTCGAGAATTAGTTACAACAGAAATACAAGTGCTAACAAAATATGCTTAACTACCTTTTACAAGTGTCAATAGACATTTACTAGTTGGTAATAGACCCTAGTAAATAAGCAAAAAGGCTAAGTAACTAATTCTTCAGGCTCCAGATCTCCACGATCTTTAGCAATCTTCATGCATGCAGCGTTAGCTTGTCCTTTCCATACTTTTCCACAAGTTTCCACTGGTCGGAAGCTGGAAAATATGATGTGGCCACCTCCTTTAGCAATACTTGTAATTCTATATGACCTCTATATGAATAACTCTAAAGGTGTGCACAAGCGTCTTTGAAAACTAGGACCAATTCAACCTCTCTTTTCAACTTATCTACCACTGTTTTTCTAGACAGTGATTGGGTCATGCCAACAAAGCCTCTATAATCCAACCTGCATCCCATCAACCTGTCTTGATACTCTTTCTGTGTCATCATGGTGCCATATTCTTCCCAAAAGAGTGGAATCCCTTTCTTAAATAGTGGTTCAAACATATCTTTGAAGAGTTTCAATTGGTGTGCCATAATATCTATTTTGGCCTGGACTGTAGCTAACTTTTGATGTTTGTTTATCACCTTCCTAGCCCAAATGATGGTGGATAACCTATATTTTATGCCTGTTGATTTCACCTCATCCTCAGTCAGGCCATTCAAAAACTCTATGGCATTTTTAGTGCATTCAATAGGCTTCTTATTCACTTTTTCCTTTGCTGTTGTTACACTCTGCTTGGCCAACTTGATGACATCTTCCTTGTCTAAAATAAAATCAAGGTAACGTCTTAATTTGTTTGCTTCAGCTTCAACATCATCCTAGATTACTTTCTTTGCTTCTTGCAGTGATATTTGACTTGCATCCTCCTTCATTAATTCATCATATTTAACCTGTAAATCTAGGTACTTAGCTTCCCAAGTCTTCTTGTCCTGCTCTTCTTTAGAAACTCTACTTTCTAGATCTGTGTTCCGCTTATGCAACTTTTCTAGCTCTAAATACCTCATACTTTCCTGCGCCATTGCTTGAACAATGGAGAAATCACCGGATTCAATGGAGGAGGAGGTGACCATGTTCTACAATTCTTTGCCCTTCTCCTATAATTTTCATTCCAAATCCTTAGACTTAGCTTTCCACTTCTTTTCATAAGAGCCATATCCTTCTGCCATTTTTTTTCTTTCTCTTCAAACTTTAGTAACCTGGCCTTACAGTCTATTAGTTCATTTTTCAACTCTTCTCTTTTCTCCCCCAGCTCTGTCAACTCAGAGGATTCTACCAACTGGGTGGAAGGAATCTTCAATTTCCTTTTCAATTACTGAATAATATTGTCTTTCTCATTCAACAGCTTCTATATACTATCCCTCTTGTCTTTTTGGCCCTCAGTAGCCACTAATTCATTCTACAGCTTCTTGATTTGTGCCTCGTCAGCTTTGTTCTCCTCTCTGTATTGTTTGAGCTTATTTCCAGCCTTATTCTTACTGGTTTGCAGTTTGGACAGTTCTAGTGCAGCCTTTAACAACTTGTTATAAATTATGTCCCCAGTTTCCTTGTGAAGATGGATCATGTGAGGTATGGGAATGTCTTTTATCTTCATCTTTAGTTCAATGGCCTTACTCTTGGTAGCTAGGGACAAATTCAATGTGTTTTGAGCATGGCTCCTGATAGTAACCAAG
This sequence comes from Larix kaempferi, assembly GCA_027924585.1. NCBI lineage: Eukaryota > Viridiplantae > Streptophyta > Pinopsida > Pinales > Pinaceae > Larix > Larix kaempferi. The sequence goes on along the minus strand of BSBM01000066.1, from coordinate 17,968,738 downwards.
GACACATCCTTGCTAGATATCTGTCTGACCTATGCATATAACTTTGATTCTTCTGAATTTTCCTCTTTGCTTTCTTTATAATCATCCAATAATTCTTCCCTACTCTTGCTTTGTGCAGTAGGTTCAACAGCTGCTCCATCAAACACATATTATTTGATCTCAAAGGAAGGTATTTTGGCCTTCACCTGCTTCTTTTTAGCTTCACCAATCGACACCTACACAATCTACTGCCCTGGTTCTTCTAATTTCGGTCTCTTTGAATCTCTCTCTGTGTCCTCATCTTCTACATCCATGGCATCAATGACTTCCAATTTGCCAGATCCTCCAGAGCCACTGGAAAGGGGTATAATTGCTCCAACTGTTGGGACCAAGCTAGAGGAGCCAAGAAGTGGGAATATGGTTGTCTGCAGCAGATAGGTGGAGTCATCCTGTACATCTACATCCATCTTCCCTTTGCTGGGATATTCCAACCAGTTGGAAGTCTCTTCCATATCTGTAATCTCAAAATGCACAAAGCCTTTTTTGTTACTTTCTTTCATTCTGTTAGAGATGATGTGGTGGGGGTCATAGCTGATGGAATCCTTTTTTCGGAATCCCATATCCCTTAACATACATTCAATGGATGAAATAGAAGCCTTTCTCTTGATGATGAATGGGCCTACAGCCCATGGGAATGCAATATCCAAGGATTTCTTATGATCCAAAAAAATGTTCAGTTTCCACTCTTAGCTTCTCCCTGACGAATCCCAGAGAAAACATTCTAGGAGTTAAGAATGTCAACAGTACATAGGGTGAATGAGAAAACCCATAAACTCTAATTGTTTTGTTTTGTTCCGAGAGAAACTAGCTACCTATCCTCTTCTCAGGAGAAGGTTGCAACATATCCTTCATCTCTGCTAACACCCTGGGCAATCTCTTCTGAAAGAAAAGATTGTAAACCTGATAGATGAGGTTGTTCATGAATTTGTTGTAGTCTGTGAGCATTTTCTTTATGAGCATCATCTCAGGAAGCTGCAAATTTTCTTCATTAAATGACAGGAACATCCTCAACAAATATGATTGGAACTTGAAACTACTACTCTTGTGGAAGTCCACTAGCTGAGAATGGATATTCTCATCTAGGGACTCATCAAATTTAATGTAGGCACACTAGACAGACTGGTCAGACTCCTTAGACTCTAATGGGAAAGTGCTAAGGACAAATAATAGGCTCATCAGGGGCTCAGTGACATACATGTTTGTGTCTAATCCTAAAAATTGGCTTAGCAAGGTTATAACACACTTGGATTCTTCAGTAAAGAGATGGACTTTGACTGGGAAAGCATGGTCTTGCAATGGGACACTAGGTTTTAGGAAAATCCTGTAGAAAATTTGCTTAAACTCGACTGTGGACTGTCTAAAATACTGAATTAGGGCTTCTTCCTTGTACTCTTTGGACTTTAGGCTGAATTCGTCAGGGATTGACATGGATTTTCTTCTAATGAGAGAATTAACAGGACATAAGATCTTTGAGCTAGATGCATCCATAATCACCCTCTCAAAGGAGGAGTAATTGGTGGCATGATAGTCGACGAACTCGGGACATTTTAGGGTTTGGTGAACTGCACAAAACTGAAAAATGACCTGTATACCTTGTGTACATCTATACCTTGGTCCCTAATCAACTTCAGTCTATCCTTTACTGTTTCAATGGGTCCATTAGTCAACACTGTGTCATAGACCTCAACATCCTTGTCTTCTAATAGCTCTTCTATATTCTGGTGTTCAAAACCTGGGGGTTATACTTCTCCAAGCTTAGCCATTTAAATAGTTTTTTAGGAAGAAAAGAGGCCTACCTGGTTACTAACATCTGGTCTAAGATCCTGGTTGAGTTCTCTGCATGCAGCATGTTCATCATCTTTCGCTTTCTAATGCAACCAGACAAACAGTATCTAGATCCCCATGCAAAAGTATTTTTATATTATTTTCCTCTCCTATCATTCCTGCATCTGTCGCAGTTAAGAATCTTGTTTAGTCCTTCATTTACACAAGTAACCCTACACCATTGATCTTTTCCTCTGTCGTTTTCAATCTTTCAAGTGCTTCCTTCCTAGCACTTCAGATCCATGTAGCCGCTATCAATCATCGATCTAGATCTTATCCGCATCGTAACCGCCCAAAGGTGCATCCCCTACCAAGGTTCGCAGACTTGGAAAGTGTCGATAATCCGTGCATGTTCAATCAATGAACTAGACATCAATCGTCGATGCTTTTCCCCACCATATTTGCACTGTCACATGATGTGGAGCCTACCGCCACTTCGCAATTTCGAACAGTTCATTTCTTCGCGCATGTCAAATCAATGAAGTAATTGACAATCGTAGATCTGTCCTCCCGTCCATTGATCCGACCTTCGATTTGCCTATGGGATAGCACCACTCTGCCCACACTTAAACCACCCCATATTACTTCCACGAAGTCACCTTTTAGTCATTGATCTCCATCACCGTAGATATGCTCCATTCATTGGTCCCCTCATATAACTTTGAGAGGATTTTTACATTTTTCTTTCATTTGCAAAGTCAAAACTCAAGGATTTTAATCCTTTCCATCCCAACCCAAAGCATAAACATGTAGGGATCTCACTAGTGTTCCTCTTGGTCATAAGACTCAGAAACCTAGCAGCTTACTCATTATTTTTAGGGATCTAAACCCTTCCAACCCTTCAAACCAAAACTGGTGCTAACAACTGGCTCCAATTGGGGATGCCATCCTCCCTGCGAGGTGGCAAAGAACCCGTAGACTAGGTTCCCAATCCATTGGGAGGCTCCCAAACTTTCAAAAACCTCACATTACTGTTTTTTCACTTATACAAAATGAAACAAAGAAAATTGGATACCCCACAAGATATCAAGGCCTTCTCTTTGGGCTTCGAATCTTTGGCTCACCATCTGCACTGATTTTAAAAGAAATAAATATATACACTTATGGTACAAAAGTTACCAGTCACCCTCATGATAGGTAATGCTTCAGAAAACTTCCATTTACTGGGCCACTTCCTAGCTAAGACCCATCCTGATGCTCCAAATTTAATGAATTTGCACCTCTATATGCTTTAATGATGTATGGACCTACCCACATGTGATCAAAATTCCCATGCTTGTCTTCTCTAGGAGCATCCCATTTCAAGACCAAATCATCGATCTGGAACTATTCTTCCTTAACCTTCCTATCGAAAGTATTTTTCATTTTCTCCTAGTGCACTTGCACTTTTTCATAGGATTTATCTCTCATCTCATTCAGTTCTATTATCTGATTTATCCTTCTCTGCATATGATTTGGTTCATCTTCATGTCCCTATAACAATTTCATGACTGGAAATCCTAAAGATGTTGAAAAACAACTTCAGGTCCATATACCAATTGGAATGGTGACATTCCAATTGCCCTTTTTGTGCTAATCTTGTAAGCCCACAGAGAATATTTAAGGTTTGTATGCCAAGCTCTTTTGTTCTCTTCTAACAATTTCTTAACTATTCTTACTAGTATTTTGTTAGAAGACTCAGCCAATCCATTTCCTTCCTTGTGGATAGTAGGCAGTAGAATGGTTCAAGCTGATGTGATATTTATGGAAGAAACTAATCATCTTCTTAGATTTGAAAGCAGATGCATTATCTATCACAATTCTTCTGGGACATCCCAACCTGGCCAAAATGATATTCTCTAGAAAATCCATGATCACAACATCAGTTGCTCTCCTTGTGGGTATAGCTTCAATCCACTTTGTGAAATAATTAGTTGTTGTCAGAATCCATCTATGCTGACCTGAAGAATATTGGGTTGATCTCCCCAATGAAATCCAACCCCCACTATTGGAAGGGTGCCTCTATTGAAATTGGCTTAAGAAGAAGTGAAACCAATTCCCTTTTACCATAAAAAATATGGCACTGATGACATGTAGTAGTCTCTTTATAAACATTAGAAAACATAGTGGGCCAGTATAAACCAACTCTTGGCATTTTATTTGTTGTTACCTTCCATGAGTGGTGTCCTCCACAATCCCCTTTATGGAATTCCTTCATTGTTTGTTGAGCTTCATTTTCCAATAGGAAATTTAACAATATACCACTAGGGTCTTTCCCGTACAAGTACTAATTCATAATGCAGAATTTTGCAGCCTTTAGTTTCATAGATCTAACTCTTGTTTTACTCAATCCTGCAGGGGCTTGTAAATTTGGCAGAACATATATGATATCACTATACCATGGAGACACAGAAAAATCTGGGGTCACCTGTATCTCTGTATCAAGTTGGTTTGAATGACTGGTCAGGAAGTTGAGTTGTAAAGATTCACAATTAGCTTCAGCCATCATTTTTTCCACCCCTTGTCCTTTAATCAAATTGATAGGCTTGATTTCAAGATCATACTCCAATAGTACAACAATCTATCTTGCTCTCTTCCCTTTTGGATCTGGTTGGGTAAGAATGCTCTTCATTGGATTAGTTGGAACATAGGCAATAATGTGTGAATGCAGAATGTACACTTTGAAAACTTTCAAAGATTTCACCAAGGCATAAGCCTGTTTTTCGATGATATCATTTTTCAACTCTCCATCTCTCAATACCTTACTGAAAAATGCTATAGGCTACTCAATATTTTGACTGTTATTCTGCAGTAGAACTCCAACAATAGTATGCTCAGATGCATAGGAGAATACTAGGAAATCTCTAGTAAAATATGGACTTGTCAAAACTGGAGCTTCAGTGATTTTCCCTTTTAATACCTTTCAAAGATTCTCTAGCATCCTCTGTCCATTTATTTGACTCTCCTTCTTCAGCATGTTAGTAATATTCCTCAATATTTTAGCAAAGTTGGGAGCGAATCTCCTCAGGAAACCTACCTGTGCAATAAATGACTGCACTTCCTTCTTGCTCCTAGGATCCTCAACCTTCAAAATTGCATTGACCCTCTCTCGATCAATCTTAATACAATCCTTTGAAATAATATGCCCAAGCAATTTAGCCTCTTCTAGTGCAAAATTAGATTTTTTGGGATTTAGTGAAATATCGTATTTTCTGCACTTCATAAAGACTTCCTCCAAGACTCCAAGTGTTTGATATGTTCCCTATCATACCTGGAATAAACAGTGATATCATCCATGTAAACAACTACAAATTTATCCTTTGCTTCTGCAAAAGTAATGTCCATAGCATGTTGAAATGTAGCTCCTGCATTCATCATCCAAAAGGGCATTTTAGCATACATGAATGTACCCCATGGTGTAGTAAAAGCAGTCTTCTCTTTGTCCACTGGGAATACTTTAATCTGGTTATAGCCTGAGAAACCATCCATAGTTGAAATCCTTTCAGACCCTACCACCTTTTGCAGAATGTGCTCCATCTTTGGTAAAGGGTAATTGTCCTTCATAGAAACTCTGTTGAGATTTTTGAAATCAATACAAAGTCTGATCTCACCATTTTTATTTCTAACAGGCACCAAGTCAACCACCCATTTTGAAAACCTCAAAGTTACAATAATATTAGCATTGAATAGTTTTTTTATCTCTTTTTGTACCACAGGAAACAACTTGGGGTTTACTCTTCTCAACTTTTGTCTGAAAGGCTTTTCTCCAGGTTTTATTGGAATGGTATGTTGTATGATATAGGTATCATACTCTTTCAGGTATTCATAGCTCCAGGAAAATACGTATGTGTATTTCTTCATCAAATTGACATACTCTTCTTTCTCTTTCGCAGGTAATTTCCTGGACAATTTCATGATTCATGGTGCTTCTTCAGTACCCAAATTCTGGTCTTCAACCGCGTCATTAACAGGTTCAACCTTTGGATTCTTAGGAACATCATTCTGATCGAACAACTTCTCTAGGGGAATCAAGCCTCTTGGGATAAATTTTCTTTTCAACTGTATTATGTCCTTTCCTCCTAACATATTCTGCCACTCTTTGTTTTCGGCTTCTTCATCTTCAGCCGATTCACCATGTCGGAAGATTTCTAAATTTGCATTCTCTATATCAATTTGAGGATTCACAAATTCATCAGACATTTCAAAAAATCTCTTTATTTGCATATCATCATCGAAAACTTGACAATATTTGGAGTTGTCTGGTATTGAGGGTCTGTTTATAATTTAAACTTCATACTTTTTATGGGAATAAATAGGAGTTTTGAAACCACCAACAGTTGTAGCCAAAGATCTGCCACTTGATTTTCAATTTTGGGGACCACTCTAATTTTATGTTCTGTAAAATAATTTCCAAACATGTCCCAAACCTCATTCTTGTATGCTCTCATTCTGGGATGTTTGGTATGGTAACTATCATTCACCTGATTTAACACAATCTCTGAGTCCCCAAATACTTCTATTGTCTTTTCCCCCATATAATTCAGAGCCTGCAAACCCAACAACAGAGCCTCATAATTAGCTACATTATTGGTACACTCAAAAGTCAATTTATGAGATAAAGCTTTAAATTCCCTGGCTGGAGATATAATCCAAACACTTGCCCCAGCCCCATTTTTACTCATAGACCCATCAAAGTACATAGTCCATGACCCATCTTCATTCTGTTTCTTCTCCAAGGCTTCTTGTATTTTTGCAAACTCCTCATCTTCTTTAACTTCAATTTGTACAGGACCTTTAGGATCAGTGTGTGGCCCATCATTGAAAAATATAGAAGACCCAAATCAATATCAACAGCATAAATGGGATGATTTTCAGGCTTATCTTGACCACATAGGCTAACCTTTATCTTGACTGTTTCCTCCGAATAAAGGTATAGTGGCATATGACAAATCCATTTGCATAGTTCCCTTTAATTTTGGTTGCCAAGATCTTGATAACAACATACCAAACTTTAGCTGGAAGTTGTGTAAGAGTTACCACCATATCTTTTATCAATCCCAAACACCTGACCTTTCTATAATCAAAAGAATACAGGTCTTTATAGGGCCTAGTAACCTCCAATCCTAGGATTTCCACTGCTATTTTTGGCATTAGATTATGAGATGCGCCAAAATCTAGCATTGCATTGTGCAAAATCATATCATGGATATTCAAGCTTAGATAAAATGGGGGAACTTATTCATTATCTGTATCTTCAATTTTAGGTCCAAAGACAATAGTGGGAGAATCATCTGTTACTTCTAAAATATCTAGTTGATGGTCACCTTGATTCTTGACCATTTTAGTAATCTCTTCTCTGTACTCATTGTTCCTCAACAACTCATTAACGGGGATAGAAAACTTAACCTTGGATAGTTCTGACTTCAAACTGAAGGATGAAATTGGTCTATCTACATCAATTGGCATTGATTGTTCAGTTTCTTTTGACTGGTGCTCTTTATTTTCTGGATTTTCTGTATAAAAACATCCTTCTGCTTTTCCTTTTGTTTTTCTGAATTATGCTGGGTGTTGGAAAGTTTGTTTGGACTGGGCCTTCCTTTATTTGTTATGACATCACGATTTCTCAGTTTTAACTTTCTCTAAAAATCATCAATGGAATTTTGATATCCTCTTTGATATTGTTATGAATCTAGCTCTGAAATGTGACTGCCACCCTCTTGAGTGAAAAAATTATGCTCATCTTCGGTTAAATGTATTTCATAATCAATATCATCAAAGTGGTGAATCTGGTTATTCATTGAGTCTCCTTGTCCTTCCTCATCAACCAAATTTTATGGGAATGGTGGTCTTATTTGCTGGTCTTCAGGGTTTCTTTGGTTTCTTTGAGGAAAAGGGGGTCTTCTAAAATTTGGATTTCTTACTTGATTTTCAAGCTGCTCTCTGTTAGGTGGTCTATTATCTAAATCCAACATGTCCATCAATCTCTCCATGGTTTTCATCATCATTTCAAATTTGGTATCATTTGCAGGAGGGGCAAAGGCGAATGGCTGATTTTCTTGTCTTCTCCTATCTGTTTCTACTCTATTTTTCATTTTTCCTGAAGCCATTAAATTTGCTTCAACTTCTAAAGCATCTTTAAACATAGCAGGAAGATTGGAATACTTTCTCTCTCTCAACACACAAGAAAAATCTTCATCAAAAGCATATGCATAATGTAGTTTAGTAGCCCCTACTAATGGTTTGATATCAGCGGGAATTGAATTGTAAACCTTCATAAATCTGCTAGAAAATTCTTAAATTGATTCAAAGTTCCCTTTCTTTAACCCATTGTATTGAGATAATATTTGTACAGGGCTCTTCTTTGCCTCCCATCTATCCAAAAACAGGGTCTAAAAAGCTTCAAAGGTAAGGATAGATGCTACTGGTAAATCTTTAAACCATCTCTTTGCCTCTCCTAACAAACTTAGAGCAAAAAACCTCATTTTCACATCATCATGATCTACTTCTTCCAGGTCAATGAAATATTCAAACCTATCTATATGCTGTCATGTTGTAAAATTTCCTTCTCCATCATATAAAGAAATTCTTTGTGAGTAATTCTGAGGGAGATCATGCAAAGCAGCGGGCAAAGCTAAGGGTGCAAACCTAGCTTCCATTGGTCTAGACGGATTTTGTGCTACAGGGGGGTTCTGAGGAGGATTTTTAGGATTTGGAGGATGATTATGAGCAAAGTTTGTAGTGTGAGGCTGAGAGGTTTTAAAATGAGGGTTACTTTCTTCAAACTTTATAGTGTTTTGCAAGTTATACCACAAAGGATCTAGCAAGTATGAATCAAATCTATTTGGATCTACTTCTATTTTCTTTAGGTCTTACTCTGATTTTGATCTTAATAAATATTTTCCAACACTTACTCCAAAATACAAATCTTGAAAACCATAAAAATCAGCCTGGAATAAAGATCTTTCAGTATTAGAAGTGCTAGTTTTTTCTTTTCCACTTCGATGTCTAAGCAAACTTTCTGGGTTTTCCACACTTAGTAAAATTTCAGAATTAGGATTACCTCTTGCATGGATCCTTCTAGAGGCCAGGATGCCTTCTAAAGCCTTCTTTGGAAATCAACGTGGAGTCGCCATGGAAAATGTACAACCTTCTGAATATGTTAGAATCTTTGTTTTCCCACATAAATCCTTCTCTCCTTGAAATCTGGCACTCTTCTTCATTTCTCCTAGGGACAATATAACTTTCGCTCCCCAACAATGGCATCAATTATGTTAGCACTCAAAATGACCCTTAAGTTTGTGGGAAAAGGCCACTTGAAGGTAACCACAAAACCAACTTTAGTAAAGAGAGTTGGCTTCCTTCTTTCCAGAGAGGGATCTCTCGCTGATTGTTTAATAAGGCCATATATATGATTAAGAATTAAAATTAGATTGTTGTTTGGCTGAAACAAGATAAGCATTCATTGGGAAATGGATTCAAAACAAACAATTATATCAAATTACAATGCTGCTGCATGGAACTTCATAACAGAGGCAAGATATCCATTCAATCACAGTCAAAATGCTTTGGTCCGGTGGAGGAGAAGAAATAAAGAACAATCCATTAACATGAGCATCTAACAAGGATGAATTCAATGTTAAATTTAGAGGAAATAATTTGTAAATATCTTAAACAATAGACAGAGCATATGAATATGAATTATGTACTATTAAACACTCATTTTAGACATGAAAGGAAAACCATTATGGAAGTAATAAACATGGTACACATTCACATAAGAAAGTGGAAAACAGACTATAATGCAAACAACACATGAATCTCTGCAAAAAACCAGCTTCGGCTCTGTAATTTTTATTAAAGATGAGTCTCACAATACAACAGCCCCGTTCTCATGGGTTCAACCCCTTCTTCCTTCTATTACATATGAATATATAGGACATGATACATCATCCCTCTAGCTCAAAATATTTTGACCTAATATCCAAAATAGAAAGTTGTTACAAGAGAGATGACACCTATATAGATAGGTCTATAATCCTCGAGAATTAGTTACAACAGAAATACAAGTGCTGACAAAATAGGCTTAACTACCTTTTACAAGTGTCAATAGACATTTACTAGTTGGTAATAGACCCTAATAAATAATAAAATATCCTAAGTAACTAATTCTTCAGGCTGTAAATCTCCACGATCTTTGACAATCTTCATGCATGCAACATTAGCTTGGCCTTTACATACTTTTCCACAAGCTTCCACTAGTCGGCAGCTGGGAAATCCGATGTAGCCACCTCCTTTAGCAATACCCATAATTATGTATCATCTTTATATGAATAGCTATGAAGGTGTGCACAAGCCTCTTTGAAAACTAGGACCAATTCAAACTCTGTTGTCAACTTATCTACCACTGTTTTGCCAGACAGTGATTAGGTCATGCCAGCAAAGTCTGTATAATCCAACCTACATTGCATCAACCTGTATTGATACTCTTTCTATGTTAGCATGGTGCCATATTCTTCCCAAAAGAGTGGAATCCCTTTCCTAAATAGTGGATCAAACATATCTTTGAAGAGTTTCAATTGGTGGGCCATAATATATATTATGGCCTGGACTATAGCTAAGTGTTGATGGTTGTTTATCACCTTCCTGGCCCAAATGATGGTGGATAACATTTATTTTATGCCTGCTACTTGCACCTCATCCTCAGTTGAGCCATTAAAAACTCTATGGGATTTTCAGTGCATTCAACAGGCTTCTTATTCACTTTTTCCTTTGTTGTTGTTACACTCTACTTGGCTAACTTGATGACAACTTCCTTGTCTAAAATAAAATCAAGGTAAGGTCTTAATTTGTTTGCTTCAGCTATAACATCATCCCATATTACTTTCTTTGCTTCCTACAGTGATGTTTGACCTGTAGCTTGCTTCATTAATTCATCATATTTAACCTGTAAATCTAGGTACTTAGCTTCCCAAGTCTTCCTCTCCTACTCTTCTTCTGAAACTCTACTTTCCAGATCTGTGTTCTACTTCTACAAATTTTATATCTCTAAATCCCTTAGACTTTCCTGCGCCATTGCTTGAACAATGGAGAAATCATCGGATTCAATGGAGGAGGAGGTAACAATGTTCTCCAATTCTTTGCCCTTCTTCTGTAATTTTCCTTCCAAATCCTAAGACTTAACTTTCCACTTCTTTTCGCTCTCCACCATAAGATCCATATCCTCCTGCCACTGTTTTTCTTTCTCTTCAAACTTTAGTAAACTAGCCTTATAGTATGTTAGTTCATTTTTCAGCTCTTTTCTTTTCTCCTCCAGCTCTGTCAACTCAGAGGCTTCTACCAGCTGGGTGGAAGGAATCTTCAATTTCCTTTTCAATGACTGAATTGTATTGTCTTTCTCATTTAGCAGCTTCTGTTTACTAGCCCTCTTGTCTTCTTGGCCCTCAATAGCCACTAATTCATTCTGCATCTTCTTGATTTGTGCCTTATGGGCTTTGTTCTCCACTCTTTCCTGTATGAGCTGATTTCTAGCCTTATTCTTACTGGTTTGCAATTTGGACAGTTCTAGTGTAGCCTTTAACAACTTGGCATAAATTGTGTCCCCATTTTCCTTATGAAGATGGAGCATGTCAGGTATGGGAATGTCTTCTAAGTTCATCTTCAATTCAGTGGCCTTAATCTTCGTAGTTAGGGCCAAATTCAAGGTTTTTTTGAGCATGGCTCCTGATAGTAACCAAGGGCACATCCTTGCTAGAGATCTATCTGACCTCTACATATAAATTTGATTCTTCTAAATTTTCCTCTTTGATTTCCTTATACTCATACAATAATTATTCCCTACTCTTGCTTTGTGCAGCAGGTTCAACAGTTGCCCCATCAAACACATATTATTTGATCTCAAAGGCAAGTTTTTTGTCCTTCACCTGCTTCTTTTTGACTTCACCAGTCGACACCAGCACAACCTGCTGCCCGGGTTCTTCTACTTTTTGCCTCTTTGAATCTCTCTCTATGTCCTCATCTTCTACATCCATGGCTTCAATGACTTCCAATTTGCCGGATCCTCCAGAGCCACTTGCAAGGGGTATAATTGCTCCAACTGTTGGGACCAAGCTAGAGGAACCAGGTAGTGGGGATATGGTTATCTGCACTAGAGAGGTAGAGTCATCCTGTACATCTACATCCATATGTCCTTTGCTAGGATATTCCAACCAATTGGAAGTCTACGCTATACCTGCAATCTCAAAATGCACAAAGCCCTTTCTGTTACTTTCTTTCCTTTTGTTGGAGATGATGTCATGGGGGTCATAGTTGATCGAAACCTTTGTTCGGAATCCCATCTCTATTAACATACATTCGATGGATGAAATGGAATCCTTTCTCTTGACGATGAATGGGCCTATAGCCCATGGGAATGCAATATCTGAGGCTTTCTTATGATCCAAAAAATGTTCAGTTTCCACTCTTAGCTTCTACCTGATGAATTCCAAAGAAAACATTCTAGGAGTTAAGAATGCTGGCTGTACATAGGGTGAATGAGCAAACCCATAAACTCTAATTGTTGTGTTGTGTTCCGAGAGAAGCCAGCCACCTATCTTCTTCTCAGGAGAAGGTTGAAACATCTCCTTCATCTCTGCTAACACACTGGGCAATTTCTTCTGAAAGAAAACATTGTAAACCTCATACGTGAGGTTGTTCATGAATTTGTTGTAGTCTGTGAGCATTTCCTTTGTGAGCATCATCTCAGGAAGCTGCAAGTTTTCTTCATTAAATGACAGGAACATCCTCATCAAATATGATTGGAACCTGAATCTCCTGGTCTTTTGGAATTCCACTAGCTGAGAATGGATATTGTCAGCGAAAGACTCATCAAATTTAATGCAGGCACACTGGACAGACTGGTCAGAATCCTCAGACTCTAATGGGAAAGTGCTAAGGACAAATAATAGGCTAATCAAGGGCTCAGTGACATACGCGTCTATGTCTAGTCCTAAAAATTGTCTTATCAAGGTTATAACACACTTGGATTCTTTAGTAAAGAGACAGACTTCGACTGGGAAAGCATGGTCTTGCAATGGGACACTAGGTTTTAGGCAAATCTTGTAGAAACTTTGCTTCAACTCGACTGTGGATTGTCTAAAATACTGAATTAGGGATTCTTCCTTGTACTCTTTGGAATTTAGGTTGAATTCGTCAAGGATTGACATGGCTTTTCTTATAACAAGAGAATTGATGGGACATAATATCTTTGAGATGGATGCGTCCATAATCACCCTCTCAGAGGAGGAGTAATTGGTGGCGCACTAGTCGGTGAACTCGGGACAATTTAGGGTTTGGTCAACTGCAAAAAAATGGAAAAATGACCTGTATACCTTGTGTACATCTATACCCTGGTCCCTAATTAGCTTCAGTATATCCTTTACAGTTTCAATGGGTCCATATTCAACAATGTGTCATAGACCTCAACATCCTTGTCTTCTAACAGCTCTTCTATCTTTTGGTGTTCAAAACCTGGGGGTTCTACTTCTCCAAGCTCATCCATTTAAATATTTTTGTAAGAAGACAGGAGGCCTACATGGTTACTGACAGCTAGTCTAAGATCCTGGATGAGTTTTCTGCGTGGAGCACGTTCGTCGTCTTTTGCTTTCCAATGCAACCAGACAAACAATATCCAGATCCTAGTGCAGAAGTATTTTTATATTATTTTCCTCTCCTATCATTCCTGCATCTATCGCAGTGAAGAAGCTTGTTTAGTCGTTCAATTGCACGATCAACATTGAGGCATTGATATTTTCCCCACTTAACTCTACAATCCTCTCCATTTTTCAATCTTTCAAGTGTTGCCTTCCTAGCACTTTACATCCGCATAGCTGTTGTCAACCGTCGATCCAAGTCTTATCCGCATCCTGACTACCCAAAGGTGCGGCCCCTACCAAGATTCGCATACATGGAAAGTGTTGATAATCCATGCATGTTCAATCTGCGAACTAAACATCCATCGTCGATGCCTTTCCCTGCCAGATCTACACCGTCGCATGATATGGAGCCTACCGCCACTTCACAATTTCAAAAAGTTCATTTCTTTGCACATGTCAAATCAACAAAGTACTTGACAACCATAGATCTGTCCTCCCGTCCGTTGATCTAACCTCCTATTTGCTTGTGGGCTAGCACCACTCTGACAACACCTAAACCACCCCATCTTACTTCTGCGAAGTCACCTTTGAGCCATTGATCTCCATTGTTGTAGATCTGCTCCGTTCATTGGTCCCCTCATATACCTTTGAGTGGATTTTTACATTTTTCTTTTATTTGCAAAGTCGAAACGCAAGGATTTTAATCCTTTCCATCCCAACCCAAAGCATAAACATGCAGGGATCTCACTAGTGTTCCTCTTGGTCATAAGACTCAAAAACCTAGCACCTTACTCATTATAATTTTCAGGGATCTAAACCCTTCCAACCCTTCAAACCAAAACTGGTGCTAACAAGATCCTTCTACTCCCAAACACCAATCTCTATAAGAGATCCTCTATTCCTGTGGGTCATGTATCAAATATAGCTAGATGTATTAGGTCCTCGTCTTTCCATTGTTGCATAGTCATGACTTCCATCTAACTTCTTTGTCTAGGAGTCATCCTTCTAGGATGAGATTCATGCTCCTAGAATATTCCTTCTTTTGATCAATTTGAAAATCAATGCGATCCATGTGTCCACCACTTGTTCATCATAAAAATTCTCATCATCCTTCTCTTGTATGCCATATCATATAGTCTTTTCCCTACAAGTCAAATCCTGTTAGATGGCTAGTGACATTGCATAATCAAATTTAACCAATTTATATTTCAATGCAATGGAAATAGTTCACACATGTATGTAGGCATATTCGCTAATGCTTCAGCACAACAATCATAAACATGTATCCCAAACACATATGGTAACTATATATATGTCTACTATATCCACTAGAACATGTCATCAAGAGTGTGCACTACTCTAAGCATGTAAGAAGGAGATATCATCTAGACTAGATCCATCATGGATTCATGGAATGTTGTGCAGCTCATGTACATAACAGGTACAACAAGTTCCCATTGTACAACAATAAGTGAGCTATATCAAATGCTCAACAAAATTCCTAATAGATATGCATACAATTTGTTATGAAAACATATAAGACAAAATAGATCTATGTGAGCAATAAATACAAATACTTATTTTTTATTTTTGTTGGTGAGCTCCCACTACCTCCTTGTAGGAATCATGAGAGTTCTATGTTCTTTCATTTTCTTGTTGGGAGTCCTCAATATGGGGAGTACTATAAGAATAAATTCATACGATCATCATTCCTTGACTTCTTGTGAGAAGTGTCTTCATCAATATCTGCAATTCAGGCTTTGTGCTTCCTTTTATTTGAACCATGACATTTCCTGGCATAGTGTCTGTATTTGTGACATTTGAAGCACTAAATGTGTGAAAGATCCTTTTTCTTCTTTTGATTCGGAACAAGACTTGATCTTCTACCTTTATCTTTCTTATCATGAAAATTTTTGTTATAAAATTTTGTTCCCTTACCTTTTCCTTTCTTGACATGAGATGTAAGGGCTTTCCTTTGTTGATGTATATGTAACTTCGGAATGTATTTCACATATATGTATATTGTATTCCTATAGAGATGGTATTATTCCTCTATAAGGAAGTGTCGTCATTTATATTGTAAGTGTCGTAACTTATACTTGATGGGTTATTAGACCACCTTGTTTGGGGTCGGCCCTGTATAAGTCATGTGGGTCAAAGGGTTATTAGACCACCCTATTGGGGGTCGGCCATGTGGGTCGAAGGGTTATTAGACCACCCTATTGGGGGTCGGCCCAGTCAGCATTATATTATGTGGTTAAGTTCGAGCCTACATGAGTTAGGTAAAAAGGCAAGTCAAGTCAAGTATAAATAGAGTGCGGGAGGCACTCTATTTGTTCACTCACTTCTCACACATGCACTCAAGGAGGAGTGGCGCACTTATGGAGGAGGAGGATCTGCTGCTAGGTTATGGCTATCTCTCTTGGTTGGTTGTATCATTGCTCTATCTATCTCTGAGGAAGTTATTGGGGTTTTTCACCTTTATGGTTTTCCCCAAGTAAATCTTTGTGTCTCTTGTGTGCTTGCATTATTGTCTCCATGATTGATATGCTGTAGATATGCTGTACATGTTGTTCTCTCAGTTAAGATCCTAGATCATATTGAAGTAAATTCTGAAAATCTAACATGGTATCAGAGCTAGCCTGAAAGAAGGCATGATATGGCATGTATGACACTTGTTGCACTTACGATGCTAGGGCTTGATATAGTAAAAACCAGTCATCGTAGCACTTTCGCTATAAATCCGTTTTGGCGAAGTTTTCGGATCTGAAATTGTTACAGGCCGAAGCCAAGATCTCCAGGTATCTTGTGTCCAAAGGACAACCTCTAATTCGTTGTACTTTGTGATTTATGATCTGTACAATATAGGGTTTCTGCCTCTTCCAGATCTGAGTCAAAATCAGGTGACCTTGGGAAAAAGGTCATATATTGGGCTAGGAAGCTCCAAATGAAATTTCATAAAAAGTGACAGGTAGTACACAGTCTGTACTATCTCATAAAAGTTTTTCAGAGGCCGAAGTTCAACCAGTGACACGTGGCATGCCGTACAAGTTCGCTCTCCTGTATTATCCCATAAACAGGTCACGTTGCGACATTTGGCATAACTCTCTCTCAGAGAATCCAATTGAGGTCAAACCTGTCAAGATGGAAAGATAACAGGTCAGGATATATCAAGAAACTTTTTCAGACCCCGTGGATCAAAATTTCAGAGTTACACCAGAAACAATCAGGTACATATTTATGTCAAAACAGAATTATTTTTTGGTACCTTCATTCATGGCTTCCGGAATTTAGGGCTTTGGAGAAAGTTGGAATTTTTGTAATCGGAGACCACGGCTGGATGCTACTCATCAAAATAGAAATTTAGAGACCAAGATCAGAATTTTTGGTTGGGCAGAAGGCCGGGCTTGATTAGACCCTAGTTCGGGACTTTGATCAGAAAAGTGGAAAATTAGGGCTTCTGTAAAAATGGGAATTTTTGAAATCTGTGACCACGACTGGAAGCTCCTCAGAAAAATAGAAGCTTAGAGCTTTGGATCAAACATTTTGATGGGGCAAAAGAGTGGGCTTCATCAAATCCCAATTCAGGGTCACGTCTAGTGAATCCGGAAGTTTCAAAGGCAAAATTGAGGAGTGAAACTTTGCAGTTTTCAAATTTTGAATATACCAGTTTGATCAGCTCATCAAGGCGCATATTTCTATCCTTTCGAAAGTTTGAAATTCAAAGTTTGAATTTTTGGGGTTTCTCTGACAAACCCATATCCAGCTCCAGGTCCAGTTCTTGCAAATCAAGTGGATTGGGTTAATCCTAGAAGAAGATGGATTGATCATCTGCATGAGTAAAGAAGTTCCTGTTTCAAAGGGAGATGAGGCTAAGGCCTTACATAAGAAGATTACAAGCGATCTCAACAGGTATGACTCATCGAGGTATGTTTCGATATTTGTCCATGATTATGTTTATGGTATGTTTGTCTTCATGTTATTACGGTTAGTACAATTTTGATTTAAGATTTGTCGTATCACCTTAACAAATTTATGAATGCATGATAGAAGATATTCATTGGTTAGGGTGTTGACACTTATGATTGTACTAATGCATTATGGTGTTGTATGAGGTTTATGTTGTCTACTAATATGAAAGGTACACCAAGAAAGACAAATCATGTTCTGGTCCAAGAACATATGATCATGATAACATGAGGACAAAGATTCATCCATTGTCATGGATCTCATAGAAGATCCATTTACGAGGTATGTATAACTTGGTTTTGTAATAGTTAACCTATGAGATATACAGGTTACTAGCACAAGTCATTGAAGAAGAACAAGAAGACATCATGAGAGTATGTTAGACATAAATAGCTAGCATGCTAATCCAGGTATGTTTTTCCTATATCAAGCTAGAATCCTACCTTGTGTTAGGATCTTATACTGTTGTTGATAATGATTATTCATGAAGTCATAGGTTTGAATAATCATGGTTGTATGCATATTATGTTTCTTACCATAATTGCTTATATGACTAACCAGAAGAATCATGAAGGTATAGGTTTGAATAATCACAGGTTTTATGCATATTATATCTCTTATTCTTGATTGATGATTCAACTAACCTGAAGAGTCATAGGTTTAGACATGTTATGTTTCTTATGATTTGACTAACCATAAGAATGCTTGAATACTAATGCTTATTATTTCTGTTTGAAATGATCATGACTATACATGCTTGAGATTATTGTGTTTTAATAGTATACTAATGAATGTATGATTTTATATGAGATCACAAATTCATGATACTAATAAGCATGCATAGGGACCAAGGATGAATATGAGATTCAAGAACAGGTAATCCAGGAAGCAAAGATCAAGAGGGAGTACACTCCAGTGGTTTATGCAAGGATGCAGATATTCAGAGGGAGTTGTCCATCTCTCTACATTCCACAACAGAAAGGTGTAGAAGAAGCTACTTCAGATTAGGACTCCAGCAGCTCCTGTAAGGAAGCAAAGACTCAGAGGGAGTCCACCCAACGAACAAACAAAGATAAGTATTTTAATTATCATTTCTTGCATATGTGTTTGTTTAAGTAAAATTGTTCAATGATGTATATGACTTAGGATATGTATTGTGCATATTAGAATAGTTACATTGATGAACAATATACTACTAATATACATGGGTAAGTGGTCTATGGCACTGTACAACATTCCATTGCTACTTATCTAGAATGAAACCTCTTTGCTGACATGTTGGGAGTTGTGCACACTCTTAACAATGTTCTGGTAGAGATTGGAAGGCATCTAGAAAGTTACGGGATATGGATAAATGTTGTATTGAAGCATTGGCTAAGATAATTGCATGACTGTATGACATATTTATTTATGTGTAAGAATTTGTTCTGAAAACTGTGAGATGTTTTCTAATCATGCAATTTAACTTGTTGTGTAGGAAAGATCATATGCCATCACCTACAAAAGAAGAACTACAACATTTGTTCAGCAACAAAAATTATCTATTGAAGATATTGAAGTTCCCAGGATACGGGAAGAATGCCATGATCCGTCGATCATGAAGAATGATGTTTGGGATGTAATCCCAAGACATGAAGGGAAGTTTTCTATGACTTCCAAATGGAACTATTAGATCAAGCATGTTGCAGATGGCAGCATTGAGAAATATAAAAGTGATGAAATAGAAGATACACCAGATGGATTCAAGACAACTTCCTTGAATGGTGTAGTTGAAGAAGAAGTATATGTAGAGTAGCCACTTGGTTCTGAGACAAATGATAGGAAATCATATATGTGCAGAACTTGGTATGGTGAAGATAGATTGATTGCCGACACGCAGCGGAAGCTTACTACCGAGTTCGAGATGAAGAACTTGGGGATGATGCACTATTTGTTTTTGATATGGAGGTGTGGCAGAGTGTAGATAGAATCTTCCTTGGACAAGGGAAGTATGCATTAGAGATCCCAAAGAGGTTCGGGATGATGGATTGCAAGGCCATGGCCACACCTATGGCATCAAATCTGAAGCTTCTATGTGATGCTTCATCTGAGCCGATTGATGTCTCTATGTATCGCCAGATGATTGGGTCCTTGATGTACCTGACGAACACAAGACCAGACATTTGCTTTGCTGTGAACACATTGAGCCAGTTCCTGATGAATCCGAGGAGTGTTCACCTGGTTGCTGTAAAGCATATTCTGAGGTACCTAAAGGGTACAGTGGATTATGGGCTAAGGTATGAGGTAAATCAAAAGTTTAACCTGCAGGGTTATGTTGATTCAGATTGGGCTGGCAGTGCTGTAGATAGGAAGAGCACATTTGGGTGCTGCTTCAGTATGGGATCAGGTGTGATCTCTTGGTTTAGCAGGAAGCAGTCTTGCGTAGCACTGAGTACAGCTGAGGCAGAGTATGTTGCAGCCTGTTCAACTAGTTGTGAGGCAGTATGGATACGGAAGCTACTGTCTGAGCTATTTGATCTCCCATTGGAGGCTATTGGTATCTTCTGTGATAACTAGAGCTGTGTGAAGCTCTCCGAGAACCCTGTGTTTCATGACAGGTTGAAACACATAGAGATCAAATATCACTATATCAGGGATATGGTGCAGAGAGGAGCTGTGAAGCTCCTATATGTTGTGATGGACGAGCAGATTGCAGATGTGCTGACGAAGCCACTAGCCAGGGTGAAGTTTGAGTACTTCAGAGAGAGGCTTGGCGTTCTTCAGATCGAGGACACTTCGAGGAAGAAGTGATGGACACATTTGCTGAAGCCATTCCAAGCATGTTGGAAGGAGGATCCTTCACATGGCTATGGATGTAAGCGCTGGATGATGAGCATCAGGATGATGTTCTGATTTCTGCTTGGATATGATCAGTTGGATCATTTATGTATGTACGCATCATGTTGGATGCTGGATATGATCAGTTGGATCATTTATGTATGTATGCATCATGTTGGATGCTGGATATGATCAGTTGGATCATTTATGTATGTATGCATCATGTTGGATGCTGGATATGATCAGTTGGATCATGTGTATGTATTTTGTATATGCATCATGTTGGATGCTTGGACCATGTATCTGTATATGTATCAGGTGGATACATTGTATGATCAGGTGGATCATGTATGGTGATATGTATCATGTATCAGGTGGATACATTGTATGATAAGGAGGATCATGTATGATGATATGTATCAGGTAGATACTTGGTATGCATCAAGTAGATGCATTGATGATCAGGAGGATCATGCATGATGATATGTATCATGTATTTGTATCAGGTGGATACATTGATGATCAGGAGGATCATGTATGATACTTGGTATGCATCAGGTAGATGCATTGATGATCAGGTGGATCATGCAGCAGGATGTTGCAGTGATGATCAGGATGATCATAGATAACGAGCTTCAGGATGTTGCTCCAGATGACATGCAGTAGGATGTTGCAGTGATGATCAGGATGATCATAGATGACGAGCTTCAGGATGTTGCTCCAGATGACATGCAGCAGGACGTTGCAGTGATGATGATCAAGATGATCATGGATACATCAGGATGATGTATGGTGAGTATCAGGTTGATACTCTGTGGCCGTGGATCAGGTTGTGCAGATGAGCATGTAATTCGTTGCCCTGGGAGATTTGCAGATGGTCTTGCAAGGTTTTGCCTATGGCATGTAATTCGTTGCCCTGGGACATCTGGCAAATGCTCTTTCAAGGTTTTGCTCTGGGAGGACATGTAATTCGTTTCCCTGGGAGATCTGCAGATAGTCTTGCGAGGTTTTTCCTATGGCATGTAATTCGTTGCCCTGGGATATCTGGCAGATGCTCTTGCGAGGTTTTGTCCTATGGCATGTAATTCGTTTCCCTGGGAGATCCGATAGGTTGGGCTGTGTGCCCGTAATCAGTCCTGGGATGCTCTTGCGAGGTTTTGCCATGACCACATGTAATTCGTTGCCCTGGGAGATCCTATAGGTAGAGCTGTGTGCTCGTAACAGCCTGGGATGCTCTTGCGAGGTTTTGTGGTGAGGTCACATGTAATTCATTGCCCTGGGAGATCCTATAGGTAGAGCTGTGTGCTCGTAACAGCCTGGGATACTCTTGCGAGGTTTTGTGACGCACATAAAAGTCCTGAGGATTCCACAGTATGGCCAGTGATGACGAAGACCTGCAGGTGGTGGGCCTACATCCAGTATGAAAAAGGACTGGCTCTGTAGAACTTCCTATGACGAGTAGATTCAGAGATTGATTGAGATAGCAGCAGCAGTGACGATGATGATGACTCGATGACGATTATCCAGTGACGATGATCCAGAGAAGATGACTTGTGCTAGAAGAACTGTGCTGAGAAATACCTTCCTAGTTAAGAGGGAGTGTTGATGTATATGTAACTTCGGAATGTATTTCACATATATGTATATTGTATTCCTATAGAGATGGTATTATTCCTCTATAAGGAAGTGTCGTCATTTATATTGTAAGTGTCGTAACTTATACTTGATGGGTTATTAGACCACCTTGTTTGGGGTCGGCCCTGTATAAGTCATGTGGGTCAAAGGGTTATTAGACCACCCTATTGGGGGTCGGCCATGTGGGTCGAAGGGTTATTAGACCACCCTATTGGGGGTCGGCCCAGTCAGCATTATATTATGTGGTTAAGTTCGAGCCTACATGAGTTAGGTAAAAAGGCAAGTCAAGTCAAGTATAAATAGAGTGCGGGAGGCACTCTATTTGTTCACTCACTTCTCACACATGCACTCAAGGAGGAGTGGCACACTTATGGAGGAGGAGGATCTGCTGCTAGGTTATGTCTATCTCTCTTGGTTGGTTGTATCATTGCTCTATCTATCTCTGAGGAAGTTATTGGGGTTTTTCACCTTTATGGTTTTCCCCAAGTAAATCTTTGTGTCTCTTGTGTGCTTGCATTATTGTCTCCATGATTGATATGCTGTAGATATGCTGTACATGTTGTTCTCTCAGTTAAGATCCTAGATCATATTGAAGTAAATTCTGAAAAACTAACATCCTTTCTTCATGTTGAGTGCCATGTATTTTGCCTCTCATTGTAAGTATTATCTCTTCTTGCATGCAAAATTCCCATAAACGATTAAACTTGGGAAACTTGGGTTGCCCATTGTGAACTATGAATGGATGGTTCCCAAGATGGAGGGAGACCATTAAGAGTGTTCATGACAAGTTCTATGTCATTAAGTGGATATCCAATGGTGCTTAATTGATCTCTTATCTATGAGATACTCATGAAATAGGAGGTCAATGATTCCGAACTTGACATATTTATATTTTATAATTGATTTCTCTAGGAAAGAGCACAGTTGATATTTCTATATTCAAATAGCTTCCTCAAGGCACTAAACATCTTCTTGGCAGTCTTCTTCTGATAGATTGTTAGGATATTCCTATACTCCATCCTAGTCCTACCAGCATTTTTATCCTTTGCATTTTCAGTCTTGCATGCATTCCTGCATGCAACATGAATTCTGCATGCATTGCATGCATCCGCATGCTGCCCAATCACTAGGTTGATACCTCTAGCACCTAGTCCATAGTCTTCTAGCATTCGGGAGCTTATTTCCACTCATATTGAGCCTCCTAGCTAGTGATGCACCCAATTCTCACCTTCCACATGAGAAGGGCGCCTTCTTCACCTACCAGTCCAGTTGTCTTCAGTTAACTGAGTTCTCTCCTTGATTTTAGGCTTGAATCACTATTAACTGACCTTACCACTCCGATGGACCTCCAGTGAGACTTGACTGCCCATTCTGACTCTATTCAGCTCCTCATGCACCCTCCATTGAGCCTCTTTCATTCAGTTAGTTCCAGTTACACTCAGTTACACCTACCACACTCAGTTAGACTCAGTTTGACTGATGGTTGACAGTTACTTGAGCATTGATGACTCCACTGATGATGAGATAGACTTCTAGTTGTGCTCCGATGACACTCCAGTGATCTTTTGATCACTCCATGAAGGCTAATTTGAATCGTCACCTTGGCATTCAAATCCTCATGCATTGTACTACTTATTTGTCCATATTGTGATTAATGAATTAGTGTGTGTGAATTTATTTTGCTTCTATTCGAGTTCTACTGTATTATTATTTTGTTGCTCATTTTACTACATTGACCACTCTTAATCTTATTCCTAAATTCTTTCATTGTGAGGTATACATCAGCTCTTAGATATGTTGTGAGGATTTTCACATGGTATCAGAGCATGTTGAGAGTATTGTTTATCTCCATTCCTGAGAGTTTTTTGCAGGTTATTATCAAGATTTCAAGTGTAGTAGTTGCAGCAGTTTCTGCACTTTTGCAGCAGTAGCAATTGCAGATATTTCTATTATTTTTGCAGGTCTTCTATAGCTTCCATGAATTTCAAAGAAATTCCTCTTTATCTATTCAACTATGTTGAATGGAAACCAAAAATGAGAGCATATTTGAAGAGCCATGATCTCTTTGATTATTGTTTTGAAAGAGAGTTCGAATCCTTTGAAGAAGAGAATGACTGGTTAGATGAAGGTGGAAGAGCTATTGTAGCCATGATGTATGCTATGTCTCGAGGCATGGTATTCCACTCCCTTGATGATGTTGAATCTCCAAAAGAGCTATGGGACCACCTGGATGAAAGATTTGGCAGACAGAATGAAGGGATTGGTCCAAACCCTTTCGAGAGAAAGAAAAGTGATGCATTCGCCCTCCTTGATGATCTCACAGATCATGAATCAGTATCAAACATATCTCATATTGAATTTGTCCACAAAGAAGAAGAAATTGCAGATTCTACACTCATGCTCCAAATTTATTCTATTTCGAATTCTATGCTAGCTCACACTCTAGAAATTGCAGAAGGTCCTAAATCCTCTCTTGCACTAGAGTCTGTTGGTTTGCATCATGATCTATTGAATGTTTCAGAGGTAAAATCAGCCATTGGAGGTAATGCATTTTCTCTCCTTTATCTCTCACCTCCTATGTACTACTATATGATCATTATTTCATGGTTTCAAAAGGTTATTAAAGATAATGGCCTTCTCCATTCGCTTGGGATAATTTCTCATACATTTACTGGTTTTGATCTCACCTCTAATGGTTCAAAGGAGAACTCAAGAAACCATGATTCAAGTCTTGAATCTAATTTGGATTCTAAGAAATCACTACTTGGGATAAGTTCTCATGCATATGATGGTTTCGATCTCACCCCTACTGGTTCAAAGGAGATCTCAAGAAACTATTCTTCAAGTCTTAAATCTGATTTGGATTTCAAGCAATCATGTGATGGTTCTTTTTGGCATAATATCACCCATGATGGTTCAAAGGAGAAGACAAAAGACTATTTGCACATTCATAGATTTGATCCTACCTCAACTGATTCGAATCATAGGTTCAAGGATCATCCTCATACTTTTGGATTTTTTCTCATCACATTTGATCTGAAGAGCAAGTACAAGCACATGCTTTCAGAGCATGATCCACTTCTTCCCAAGAAGAAGATACCTCCATACATATGACCAAGCATCACACCTGCTTGAGTTTGGAGCATTTATTTTTGTGTGTGCCTTAGAGTATATTTTGAGGGGGGGTATTTTTCCCATGAGGTTTTCCCCATTTCCTCGGTTTATTGACTGTTATTATTCATTGTATTGGGTGACCTTTGGTCTTAGTTACCAGGGCCCAAGATGGATTAAGGGGGGTTTTTAGGATATTCCTATACTCCATCCTATTCCTACCAGCATTTTCATCCTTTGTATTTTCAGTCTTGTCTGCATTCTGCATGCATTTGCATGCTACCCAATCATTAGGTTGATACCTCGAGCACCTAGTCCCTAGTCTTCCAGCTCTTGGGAGCTTATTTCCACTCAGATTGAGCCCTCCTAGCCAGTGATGTGCCCACTTCTCACCTTCCACTTGATAAGGGAGCCTTCTTCACCTACCAGTCCAGTTGTCTTCAGTTAACTAAGTTCTCTCCTTGATTTTAAGCTTGAGTCACTCTTAACTGACCTTACCATTCCGATGGACCTCTAGTGAGACTTGACTGCCCATTCTAACTCTAGTCAGCTCCTCATGCACCCTCCACTCAGCCTCCATTCAGTTAGTTCTAGTTACACTCAGTTGCACCTACCACACTCAGTTAGACTCAATTTGAATGATGGTTGACAGTTACTTGAGCATTGATGACTCCACTGATGATGAGATAGACTTCTAGTTGTGCTCCGATGACACTCCAGTGATCTTTTGATCACTCCATGAAGGCTAATTCGAATGGCCACCTTGGCATTCGAATCCTCATGCATTGTACTACTTATTTGTCCATATTGTGATTAATGAATTAGTGTGTGTGAATTTATTTTGCTTCTATCCGAGTTCTAATGTATTATTATTCTGTTGCTCACTTTATTGCATTGACCACTCTTAATCTTATTCCTAAATTCTTTCATTGTGAGGTATACATCAGCTCTTAGATCTGCTGTGAGGATTTTCACAAAGATCTGAGGAACTAAATGATCCTTTACTAAATCTACCAAGATTATCCTTACCATAGCATAATTCTTCTTCTACTGATCTTTCTCGGCTTCCTCTTATGGTTCTGGAACTTTCTCATTCACAAACTTTGCAAGACCATTTTCTTATAAGATAAGAAGAACCCTAGACATCCATGAGATAAACTTGGAATTCACATCCAGCCTATTTTCAACCTTCATTCTAATCATATTGACAACAACCTGAAAACTACTTCAGAAACCCGAGAAGGAGCTAGGTCAAACTTGAAGTGTGGTAACTTGAAAAAATGATTCGATAGGTAAATGTGCCCTTCTAGGGTGAGTTGGAAAAACCTCCTTTTCTCCCAAATATTTTCCTTTCTCGTTATGGAATTTACTTTTCTCCATTGTTATATATATATATCTATATCTATATATCTATATATAGATATTCAAAATAGAGTAGGTAGTAGTAATTTCTAGTACGTGTATGAGGAGGTATAAAGTCACCACATCTCAAACTGTAAGCATTAGGAAAAAGAGCACATACCTTTTCTCTTAATTTCGTGTTTAGCTAGATTCACTATTCATTCAACTTATTTGGGTTCTTATCATGTAAGAAAAATATATTAAACAAGAAGAAATTTAAATGAATATTAAAAATCACATGTTAAACTAACAAAATGTTAGGAACCCATGCCAACCCTTCTATTTACTTTGTTAGTATATTCTTGTTGGATGCATATGCTTTGTAAGTCGTCCCGTAGTATTTGTTGATCCATAGTTTGTCTTATTGTTGTTGAACGCATATGCTTTGTAAGTCGTGCCGTAGTAATTTCTAATCCATAGTTTGTATTGGTCCGTGGTTTGTATTGACACATGGTATTGACCCATGGTATTGGTGCCTAGACTTAGTATATAAGTTTGTGTTGAGACCAATTAATGTACCATGAAGTTAATTGTATTGAGCTTGCTCAAAGGAGGTTGCCCCCTCGAAGTGGCATGCGATCAATAAAAGCGATTCTGAGTTCTGTTATTTCTGATATCTCATGTATTTTCATTAATTAATTGTTGCAGGTTATTCACATCTGGTATCAGAGCACTTTCTTGGGCTCACTGGGTGAAATTTCTGCCAATTTTTTTTTTGGCATTTGTTGTAGCTTTGGATCTGGAAATAATCCCTATCCACTTAACTGTGGGAATTACTTGGGCATAATCCCTAAAACTCATTGCGAGGAGTACCACAGGTTCCCCAAAGTAGCTGGCCCATTGAGAGGACCTGCCAGGGAAAAGGGCAATGACCCCTACCTGATTGACTAGTTCCCACCCGTGAGGTAAACCAAGAGTATAAAATTCTGTTTTTTCGCCATATCTCCCTTGGTTTAACTCTGTTTTCCTTGAAACTTCATTGACACCCCTACATATTTCATTCCTGAGGACCCTATCCCAAATTCCACTTCCCAAAGCCAGAAATCCCACATTTGTCTATTTTTAGGGTTTGCCATAACTTCTTCAATTTTCACCCACTCGCCTCCAAATTTTGCCACTGTGTTCATTCCCTATTTCTGCTTCTTTGTCCCTCTATGACAAATTTTCTCATTCTTTCAACCCACTTCTGAAATCCCCATTTTTTGCTTCCCTATCCATTAGAAAGTGTCCAAAACCTAGTCAAACCCCAATTACCCCTTCGAGTTTTTCCCAAATCCAAATTTCCCTTTACTAAATAAGCTTTTGTTTGTGTTTTTCTATCCATTCCCCCCCCAAAAAAACTCCTGGTTATGGTCGTCACCCGCATAGGAGCAAAAACCATGGAGGAAGCACTTGCAGCCATCAAAACCAAACTCCAAGATCTGGATCAAAAATTTCTTATCCTCCATCTTCAACATTCAGCCATGAACAATAACCGACAACACGAATCTTCTGCGGCTAATGGGTTCTCTTCTTCCAACAATTTTTGTGGTCCTAAGCTTGAATTTCCTTGCTTCAATGGTACTAATCTAACTGGATGGATCTATCATGCAAAACAGTATTTCAGTCTGCATAATACTTTTGATGTCCAAAAACTTCCACTTGCATCCTTTCATCTGGAACAGGAAACCCTTCAATGGTATCGTTGGTACATCAAGGCTCATGACGAGCCAAAATGGATAGATTTTTTTCAACTCCTTTTGCAACGATTTGGTCCTAGTGCTTTTGATGACTTCACTGGAGCACTCACTAAACTTCGTCAAAGTGGCACTGTGAGAGAGTATCAGACAAAATTTGTGAAACTAGCCAATCACACAGAAGGATTGTCTGATGAATTCTACAGGAGTTGTTTTATCCGTGGTCTTAGTGATGAAATCCGGTTAGAGGTTAAAATGTTCTATCCCAACACAATGAGGGAAGTCCTAGGGTTGGCTAAGTTGGCATAATACAAGATTGTAGCCCAACAGCGCTCCAAACCCACTTTTGTTCCCTTTCAAAATATGGGTTCTAAACGACCTCCCATCTCGCCAGCTCTTCGACCAACTCCTATCCAGCATTTGTTTGAAACATAGATGCAAGCACGCTGAGAAAAAGGGCTTTGTTATAATTGTGATGAGAAATTCACTCGGGGACATAGATGTGTTCAACAAAATCTCTATCTCTTGGATATGGATTCTCCGCCTGCCTCTACAATTGGTGAAGAAACTCCATATACAATGGATGGTCAGGTCGACATTCAGGAGCCACCTATTGACCCCCCATCTCAGGATGAACAACCAAAGATATCTCTACATGCTTTATTCAGCATCAACACCCCCCAAACAATGCAGGTCAGGGGTTACTTCAAGAAGCTTCCTCTTACAATACTCATTGATTCTGGTAGCACTCATAACTTCATTGACGCTCAGATCACCGAACATGCTGATTGTTTTGTCCATCGTTGCTCCAACTTTGAAGTCATGGTTGCCAATGGTGGCACCTTACCTTGCAAGGGGAAGTGTCACAATGTGTGTATCTCTCTCGAAGATTATAACCTGCGCTCTGACATGTTTTCCTTGTCCCTAGGCAGATGTGATGTGGTTTTGGGCATTCAATGGTTACCCCCCATATTTGTACCTATAACACACACTTGGCCCCATATTATGGGATTTTGATGAACTTTGGATGTAGTTTTCATTCAATGGGAAACAACACAAATTTAAGTTCTTACAACAAGGGTCTCTCTGCATCATCAATTCACATCGCCTGGAAAATATCCTTAGGAAGAATTCACATGGTGTCATCGCTCAACTCCATTCCATTCAGATGCACCCATCAACAGTCTCCCCTACTTCCTTCGATAGATATGCATGTGTCCTTGCTGAACCAATGAGCTTGTCGCCTTCAAGAGACCTTTTTGGTAAGAATTTAGCCACATCTGCATCTCAGTAGGAAATGATGGCTATTTTTCATGCAATACAGAAGTGGTAGCCATACCTATTAGGGAATTATTTCTGCATCAAGATTGATCTCCAGAGTCTGGAAAATTTCTTGGAACAATGGATCTCTTCCCCAACACACCTGAAATGGGTTATCCAACTCATGGGTTATGCCTATGCGATCACTTATAAGAAGGGTAAGGACAATATGGTGGAAGATTCTCCTTCTCGCACATTTGATGACCCAGTTTCTCTTACAGCTATTTTTCTGCTTGTTCCAAATTGGTTTCAATCTGTTCAACAAGGCTATCTCTTCTATGAACTCCATGCTTCTTCATCAGTAGGGCACTCTGGGTTCCTCAAAATGTATGATCGGGAATAATGTAACTTCTTTTGGTAGGGACTGAGAATTACAATTAAATGGATGGTGGATGTTTGTGATACTTTCCAGGTCAACAAGGGTGAAATGACACTCCTTTCGAGACTGCTCGAATACTTGCCCATCCCTACTCAGATTTGGACAACTATTTCTATGGATTTCCTAGAAGCACTCCAATGGTACAATACCACATCTAAAAGGACACCATATGAAGCAATCTATGGACAGGCACCGCCAATTCTTCTTCCATACACCCTCAACAACTCCCCAGTTCAAGCAATTGACTCGGTTCTTTGAAACCACGATTAGATTCTTCTCATTCTGCAGGACAATCTTCATGTGGCAAGAATTCGACTGAAACAACAAGCCGATCAGCACCGTTCTGAGCGCACTTTTCATGCAGCTGATATGGTTCTTCTTCATCTACAACCTTCCAAGCAACCCTCCCTGCAACTCACAAGGTGTCAGTGGCCCGGAATGCAACCCGAGGATGCTACAGGGGAACCACTGCTTCAGATTCTACATCAATTTCCACATCTAAAGCTTTGAGGACAAAGCTTTTTCTAAGGGAAAGGGGATGTTAGGAACCCATTCCAACCCTTCTATTTACTTTGTTAGTATATTGTTGTTGGACGCATATGCTTTGTAAGTTGTCCCATAGTATTTGTTGATCCATAGTTTCTCTTACTGTTGTTGGACGCATATGCTTTGTAAGTCATCCCGTAGTAATTGTTGATCTGCCCATGGTTTGTATTGACACATGGTATTGACCCATGGTATTGGCACCTATACTTAGTATATAAGTTTGTGTTGAGACCAATGCAGGTACAATGAAGTTAATTATATTGAGCTTTCTCAAAGGAGGTTTCCCCCTCGAAGTGTCCTACGATCAATAAAATCAATTCTGAGTTCTGTTATTTTTGCTATCTCGTGTATTTTCATTAGTTAATTGTTGCAGGTTCTTCACACAAAATCCAATATAGTTATATATTATTGTAGTGATAGGGTGATTTTGTAAAATGATAATCATACTATCATAAATTGATAACCTGGAAACATTTGAAGTCGATAATCACACTAGTCGAAACCAATAATGACACTTTTGGAAACTGATAATCACACTTCTAAAAATCAATAATCACACTTCTGGAAACTAATAATCACACTTTTGAAAACCAACTGTCACACTTATGGAAACCGATAATCAAACTTCTAGAAACCAATAATCACACTTTTGGAAACCAATAATCATAGTATATGGAAAACCAATAATCACACTTCTGGAACATGTTTTAAGCCTAGATTCTCACTGGCTTGTCTAAGTTTAATGAAAAAGGGTTAATATGGTAAATTCATAAAAATGGTATTGATATTGTTTTACAATTTATAGTGAGGTTGTGTGATCATGGTGAGTTCTCTATGTGTCAACTCATTTTTGTTGTATTTGTTTGGGTTGAGTCTCTCCTTGATTGACTTGTCATCATCTACACATTTTGATTGGTACTTATTTAGGTCTCTCCCTATTCAATTCAACCAAACTTTCTAAGTATGCTCACTATCTAGAAGCTAGTTTAATTCACTATTCCAAAAATAATAATTTGTTTAGTACATAATACATAATATATATCCAAATAATAATAATAATAATAATAATTTGAGTTGAGAAAAAGCTATATAATTATATTTTATATGAGCTTTCTATGTCTCGAGAGTCATATTTTTCTATACATTAGAGAGAATAAGAAACATGTCTTTCTACTATGTTCAAAAGAAGTAAAATTTCCAACCTATGGTCCAAAATTACATGACAATGAAAAGTTATCACATAAATTTAATTCCAAAATATAATTATCATAGCCATGTAAGGTATAGAAAGTTTCATTTTATCCATGTTATGTTTTGTTTCTAAACACAAACACATTGATGCCAAATTGTGTAATGATAATTAATAAACTATAGATCGATATTACCCTTAGTTTTCAAATTGTCGTGGATATTCCATTGGAACAATTCGTCACAATAAATCTTGCAACTTTATGCAAACTCTTAGTTATGCATTGTTTACTAAAGATTTAAGATTCATTGCTATTAGATTAATCTCACATAATGCTAAGATAAATTGAAATTGAAAGGAAAATAACTAGAGAAAATAACACATCCACACAAATAACATAAGATATACGCTAGGAAAATCAAACCATAAGTGAGGACTATCCTTGAGCTCTTTTCTTCTCCTATATGCAATCCAAATACAAAGAAATTCGTACTCTCTATGGAGTTACTTATGACATTTTGGCCTATATGGATACGACATGATATCCTAATTCTTTGGTTATGCTTTAATATCCACTCCCTGTCTCTTGCTCAACTATCGACCAATACAATAATACCATAAGAATGGAACCCCTTCTTCTTCTAGCGACCTAGTATTTAACAATGCCTTGATAACTATCTAGGGTTATTTTTTAGGGGTTTTGCATGTGTAAATTCCTAATTAGGGTTTGGTTTTTTGACCCTATAGAATTTCTTCTAAGTCCAGATATGACTAGCTCTACATGTGTGGGAAAAGATAGTTGACGTGGAATCCACTCAGTACCATGGTTTTCAACATGATATGTCAACTTGCGAGAGGCAAAAATTCCACATATGAACTCTAATTGAGGTGATCTTTGTGTCATTGGAAATATATCGGATTCAAGACACTAGGAACTACGTTCACAAACTTTCGACCCCAAAAAAATTAATTTAATCCTTGGCCTCAAAATGTTATGGACCCCAAATCTGCAAAGTAAGGCCTACCCCTAAAATGAACCCTACAAGATAATTATCCAATATTTCCACCCGAAAATTTCCAAATAAATGAAAATAATAGTTTGATCCATTTCAGATCATACCTCCCCATTTTTGGAGGCTTTTAGTCCCTAAAATTTGTCATTAAATGAGGTGAGGGAATTTTTCCTTTACCTTCTCCTTGAAGTACCATTTATCCTTTCTTAGAAGTTGTCCTTTCAACCGAGCCTACTAGAGTTCATACCATCCTTGTCTAGTTGTTATGTATTTATTCTAAAAAAATCTATATTCTACTAACTTTCCCTGAGCTAATGGCACGAAGTCCTCTAAAAAAGGTAAGACCTACTCAGGTTCCCCATCCAACATGGATGGTTCAAAGGGTTTTAGATTTTCCACATTCACTACTAAGTAAATGCACATATATGGGGGTATACTGAGTTTGTAGGCATTATATCATACCTTCTCCAACACTTCAAAAGATCATATCATAGATATTTTATCTTCTTACCAAGGCCTTGTAGTCTTTCCTTATTCAAGTGCAACCAAACTTTGTTTCCCACCTTGAATGTTTTCTTAACCTTATGTTGGCCATGCTTGGCCTTATAATTTTCTTATGACTTCTTCAATGTCTCTTGTACTTGCAAATGAATTTTCCTGATCTTATCAATTATTTTTTCATCTCTTAATTCTTCACTTGTGGCATCTTCCATCACTCCCCCTTGTTGTTAGTATATAACATCTAGAGGTGAAGGTGGCATATATCCAAAACAAGTTTCAAAAGGAGACTTACCAATGGAAGTGTGGATTGATATGTTATAATAGTGCTGGATGTATATCAAATTCTCATCCCAAGTCTTTGGATGCCTCTTATTATAACCCCTCAAAAGATGAACCAATTCCCTATTCACTACTTTTGTTTTCCCATCTATTTGTCGTGGAAAGTTATATGTCTCCTCAACTTAGTTTCCCATCTTCTTCCAAAGTGTAGTCCAAAAGGAATTGATAAATATGGTATCTATATTTGAGATGATGCTTCTTGGTATCCCAAAGTGCACCTAGACCTTTTCAAAGAACAAGTTTTTTATGTCTTATCCTTTGATGGTCTTTGTACAAGCCATCAGAATGAACATATTACTAAACTTGTCAACTACGACAAATAGATAGTCATGTCCCATATTGGTTCTTGGTAGACCACCCACAAAATCGATGGAGATGATCTCCCATGGTCTAGTAGTACAAGTAAGGGATGGTATAGACATTTCTTCTTGCTACTGGGATTTCTTGTACAATAAAGTATGTATCCTCTAATAAACCAAGCTACATCTTCTTGCATTCTAGGCCAATAAACATATGATTTTAAGTTGTAAATTGTCTCCCCAACACCAAAATACCCTAGAAATTTGGAGGTATAGGCATCTTTGATATGTTTCAACATATCACCTTTAGGAACATAGATCTTGTATAACATATGATAGTTTTCCTTTTGTCACCTTCTTCTATTTAGAATCATCATTGTAGCTATTTAAATACCTCCTTGAATTTCTCATATTCTATGTATTCCTCCTTATATGCATCATGGGTGAAAGGATTCATATGCATAAGAGTACCCAAATCTATGATCTTGGATGTAGGAATCCTTGAGAGCATGTCAACCAACTTGTTTTTATTTCCCTTCTTGTATTTGATGGTTAGATTGAATTGTTGCAAAAATCCCACCCACTTGTAGTGTCGAGTTTGTTGTAGCTTACTCTAGTCTTATAAATACTACAATGGCTAGTGATAATTGTTAGTGATGGTCTCATTTCCCATCAGATGGTGCTTCCATTTATTAATAGCTTGAACCAAGGAATAGATTTCCTTGTCAAATGTAGGATAGTGAAGGACTTTGCCATGGAAAATTTTGGTATGCTAACATATTGGGATTCCTCCTTGCATCAAAACCACTCCCATAACATATCCACTTGCATCTATCTCCAATTTGAAAGGATTTTACAAGTTGGGAAATGCAAGAATTGTTGCTTCCTTGATCCTTCATTTGATCTCTTCAAATGATTTATGTTGATTCTTTCCCCACTAGAAACCCTTGTTGATGGCCACTATTGCATGGAGAGGTGTATCCATAATTGAAAATGAAGCTGTGAGATTATGAAGGTATTGTAATTCCCCAAAAATATCCTAATTTCAATGAAATTTGTAGGATTTCACCACTTGGTGATGGTTCCATCTTTGTGGGATCAATATTAAGTTCTCCTCCACAAATCACATACCCCAAATACAACAAATATTGCTAAGAAAATTCACATTTCTTAAGGTTTTCCAACATTTAATGTTTATTTAGGGTCTCTAACACCTACTTGGGATGTGAAATATGCTCTTCCTAGGTAGCACTATAAACCAATATATAACATAAATACACTATTACAAATGCATCTATAAAAAGACACAATACGTCATTCATGCAACAGATAAATGTAGCTGGTGCATTACATAAACCAAAATGAATTACTAACCTTTCATATATACCTTTCCTAGACTTGAGGGCGGTATTCAAGGTGTCTTCTCCCTTCACTTGTACCTGTTGATATCTCAATTTGACATCCAACTTGGTGTAGTACTTGGCATGTTGAAATTGATCTAGCAAATCATTTGATGGGGGGAAGATTGACACAAGCCATTCCAACTCGCACATCCTGGGAATTATCATGATTCTCTGAAATCGAACCACTAGAATTGCCTGAAAACCAGCTAATTCCTTCTCAATCGTGTACCTTACCTTCAAAATGGGATTTCTGCAAGGTTCTACGGCATTCCAAAATGTTCTTGCTGTCAAAGATAGCTTTCCGCAACAGTCTTGCAGAAATGTCTTCTCTCCACAATCGGGGTGTCCTTTCGCAACATTCCTTCCGCAGTTGCCTCTCTACAATGGTCATTCTGCAACTTCATTTTCGCAGTTTATGGATTGCGGATTGGGGGCACGCTTTTCATGATTTCTTGAAAATCCTTCCGTAATTACTCTCCCGCAATGTCACTTCTGCAACTTCCTTTCCATAGTTTGTGGATTGCGGATTGCAGGTGCGCCTTTCGTGATCTCTTCGAAAAGATTCTTCAAAACCTCTTCCACAATGTAGTTTCCGCAACTCTAGCTGTTAACTCCTGAGCTCTTTCATTTTGCAGAACGCAATATCGACCGTTGATCTTTTGCAGGTTTGATCTCGTCCACTGATCTTTGATCAATGCAGAACCCTTCACATTGGCTTGCAGAGATGCTAACTATGGTGCATGTTCACTTGATTGATTCTTTCCCCATTGTTGATCTTCCCTTCGGCTTTGATCTGGGCCATTCAACTTCGCACCAAATCCATCAACACATCTTCCAGTGTTTACTTCTCTAAATCAATTCCAAATCACTTCTTCCTAGGGTGTTTTGCTTTGTTCCCTTTAGAACTGGAATTTCATACTTGGAAATTCCACCCAACTCTCTTCCACTTAACAAAATCGACTATTTTGTTCTTCCACCATCAATCCAATCAAAGGAAGACTTCTCTATGAATAGGTTTATACAATAAAAATGGACTCTTCAAACAAACCAATATTCATCACAACTTTAACACATTCACAAATATGCATAAACACATACACAGAAAATGATGAATCTCTTCTTCCACTGAAAGGATTAAAATGTACAAACTAAATAAAAACCTGATTTACTTCTGAT
The DNA here is from genome assembly GCA_027924585.1 of Larix kaempferi. Classification (NCBI taxonomy): domain Eukaryota; kingdom Viridiplantae; phylum Streptophyta; class Pinopsida; order Pinales; family Pinaceae; genus Larix; species Larix kaempferi. The sequence goes on along the minus strand of BSBM01000066.1, from coordinate 17,932,492 downwards.
ATTTCTTACCAGCTATCTATGGCCTGATCCTTGTTTTACTTGGCCATCGCCCCTCTGGTCTCTTCCTGTAGGCTTACAAAAATATCTCACCGGCTCTCTCTGCCACTAACCCTCTCACACTTGGATTTTTCCCTTTTCATACATTTGAGACCCCAAAACAGAATGGCCAAACAACAAAACAAACTAACTAACTCTCCTCCACGATGAAGGAGTCCTCATGATTCCTCAACAAGCTTCCTAACCGGCTTGATCTCCACGCAGGGAGTATCAACTCGCCACTATGTCCTAGTTTCTCAAAAACTAACACCACACTAGTTGGTTACATACTCTGTAATTTATAAAATACTTAAAAGGAAAAAAAATGGATTCCCTTCCCTACTTCAAGACTTCTTGTCCTCTTGCTAGCCACAACATGTGAACACCCAATCACATTTCCGACTCAGCATTAATGCTCCTGCATCAGAATTCCAAGGTAGAAATTATTCATGAACTCCTGTTCATGTCTCTTCAATATTCATTTGTCTGGATCCCAAACCTTCTGTTGTAGTTGTCCACTACCTTTTCCATCATCACACTTCAGTGCTGGTATTAACTTACCAAGCTTCCACACTTTGTTTTGCAATCTGCCTTCAAACTTGCTTTCAACATCTTCTTCATTCAAAGAAATCAAACAACTCACCACCTTTTTCTCCTGTTGATTGCATATTCTCTTGGAATGTCTCTACATAGCTCTCCACAACTCATCAATTTCTCTATCCAAATCTGCACATTCATCTTTAAGCTGCTGACTGCTTTCTTCTGCCATCCTTACATCCTTAATGTCCTTGAATACATCTCCCTCTGCAATGTTCACTTGCTGTTCCTGAAATTCAATTTTACTTCCAAGAAGTAACTTCAACTCTTTGACTGCATTAACATACTCCTCTACCTTCTCTTCCATGCTATCCAATACACCAAGAACTTGGAAACTAGAATCTATATCTATCTCAATCAAATATCGAGACACTCCTCTATCACTAACTGTAATCACATATTCATACTCATGTTCCTTCAGCAAACATTCCAACAACTCACCTTCTTCTACTTGACATTCCTGAAGTACATCATCACAATGTTGCTCATCATCTTCAAGCATATCTCTCTTTATCCTTGACAACCTTTAGTAGCTGCCCTTCATTTCCTATGTAACTAACTCTAGAATTCAATTCATCTTTGTTTTTTTTATGACAGGCTTCTCTTTTTCATGAGACAAATTTTCCTCACTTCCTTCTTCATTACACTCTGCATTAATGTCTTTCTATAAACCATCATCATAAGCTATCTTTTCAATAATTGTTGTATTAACATTCTCCTACAACTATTATTCATCATTAACCAAATTCTTTGGCTTACCTCTCTGACACGGTATTTCCTCATTCTTCATCAAAATAAAATTATGTTCTTTCCTCTTCATGGCAGCTTTAGATAACTATCCTAAAACCTCCTTTTGGTCATCTATGGAAGCCAACTTTACCCTATTCTCATCAGGAACAGATTCCTTATCATAAGACACAAATGTCTTATCTTCTCTAAGAGCACATTCTCCATTCTCAACTTCTCTTCCATTAATTAAGTTTTCTATGAGATCCTTCTACTGCAATAGTTCCAAGCCTTCCTCATTTGAGAGGCATTCTTCATCATGCTTTGCTTCACAGCTCTCATCCATCTTTAAGATAGTTCCATAAGATTGTCTATCTCCTGCAAATACTGCAATCACATATAAGTTGTCATATTTAAAAACATGAGACCTAATGGTCTCACTTGATGGTTCAGTCATCAAGTCCTCTTGCTGGTATGAATCATCCAATCTCTTCTCTAAGATACTTAACTCATGGCACAAGTCTACCATCTCACTTGGAATTTTTCCCAATAATTCTGCACAGTCTTCACTATCTTCACTTTCTGTAACAACTATTAGCAGTTGTCCCTTATCCTGACTATCTTCAAGATTAACAGTCCACAATGATTGTCTGGTACTTGCAAAATCCTCCACAACAACATTCAGCAACTGCACTTTTTCCTCCTTCACAAGATTCTGTGAACCTCCTTTCATCTGTTGAAAAGCCATAGTTTTGCTTTTCTTTTCTTCTGTGACAACAAGAGATAGTCAGTCCTTCTTCAGTATATCTTGCATTCACACACAAAATATTAGTTTTAAAACCATGAGGCCCTAATGTCTCTTTTGATGACTTCATCACCACTTCTTGCCGACTCTCATTTCCAGAACACACCATTAGATGCTCTTTGAGTCTTACATCAAATGCATCAGTATTCTTAAGAAAAATCTTTGTTCCACATTCACATGAATGAATTCCTTCCTTCTTTTTCAACCTTTGCTCAAGCTCAATCTTTCTTAAGTTCTTCATTCTTCCAAACCATTGACTGTTGTCTTTGCTTCTACTGCAAAGCATGCCATAGTATTTTCTTCTTTCCCACTATCCAACCAAAATACTGATCTTCATTACTTTCTTGAATCAACCTCTCTAGCTTACTAAATTTTTCCTTGAGCTCAATAAATTCTTTGCCAAACTCCTTTTGACTTTCCCTCTGGATTCCATTCAACTAAACATCTTCCTTCACTTGACTGTAATTATTCTCTGGATTTCTTGTATGATTATGGATAGTCACCTTCTTCTCTAATTTCATGACAGTGTTAAAGGAATGTCTTTCATCTCTCATGTCTGAGCAACCTGCATGACCACAATTAGTCATTTTATCTTCTGCTTGTATGATAGTTTCAAATGACTATCTGCCATCTTCTAAGTTTGGAAAACCTGCAAACACACACCAATCATTAGTTTCAAAATCATAAGGCCTTATAGCCTCTTTTGTTGTCTCAAACACCATCTCTCTCAACTGATTTTCATACCCCCAAGGATCTATGATACCATTAACTAGTCCCATATCTTCATCATCATCACTACTCTCCCCAAGAATATATCCTTATTCTAGTTCACATAAGTAACACTCTTCCCTAGTACATATCTTATCCTGCAGCTCAACTCTTCTGAGTTCTTCCTTCAGTTGTACACTTGCCTTGTGTCTCAGCCTACTATGCAAAAAAATCCACTTGACTCTTTTCTTCTGAAGAACCCAACCATATCTCTGGTATTCCATATTCCTCTGTAGCATCCCCTTCAACACTCCAAGATGGACCCTTATCTCATCCTTCTCGTTATCATACTCTTCATCACTCATCTACTTCCATATGCCATTTTACTTGGCACCTTCTCTCTCTCTTTTGTGGCTTTTCTTTGAACCTCTGCCATGACTCTCAATAGTCATCTTATTCTCCATATCCATGAGCTTCCTCCCACTCATTGTGAGCTTCACTAAGCCTCTGCAATAGCATTTCTCTTTCACCCTGCTACAACTACCTCACCAAGATTCTCCCCCTCGATCCTGGACTTTTTGTAACTTAAGGTCCTCTCTCTAGAACCTTCTCTCTGAGCTTCCACTTCTCAATAGGATTATACCCTCAACTCACCTTCTCTTGAGACCATTTACTTGTTCCACTACATCCCAACCTCACTTGGAATGATTAGGTTCTACTGCCACATGCTTCTCTCTCTTAGAAACCCCTAATGGTTTCCTTCTGTTGGGCCCCAAAATAGCCCCTTTTTTCTTACACCTTTTTCCCTATTTTGCCTCACTAATCCTTTATTTAAACAGATATTTTCCCAAGCAAATCATGGATTGCAACAGGTATAATCTATTATTGTTTTATTCCATTAATGCCTGATTTCTTTATGGTTTTGTACTCTATATTTTAAGGTTGTGCTAATATTGACTGATTTGATAAAGATAGCCCAGAAGCCTTTACAAGACCGCAGGTGTAGCAGCTCGCTAACCTTTGGAGAAGAGGCATACGTGGCACCGGCTGTCCCTTCTTGAGTTCGGTTCCACATCTAGATGCAACAAATCGAGAATTCCTCCACATGGCTAGCTACGACTGAGTCACAATAGATAATCCAAGTACCATCAAGTCCAATCAGTTCGAATATATTATGGGATATGACGGCATGTAACAGCTCAGTCTTGAATGCAACGATTTCATTCAATTTCACTTATGGCTGTAACTGTACCATTCTAAATCGACAGCCTGAAGACCATAGATCTTCATGGCTACCCAATATTTTGTCAAATGAATTCATGTCATCAGGGTATAAATGTAAAGAGGCATTATGAGCCTGGGGTTGGAGAATTTATAGTTGTATGAGCCGAAACAGAGAGTTGTGATTGTGATTCATTATTTCTAATACAAGGAGCAGAGTTTCTTATATCTTGGTGTTTAATTTGTGTTAGTCTTCGGCATCTCTGTTAGAAGGCTAGGGCTCACCTTCTCACAGAGATTGCTGAGTTAAGTAGGCAGTTTAATTTCTTTCCTGTTGTGTGGTGTGGAATTGCATTAGATGTGTTACTGCGAGCTGCAATAGTGAAATGATAATTGCTTTCTTCTTTGGTAGTTTATGATTGCATCCTGAATAGCTGCAACTATGTGGTGTGATAGTCAACTATGTAGGTTAGTTTATTTTATGCATGGTGTATTAGATCAGATGTTACAACCAAGCTCAGCTCTGATTCCTATCAGTCATTTATTCTTTCTAGGATTTCCAACATTAATCAAATTAGAGTTCAAGATTACTTCTAGTTTCTGGTTGTTGTTTTATCTTTCTTGAATTCATTAGATTAGATAGATTATGATTGAGTTACAGTAGCTGCTAGATGAATTAGATCAGTAGAGATTGAATACTGTAGTTTGATAATTATAGGATTTAACTTCTTGCAAAAGTAAGTCTAGTTCGTTTCATTCCTAGATCAGTAGCTGCTGGATTGGTATTTGTAGGAAGATAATTGTATTTCGAATGCCTAGATGGATAAGTTAGATTAGTTTTAGTTATGAGATGCATTTGGCTGAGTAGATAGGTAGGATCATTTATCTACATTTATTTAATCAGCTACTTGAAATTTTTATGCATAGACTGTGCTTATTTCAATTGAAATAAAATACTTCCCTGGGTTGACAATTCATATTGAGCATCCTGTGTGTTAGTTGTAATTAATTGGCATATAGGGTGACCAAAATTTTGGCGTCATTGCCAGGGATGGTAATTTATAGGCATAGATAGCAGTTGATTTATTGATTTCATTTTAGTTTTGATTATCTAAAGCATGCATGAATGTTAGTTTTTTAGAATTTACTTCAATATGATCTAGGATCATAACTGAGAGAACAACATGTACAGCATATCTAAAGCATATCAATCATGGACACAATAATGTAAGCACACAAGAGACACAGAGTTTACTTGGGGAAAACCATAAAGGTGAAAAACGCCAATAACTTCCTCAGAGATAGATAGAGCAATGACACAACCCAAGCATAAGAGATAGACATCTCCTAGTAGTAGCTTCTCCTCCTCCACAAGTGCTCTCCTCTCCAAAGAGTGTGTGAGAGAATAGAATGATGAAATAGAGTGCCTCCTGCACTCTATTTATACTGGAATTGACTTACCTAATAACCTTTACTAGGTCGGCCTCAACTTAACCACATAACACAATGTTGACTGGGCCGACACCCAATAGGGTGGTATAATAACCCTTTGACCCACATGGCCGACCCCCCAATAGGGTGGTCTAATAACCCTTCGACCCACATGACTTATATAGGGCCGACCCCAACAAGGTGGTCTAATAACCCATCAAGTATAAGTTACGACACTTTCGTATAGAGGAATAATAACATCTCTATAGGAATACAAACACTTCCGTATAGAGGAATAATACATCTCTATAGGAGTACAATAAATATATATATGACATACATTTCGAAGTTACATATACATCAACACTCTCTCTTAACTAGGAAGGTATTTCTCGACATAGGTATTCTAGCACAAGTCTTCTTCTCTGGATCATCATAACTGGATAATCGTCATTGAGTCATCATCATCGTCACTACTACTGTCTCAATCAATCTCTGAATCTACTCATCATAGGAATTTCTACAGAGCCAGTCCTTTTTCATACTGGATGTAGGCCCAACACTTGTAGGTCTTCCTCATCACTGGCCATACTATGGAATACTCAAGACTGATTATGTGCCTCAACAAAACCTCGAAAGAGCATCCCATGACTGATTATGAGCACATTGCTCAACCTATTGGATCTCCCAGGATCTTTTGCATGTTGACCTTCACAAAACCTACTCAGAGAATCCCAGGATGTTACGAGGAAACCGCTCTACCTATCTGGATCTTGATAGAGCATCCCAAGTTATTACAAGCACACCGCTCTACCTGTCCAGATTTTAAAGGATCTTTTCTATGTAAACTTTTGCAAAACCTACTCAGAGCATCCCAGGCTATTACGAGCAAACTGCTCTACCTGTACGGATCTCGATAGAGCATCATAGGATGTTACAAGCACACCGCTCTACCTGTCCGGATTTTAAAGGATCTTTTCTATGCGAAACTGTAGCAAAACCTACATAGAGCATCCCAGGATGTTACGAGCACACTGCTCTACCTATTTGGATCTCGATAAAGCAACCCAGGTTATTACGAGCACACCGCTCTACCTGTTCGGTTTTTAAAGGATATTTTCTATGCTACATCCACAACCTATCCACGGCCACAAAGTATCAAACCGATTCTCACCATACATCATCCTGATGTACATCATCATAGCATCAACCTGATGCATATCATCTGGAGCAACATCCTGAAGCTCGTCATCTATGATCATCTTGATCAAACAGTATATCCATTTGATGCATACAAAGTATCTAACTGATACATATCATCATACATGATCTACCTGATCATATAATGCATCCACCTGATATACATAATGCATCCACCTGATACATACATAATGCATCCACCTGATACATACATAAGTACATTATCTACTTGATCATACAAGTATCCACTTGATATATATACAAATACATGATCTACCTGATCATACAAGTATCCACCTGATACATATACAAATACATGATCTACCTGATCATACAAGTATCCACTTGATACATACATAAGTACATGATCGACCTGATCATACAAGTATCCAATTGATACAAATCCATGATCCAACTAGTCATATCAAGCATCCAACATGATGCATATACAAATACATGATCACACTGATCAAATCATTCAACATGATGCGTACATACATATAAATGATCCAATTGATCATATCCAGCATCCAACATCATGCATACATACATATACATATAAATGATCCAACTGATCATATCCAACATCCAACATGATGCATATACAAAGTAGTAACTGGAGCATCGTCCTGATGCTCATCATCCAGTGCTTACATCCATAGCCATGGGAAGGATCCTCCTCTCACCATGCTTGGAATGGATCCAGCAGATGTGTCCATCACTTCTTCCTCGAAGTGTCATCGATCTGAAGAACACCAAGCCTCTCTCTGAAGTACTCAAACTTCACTCTGGCTAGTGGCTTCGTCAGCGCATCTACAATCTGCTCATCTGTCACAACATACAGGAGCTTCACTGCTCCTCTTTGCACCATATCCCTGATATAGTGATATTTGATCTCGATGTGTTTCGACCTGTTGTGGAACACCGGGTTCTCAAATAGCTTTACACAACTCTGGTTGTCACAAAAGATACTAGTAGCCTCCAATGGGAGATTAAATAACTTAGACAGTAGCTTCTAGAGCCATACTGCCTCACAACTAGCCGAACATGCTGCAGCATACTTTGCTTCGGCTGTACTCAGTTCTACGCAAGATTTTTTCCTCCTAAACTAAGAGATCACACCTGATCCCATACTGAAGCAACACCCAGATGTGCTCTTCCTATCTGCAGCACTGCCTGCCCGATCTGAATCAACATAACCCTGCAGCTTAAACTTTTGATTCACATCATACTTGAGCCCATAGTCAACTATACCCTTTAGGTACCTCAGAATATGCTTTACAGCAACCAGGTGAACACCGCTGGGATCCGTCAGGAACTGGCTCAATGTGTTCACTGTAAAGCAAATATCTGGTCTAGTGTTCGTTAGGTACATCAAGGACCACCTAATCATCTAACGATACATAGTCACATCAACCGAATCAGATGAAGCATTAGACAGAAGCTTCAGGTCGATGCCATAGGTGTGGCCATGGCCTTGTTGTCGATCATCCCGAACCTATTCAGGATATTTACTGCATACTTCCCTTTTCCAAGGAAGATCCCATCTGCACTCTGCCACACCTCCATGCCTAGAAAAGAGTGCATCATCCCCAAGTCCTTCATCTCGAACTTGGTAGCAAGCTTCCGCTGTGTGTCAGAAATCAAGCTATCCTCACCTGTAACAAACAGGTCAACCACATACAATAGTAGTATTATTGGATTTCCTTCCTCAACCTTGTAGTAAAGGTTGAAATCCACCTTACTCTTGGTAAAGCCCAAGCTGGATAGAAAGTTTTCTATCCTACCATACCAAGTTCTGCACATATATGACTTCCCGTCATGTGTCTCAAAACCAAGTGGCTGCTCCACATACACTTCCTCTTCGACTACACCATTCAAGAAAGCTGTCTGGTGTATCTTCCATTTCATCACTGCAGCCAGAGAAAGTACTGATCTGATGGAAGTGTGCCTGGCTATAAGTGTAGAAGTCTCTTCATACTCAATCCCTTTTTCTGGGAGAAGCCATGAGCTACAAACCTCACTTTGTATTTCTCCATGCTACCATTTGTAGCATGCTTGATCTTATATATCCATTTGGAAGTCACAACAAACTTCCCTTCAGGTCTTGGGATTGCATCCCAAACATCATTCTTCATGATCGACTAATACTGGCATTCTTCCATTACTTCATCCCAGATCCTGGGAACTTCAATAGATATATTTGTTGTTGGAACAAATGTTGTAGTCCTTCTTTTGTAGATGAAGGTATATGATCTTTCCTACAAAACAGGTTAAATTGCATGATTAGAAACATCTCATAGTTTTCAGAACAAATTCTTACACATAAAGAAATATGTCATACAGTCATGCAATTATTTTAGCCAATGCTTCAATACAACATTTATTCATATCCTGTAACTTTCTAGATGCCTTCCAATCTCTACCAGAACATTGTTAAGAGTATGCACAACTCCCAATATGTCAGCAAAGAGGTTTCATTCTAGATAAGTAGCAATGGAATGCTGTACAGTTCAATAGGCCACTTACCCATCATATGCAAATTAGTAGTATACTGTTCATTAATGCAATTATTCTAATATGCATAATACACACCCTCAGTCTAGGAACATAAGCATATACATCATTGAACAATATTATTTAAACAAACATATATGCAAGAAATGACAATTAAAATACTTATCTTTGTTTGGTTGTAGGGTTGACTCCCTCTCAGTCTTTGCTTCCTTTCTGTAACTCCATTCTGATGTGGATTGTGAGAAGTGGTCAAATCCCTCTGAATATCTGCATCCTTGCAAAAACTACTGAAGTGTTCTTCCTCTTGATCTTTGCTTCCTGGATTACCTATCCTTGAACTTATATCCATCATTTATCACTATGCATGCTTATTAGTATCATCATTGTGTTATTCTCAAGATCTCATACATAATCACACATTCATTAGTATAATCTTAATACTATCAAAACACAATAATCTTAAGCATGTATAGTCATGATCATTTCAAAAAGAAATAATAAGCATTAGTATTCAAGGACTCTTATGGTTAGTCATATCATAAATTAAAGTAAGAAACATAATATGCCTAAACCCAATGATTATTTAAACCTATGAATAATTATTATCAATCATGCCATGTATACTTATATAAGAGATCTTATCACAAGGTAGGATTCTAACTTGATATAGAAAAAACATACCTGGATTAGCATGCTAGCTAGTTATGTCTAACATACCCGCATAATGTCTTCTTGTTTTCTTCAATGACTTGTGCTAGTTACCTGCATATCTCATTGGTTAACCATTATAGAACCAATTTATACATACATCGTAAGTAGATCTTCTATGTGATCCATGACAATGGATGAATCTTTGTCTTCATGTCACCATGATCATATGTTCTTGAACTAGAACATGATTTGTCTTTCTTGGTGTACCTTTCATGTTAGCGAACAACATAAACCTCATACAACACCATAATGCACTAGTACAATCATAAGTGTCAACACCCTAATCAATAAATATCTTCTATAATCAAAATTGTACTAATCGTAATGATATGAAGACAAACATACCATAAACTTAATCATGAACAAATCTTGAAACATACCTGGATAAGTCATGCCTGTCGAGATTGCTTGTAATCTTCTTATGTAAGGCCTTAGCCTCATCTCCCTCTGAAACAGGAACTTCTTCACTTATGCAGGTGACCAATCCATTCTCTTCTAGGATTAACCCAATCCACTTGATTTGGAGGAACTGGACCTGGAGTTGGATTAGGGTTTGTCAGAGAAACCCTAAAAATTCAAACTTTGAATTTCAAACTTCTGAGAGGATAGAAAGATGCGCCTTGATGAGCTGATCAAGCCAGTATATTCAGAATTTGAAAACTGCAAAGTTTCACCCCTCAAATTTGCCTTTGAAACTTCTGGATTCACTAGACATGACCCCAAACTAGGGTTTGATAAAGCCCACCCTTCTACCCAATCGAAAGGTTTGATCCAAAGCTCTAAGCTTCTATTTTTCTGAGGAGATTCCAGCCATGGTCACAGATTTCAAAAATTCCCATTTTTTGCAGAAGCCCTAATTTTCCACTTTTCAGATCAAAGTCCCAAACTAGGGTCTGATCAAGCCCGACCTTCTGCCCAACCAAAAATTATGATCTTGGTCTCTAAATTTTGATTTTGATGAGTATCATTTATCCGTGGTCTCTGATTACAAAAATTCTATCTTTCTCTAAAACCCTAAATTCCCGAAGCCATGAATGAAGGTGTTCAAAACATAATTCTATTTTGACAGAAATATGTACTTGATTGTTTCTGGTGTAACTCTGAACTTTCCAATCCACAGGGTCTGGAACTTCTACCTGTGGTATCCTGACCTGTCATCTTTCCAACCCCATAGGTCTAACCTCAATTGGATTATCTGAGAGAGAGTTATGCCAAGTGTCACAACGTGACCTGTTTATGGGATAAAACAGGAGAGTGAACGTGTATGGCGTTCCACATGTCATCGGTTCTGTTTCGGACTATGAAAACGTTACCTGAGAAATTACAGTCCGTGCAATACCTTTTACATTTGACAAAATTTCATTTGGATTTTCCTAGCCCAAGTTATGACCTTTTTTCCTAGGTCACTTGTTTATGACTCAAAGCTAGAAGAGGTAGAAACCCTAGATTGTACAAATCATAAAACACAAAGTACAATGAATTAGAAGTTTTCCTTTGGACACAAGGTACATGGGGATATGATCTTAGACCTGTCAAAGTTTCAGATCTGAAAACTTCGTCGAAATGGATTTATAGCGAAAGTTCTACAATGACTGGTTTTTTCTATATCAAGCCCTAGCATCGTAAGTGTATCAAGTGTCATACATGCCATACCATGCCTTCTTTCAGGCTAGCTCTGATACCATGTTATTTTTTCAGAATTTACTTCAATCTAATCTAGGATCATAACTGAGAGAACAACATGTACAACATATCTAAAGCATATCAATCATGGACACAATAATGCAAGCACACAAGAGACACAGAGTTTACTTGGGGAAAACCATAAAGGTGAAAAACCCCAATAACTTCCTTAGAGATAGATAGAGCAAGGATACAACCCAAGCATAAGAGATAGACATCTCCTAGTAGCAGCTCCTCCTCCTCCACAAGTGCGCCACTCTCCAAAGAGTGTGTGAGAGAATAGAATGATGAAATAGAGTGCCTCCCACACTCTATTTATACTTGACTTGACTTGACTTGCCTAATAACCTTTACTAGGTCGACCTCAACTTAACCACATAACACAATGCTGACTGGGCCTACACCCAATAGGGTGGTCTAATAACCCGTTGACTCACATGGCTGACCCCCCAATATGGTGGTCTAATAACCCTTCGACCCACATGACTTATATAGGGTCGACTCCAACAAGGTGGTCTAATAACCCATCAAGTATAAGTTACGACACTTTTGTATAGAGGAATAATAACATCTCTATAGGAATACAAATACTTCCATATAGAGTAATAATACATCTCTATAGGAGTACAATAAATATATATATGAAATACATTCTGAATTTACATATACATCAACAATGAGTACAATAAAAACAAATCAGGAACCCCCTCAAGATACTAACATTGCAGGTTGACGAGGCCTGTGGTCGAAATCAAGGTCAAGGAAGACATACATACATTGATGAAATAATTGCTAGAGCTGATTCTTCTACCAAACTATCGCGATCATCTCCAGGAAGGGGAAATTATGTTCTCATTAATCTTAGCACTTCTTAGTCAACAGTGGAGAACACAACAAGACCTTCAACTCCTGTTCCAGAGAAGAAACCTCCTGAAGACAAGGGAACTGTTGTGGGTGCACCGTACAAAGAGGAGATCTATTATATTAATGGGAACAGAGTTACCAACGAGGAGGGGTTGGATCATCGACAGGAACAAGAATAAGAAAGAAGGTGAGAAGAAGAAAGGAGGAGAGCATAGGAAGCGAAGGCAAAGGAAGAAAGAGTGAAGGAAGCATTGAAATTTTGGAGCAACATGAATAACGGAGAACAAGAAGGAAACAATGAGCGCCGCAATAATAATGAGGAGGAAGTGGAAGATAATCAGCATGATGACACTGTGGTCACACTCGAATTCCCTATCCTCCAAACATTGAGGGAAGCTCCTATGAAGAATATTTCACCCTCGGTTCTCCCAAATTTTCATGGTAAGTCTTCTGAAGACCCAGATGAATTCCTTTTTGAGTTTGACATACTCTTTCGCAGTTACGATTGTACCTCCAGTGCACAGAAACTAAAATTATTTCTAGCCACCCTGAAAGGAAATGCTCTACGCTGGTTTATGAGTCTGGGTCGTGAGACCATTACTACCTAGGACCAGATGAAACAAACCTTCCTTTCCAAATATAAAGAATACTATAGAACCAGAGATAGGAAGGAGGAGTTGTTTAAAATTGTTCAGAAGGAAGAAGAGAGATTGGAAGATTTTGTTGAAAGGTTGTTGTATAATTTACATACTGAGATTGGAAAAGATGCACTCAAGATTATCTTACTACGAAGGATTAGAGAAGATTGCCTTGATATGTTGAACTTGTTGGGGAAAGGGGACATATCAAAGCAACCCTTTGAGAAGATCATTGAATTATGTCGAAGGTATTCAAGGGGGTCCTCTAGAACCAACAATCATATCGAGATGTCTTCACTAGGACACAGAAATCAGCTAGTGGAGGATCTACTCGAGCAAAAATAGGAAACCTTCTGGAGAAATTTAAAACATATATGATGAGCTCCATTTCCTTGGAATTGGATATCTTGAGGGAAAAACAAAGGCAGGTAGTAGAAGACCTAACACTTGGCGTATTCTGTCCCAAATGTAGAAAGAAGCACCCACTGAAAAAATGTCCGCTTGACAAGGTAGAGGTATGTCAGATATGTGAATTGGATCATGATACCAAGGAATGTCCTTCATTACCCAAATTCAAAGGATTCTTGCAGGCATCTACTCCAGATGTGGAACAAGCTTATTTTATTGCTCAGAAGAAGCCTTGGTAGCCTCAAAATCAAGGTATGAATTTCGAACCATCACCTTTTTGGAATAATATGAATGGTATGAATAATATGAATCACATGAATACACAGTTCCCTCCACATTATATCAAACCAGCAAGCTCCCTGGGCTCCCAATTGGAGAAATTCCTATCCAAGAAACAATTTTCCCCATCACCAGACTCCTTATCAACAATATCCTCCTCAATAGTACCCTCACGAATAGTACCAGTAGCCACAGCTGCAATTCCCAAACAATGTTGCACCTATGAATGCACCACTACGACCACAACTACCTACACAACCTAACCCCAACCCGAATAATAAAGCAATTCATCAATTTGAGACTTCCAACATGCTTGCTTATTCCATTACCTCCATTCCCTGTAATGATATACATCTTCGATCGGGAAGAGTAGTGGAACCCATAATCATTGACGATGTTCCATCCTCTGTGACTAAAGCTAGAATGTATCAGTAATTCGAGAATTCAGTTGATACAACAATCCCCATCATTGAGGATGATGAAATTCCAACTGAAACAATAGCTGAAACACAGGAAGCAACACATGATGAAACACAACCTACATAGCTTATAAGAGAACCACCATATCCTGAATGACTGGCCCTACAAAAAATAGTGGAGCAACCTAGATTCAATCTCTTAGGGGAATTAAAGAACTTATATGTCAAAATTCCACTGTTATAAGCTCTCCATGATGTGCCCATCTATGCCAAGACCGTTAGAGACTTATGTGTAAAAAAACCAGGACGAAGGCCCAGGGATCCTCCCACTATCCATGTATTAGGAAAAATTTCTGAATTAATAATGGGTAAGACTCCTGTGGCTAAATATGATGATCCTGGAAACCCGACTGTTACAGTACACATAGGACACACTCAGATACCGAATGTCTTGGTAGATTTAGGTGCATCCATTAATGTTATTACCATCGAAACTGTGAAAAAACTGGGACTCACTAATATTTGGCCAACCCCTACCATTTTAGAACTTGCTGACAGATCAAAAATCAAGCCTGAAGGAATCCTAGATGACCTGGTAATCTCTATCAATTCGTGGGAATATCCTGCAGAATTCTTGGTCTTACAACTAAAGTCTCATCTAGGGGGACACTTGCTGATCATGGTAAGACCTTGGTTAGCCACAATAGATTCCTGTATCAACTTCCGGTCGGGGTCCATGACTATCTTAGATGGGACTGATATTAAAATCCTAACTTTATACCCTCCAGTCGACCAAGCTTAGAAGTTGAAACTCCACTTTGGGTGGATGTGGAGGAAGAAGAAGGCATTCAACCATTATTAACGATAGGGAGAGCCTTAAATTTTAAAGATGAAACAGAGGATGATACTATTAACAGTTTCATCAGTGAGCCCACATCTATCAATAAACATGTTTTTCAAATAATGAATAGTACATTAGATGAAATAGAACAAGAAAATCTAACAGAAGAGACTCTAGTCAGTGATGCCAATATAATTCCAGTACTTAAAAATTCGAAAAAGTTTCCAAGTAGAAATTGAGCCAGGAAAAACATTGAACATTAACTCGAATCTTGTGCCCAATGAGCTCGAACAGATGATCACTTTTCTAAAAAAACACAAAGGAACTTTCGCATGGGAATACACAGATATGAAGGATATTCCTTCTAATCCGTGTACCCATCATATTTACATCAAAAGCAACTCCAGGCCAGTGTGCTAACCACAAAGAAGGATGAACCCGAACTTAAGGGACATAGTGAAGAAAAAAATCCAAAAACTTTTGGAAGTACGATTTATATACCCAATTTCAGACAGCGAGTGGGTTTCTCCACTCGTGATTGTACGAAAAACGAATGGGAAGTGGAGGGTCTACATAGACTATAGAGAGTTGAATAAAGCAATGCAGAAAGACCACTTTCCCTTACCTTTTATTGATCAGGTCCTTGATACCTTGTCTGGAAAGAAGTATTTTTCCTTTCTGGATGGATTCAGTGGTTACAATCAAATCCAGATTGCTCCAGAAGACCAAGACAAAAATACCTTCACCTATCCTTGGGGAACTTTTTCTTACATGGTACTTCCTTTAGGGTTGTGCAATGCACTAGCCACATTTTAGAGAGCAGTGATTGGGATCTTTTTAGAGATGGTAAATGACTGCATGGAAAGTTTTATGGATGGCTTCAATCCATACCGTAGTATTTTCGAAGAAGCATTAAAAAATTTAGAAAAGGTTTTGGAATGCTGTGAACAAAGCCAACTATCTTTAAGCACTGAAAAGTGCCATATGATGATGATCGAGGGCATAGTTATGGGGCACTTCATCTTTGCTGATGGTATCTAGGTAGACCCATCCAAAATTAAGGTAATTAAAAATATACCAACTCCTGGAACAAAAAAAGATGTACGTAACTTCTTAGGGCATGGTGGTTATTACATAATATTTATAGAAAAATTTTCCAAACTAGCTTTTCCTTTGTTTACCCTATTGATGAAGGATGCACAGTTTGATTGGAATGATGCATTCCAAACATCGTTTACTGAACTTAAGAAAAGGTTGTCTACAACACCTATCTTACGAGGGCCCAATTGGGCTCTGCCTTTTCACATATCCTTTGATGCTTCAGATGCTGCCATTGGAGCAGTATTAGGACAACAGGAAGGTTATGTTCCCTATGAAATCTATTACATTAGTAAGAACTTGGCCCCTACTGAGCTAAACTACACTGTTACAGAAAAGGAGTTCCTTGCCATTGTCTATGCCATCAACAAATTTAGACACTACATTACTGGATATTCCACTTTTGTGCACACTGACCATCCAACCATCAAATACTTAACGAATAAACCTATTACGAATGCTAGAGTAACTAGATGGCTGTTACTGTTACAGGAATTTGACATTACAATTATTGACAGACCAGGAAAGGATTAAATGTCATTGCTGAATTTTTATCTCGACTTACTAATAATGATGACAGTTTACCAGTCGAAGATTCCTTCCCTGATGAACATTTGTTTGTAGTATCAACTCATTCCCCATGGTACGCAGATATTGCTAACTATTTGGCTTCAGGTAAGCTTCTAGCACATCTGTCAAAGAAAGAAAAAAAAAGGATCATACAACAGAGTGTTAGATATTGCAAGTTGGATGGACATCTTTTCTACACAGGTCTTGATTTGGAAATCAAAAGATGTGTAAGAGAAGATGAAATTTACAATATCCTGAAAGCTTTCCATGATGAGCCATGTGGGGGACATTTTGCTTATAAAAGGACAGGTCATAAGGTTTTAAGGATGGGATATTATTGGCCGATATTGTTTAAGGATGCAAAAAAGTATGTTCAGGCTTGTGAAAGTTGCTAGAGGATGGGCCAGCCAAATAGATTAGATGAAATGCCTCTTTAGCCATAGCTTGTGGTTGAACCTTTTGATATATGGGCTCTAGATTTCATAGGACCTATCAACCCTCCCTCGAAGAGGAAAGTTCACATCTTGGTTTGCACATATTACATGACGAAATGGGTGGAAGTTGTAGCCTTGGTCAGAGCCAATGATCAGGCTGTAATTGATTTCCTGTTTGAAGAAATTTTTAATCGATTTGGAGTACCCAATGAAATCATTACAAATGGTGGACCACAGTTCCTGTCTCACAAATTGGAATCCCTGTTACAAAAGTTTCACATTCAGCACGAAATAACCTCACCATATCATCCACAGGCCAATGGCCAAGTGGAAAGCACAAATGAGGTCATTGAGGCTATTTTAACAAAAATAGTGAAAAGCCACTATAAAGATTGGGTTGACAAACTTCCATAGGCACTATGGGATTATCGCACCACATGGAGCAACACTACTGGTTTTTCCCCATATGAATTGGTGTATGGAAAAAATGTTGTCTTCCCAATTGAATTTGAAATCAGAACTTTGAAAACAACCATGGAAGAAAACCTTGATTTAACAGAAGCTTAGAGGAACCGTTTGAATCATCTTAATGAGTTGGATGAGAAGCGCACAGCTACAGTTCATCATATAGCCTTGATCCAACAACAACACTCAAAGTGGCACGACAAATTTATAAAGAATAAAGTCTTATGTGA
The DNA here is from genome assembly GCA_027924585.1 of Larix kaempferi. Classification (NCBI taxonomy): domain Eukaryota; kingdom Viridiplantae; phylum Streptophyta; class Pinopsida; order Pinales; family Pinaceae; genus Larix; species Larix kaempferi. Next base: position 17,914,611 of record BSBM01000066.1, on the reverse strand, counting down.
GGGAGACTGGGCTCTGTTGTAAGATTCACTGTTTAAAAGGGATTTCAAAGGAAAACTACGTACAAGATGGTTGGGACCCTACCAGATAGACAGAGTGTTTGACAATGGAACAGTTTAGTTGATCACCATCGATGAAAACAAAACACCATTATTTGCCAATGGTCATTGGCTGCGACTGTATCATAAACTAGTTTCAAGGGATGCATTTCTTTCACATTAAGCAGCTGATCTAGGTTACCAACTGATTCAGGAGCAAGGATTTTTCCTTGTCCCTGATAATTTTTAAAAGGATGTTTCAATTCTGCATAATTTTTTTTTGTATATAAATAAATAATTTTCTTTTTTTTTATTTGATTTGATTTTTTCAGTTTTGATGGGTTTTTGTTTTTTTAAGAACTCTGGACAGGTTTTTGTGTGGAAGATCACTCAAATGGAGGCAGTCACAACTTGGGCCAAGTGACTGTGGGATTCTGGTTGATCCTTCTATCTGTGAATAATTCCTTGGAAGAAAATAATGTTGCAGCAAAATCTACTCAGAAAAAATATGGCTCATTTCTCTTTTTCCCACCGCTGCAACACTGCTAAAATGCCGCCCAAGTCTTTATTTTTGCAACTGCAACACCACTCCATATGGCCTATTTCTTTTTCCTGTAGCTACAACATGGATAAATCCTACCCAAGTCTCTTTTCCCGTGCAGGTGCGACTCCTCCAAAGTTTCCTATCCCTCCTATTTTGCGCAGTTGCAACACCGTTAACTATGGCTTATTTCTCTTTACCACAGCTGTAACACCGCTACAATTGCCCATTTTTCCTATCTTTAGTAGCTGCGACACCACCAAATTGCTTATCCTTCCTATTCTGCACAGCTGCAACACCGTTAAAATTGCCTATTTTTCCTATTTCGAGCAGCTGCAACACCTAAATTTGTCCATTTTCCCTCTTTTTAGCAGCTGCGACACCGCTAAAAGTTGTTTATTTTTCCTACTTTTGGAAACTGCGACTCTGCTAATTCCTCATTGACATCTCATTATATCTCTACTCATCAGTATTAATGTCCTCCATCCTCCACAATGAACATTAAAATATTACCTGTCTGCCACATATTCTTATGATCTACGCCAACATGGATGTACTTTATTTGCCGCACGACAATGGCCAACTTGTGGGTGCATGTGCGAATTGATGATCCTATTAGCGATGCGACCGTGGAAAGGCACCACTTTGTAACATGAAGGTTTGGCATTACATTTAAAGGTACAACGTCTTAATCATAAACATAATTAGGCATGACTAAATGTAGTAATCAATAAGAAGTATATTTTGTTGTTAGTCCATGTCAGTTATCCTTAGCCAATCCACTGAGATGGAAACTACGTCTGATTCGTCCTTCGCTTTCAGTTTTTTATCACCATTCAACCTGCCCCATGCGACAACCTATCACCACTTTTATACCAAAAATGGTCGTTCCAATTCCCAAAAATAACTGTGCCACCTTTCCCAAAATACCCAAACCAACCTTTGGCTATCCATCGCTTGTTCTGCATGCAATAGCTCAATGTCTGAGATGGTAACTCATTCCGATGGTAGCAAAATTTACAGACAGCTTCGCAATATGGGCATATCAATATGACACGATCCTGTCAGCATGGAGCCTCTGCGTGCAAACAAAGAGGTTTTCACCATCTTCTAGGAAGCTGGTTGGATTGATTATTTCCAGTGTTCGAATAGTTTTCATGTGGAAACTGCACTTGAGTTCTCTCAAAATCTAACCAACACTCATTCAGAGGTTCGAGGTATCAAAATAGATGTTTCAAAAGCAATCATGGCAGAGGTAACAAGATTTCCCAGAACCAGGATGCAATGGTTTGGTCGAAAGTGCCATAATCCAACTACAGTAGAAGCATTTTTGGCAGCCAGAGAAGTTGTTCAGCCGCACGACCGAGGCATTGCATTGGAATCCTTTCCAAATCCTTGGAACTAGGTGGAGACCTTCATAATGAAATACATTTCCTGTGAAGGTAGGTACAAAGTGGTTTACATGTATGAATTCTTCCCCCTTTCACATTTACGCCACCGCAGATTATTAAACATGTTGTTTTATCTTTTACAATCTCTGCAAACTATGGTTGGGTATGTCAAGGGTACTTGACATCCCTTATATTCCCTCTCAAACCAAAAGTTGATTAAAATCTTAGTCTTAAGGGCCCTTGCGCACTAGAATTTGACATCGGAAGAATTTGTTGCTCGGCTAAGGGTACCCCGAGCACCTACCGTGGCAATAGGAGGTGTTGAGATGGTAAATGAGGACCGGAGTTCCTCCAATTCAGCTAGGGGGAGGGATGGATAATTGGAAGGCCAGGTGGAAGAGGTAAATACAGGGGAAGCTGCGACAGTAGTAAACCCTGTTGCAGAAGGGGATATGATGGAACCAGTGGCGAATGAGGCAGTGATATTAGAAGTTGCAACAATAGCAAACCCTATAGAGGACGAAACAGACCCAATAGAAATTATAGTTAGTGTGGCAGTTGAAGCAATGGAGATGGCATCATTAGCAGATGCAGCAGAGGAGGCTGAAACTGGAGCAGCTATTGAAGCTGCGACAGTGGAATCCACAGCTATGGAAGTTGCGATGCAAGAGGAAGAATACCAGGAATATGCATCAAAAGGAGGAAATATGGAGGTATTGGATGTCGCATCGTCCCCTGAAATAAGGGGAACTATCGTTGAAGAGGAGGAATTCATGCCTCTTTCTGAAAATTTAGAAACCCCTGTGTCACAGAAAAGATTGAAAAGGTCATGGAATAAGGGTCAGACATCTACCTCAGCAAAAAAGAGAAGAACCAGAGCTGTTACAGCAGCAACTACAACATGCAGTGAAGGCCAGCCATCGAGAGTTGGGAAGAAGAGAAGGAATCGAGTTGTTATAGCAGTAGAAACAACATGTGTAATCAGGGAAAACATGGAAATTCCTACAACAAAAACAACATGTGCAGTTAGGGAAGGTATTGAAACTCCCATTTTAAACCCCAAATCACTGGCTGTTACACAAGAACCTGCCGTGGAAGAACCCCAAAGTGAAAGCCTTCTTTTTGAAAATGAGCTGCTAAAGGAGGAGGTGCAATTGCTTCAGAAGGAATTGCAGAAATGGAGGGAAGCAACCATAAATCGGACAGAGAAGGGTTTGAATACATTAGTGGAGGTTGCAGATCTGTTAGAAACTTCATCTCTTGTTTTGGGAAATGAAGAATAAGGAGAAATGATATGCCCAAAATGTGGAGATATATTTAAATCTATAGGGCTCAGAGTCATAGTGCTGGGTTTGGTAGCATAAGAGCCTACACAAGCAAAGCAAGAAGGAGAAAGTGTACCTGCAGTGGAGCCGATGAAGGAGAATGAGCCCGAAATTGACATAATCCCTGAATTGGACTTAGGATAAGATGAAGCAATGCAATCCCAGCCATCGGGAAATAATGAACTATTCCAGGACTAGTCTCATCTTTCATAAGACATTGAGATAATTCAAGAACAACCTCAACAATATGAAGAAATTGAAAAATAGGATGTTGTTACACAAGAACCAACATCCTTGAAAATATTTAGTGAAGTTGCAACCTAGACAGCAATTGTTGATATTGAGGTACAAGAGGAAGACGTTGTTACACAAGAACCAGTGTCTTTAAAAATATTTGCTGAAATTGTAACTCAAACTGAGGTTGCTGAGATTGAATTGAAAAGAAAGGATGCTGCCACACAAGAACCAGCATTCCTAAAGGTATTTGTTGAGACTGCAGCTTCGATAAAAGCTATTGAGTTTGGTATTCAGGAAGAGAATGCTGTTACACGAGAACCAGTATTCTCGAAATTATTTGTGGATTCAACAACACAAATGGAAGCTGCCGAGGTTAAAGTACAGGAAGAGGATGCTGTTACACAAGAACGAACACCCTCAAAATCAATTGTTGAGACTGCAACACAAGCATAGGTTATTGCAACACCGAGGGAAGAGGAATTTGTTACACAAGAACCAACATCCTCAAAATCAATTGTTGAGATTGCAACATAAGCAAAGGCCATTGTAACACCGATGGAAGAGGAATCTGTTACACTTCCAATCCAAAATGAGGAAGCTGGAACATCTGGTGACAAGGTAAGAATGCAATTTTCTTGATAAATCATTGATTTAGATTCTGATGATGAGAAATATGTGGAGGATAGAAGGATTCAATGGTTGGAGAAAAAGCTTTCTTTGTTATAGCTGGAGTTATCTAAATGGAAAAAGCATATTGATCAGTGTCGAGAAGGGATGGTCCCTCTCTCTGAACATAGAAAGACTATCAAGGAATTGAGGGAGAAGTGGGAAGAGGAATCAAATCTTCAGAGATCTCAAATGGAAGAGCTGCAAAAAGAATTAGAGGAGTTGAAGGAATTCAAATCCATCCAAAAAGAAAAGACCAAATGTATGCCCTCTCTTGGGAGCTACTGAGTTCAAGATCCCCATCTCCTTCCTACCCATTATTCCTGTATGAAGAAATGACCCTATTCAAATTAAAATCTTTACAGGAGGGTAGACCTTATCAATTGTTGATCCCTTCCCAGTTTGTAGAGACCTTTTTGTCAAGCAGTTTTCTTGAGCAGCACCTGTTGTGTGAATTATATTTGCACGATATGGCATGTCTTGGTGAATCTCACTCTAGTCCTATTCCCTATGTAGGGGATGTTCAGTTGAGAGCCCTTTCCTCTTTTGTTAATAATCATGTGCAATGGGAAGATTCCTTCCAAACAATTTCTAGGAATGAGGGCAGCACCAATCTATGGATTAGGAGTGAACCCCAATCTCCTCGTGTTCTCCTTATAAACCATGGAAGGTGTTTCTTATCTCCTTCGAAGACTCAAATTTGAAGAAGATGCAAGAGAGAGTTATCTCCAACTATGCTGACCTGATCTCCAAACAGTAGTATCTTTCCTTAGAAGATAGCAAGCACAGGTGGTAGACTTCCTCTCTAGCTTTGAAGAAAAGGGACCCATACTTCCTTAAGAATTTTAAACAAGCTCTTCCTAGGGTAGTAGGGTATGTCAAGTGCATGAGAATGTGTGGGTTACACTATCTAGGACTCAAGTTCAAATTTCCACTCATATGGTGGCCAGGAGGGCAGTACAGGGACAATTATACACTGACCAAGGCAGAAGAGAAGCAGTGCTAGGAATATTGGGCTGCTTGCAATGGGTTTCTAGAGGCAGGAAAGGAACCTAACATTTCCTTCAATTTTTTCTCTTGGCATGAACTGGGACAAGAGTCAAACTCATATTAGTTGTCTGCTACATGAGGAAATGCAATTGGATAGTTGGGGGAGATGTTGGGCCCCAAAATAGCCCCTTTTTGTTACACCTATCTACACCTTTTTCCTTGTTTTGCCTCACTAATCCTTGATCTAAGCAGATATTTTCCCGAGCAAAGCATGGATTGCAACATGTATAATCTATTATTATTTTATTCCATTAATTCTTGATTTGTTTATGGTTTTGTTCTCTATCTTTTAAGGTTGTGCTAATATTGACTTATTTGATAAAGATAGCCCAGAAGCCTTTACAAGACCACAAGTGTAGCAGCTCGCTACCCTTTGGAGAAGAGGCATAAGTGGCACCAGTTATCCATTCTTGAGTTTGGTTCCACATCTCGCTGCAATAGTTCAAGCATTCCTCCACATGGTTAGTAGCGATTGAGTCACAATAGAGCATATGAGTACCAGCCAGTCCAATCAGTTCAAATCTATTCTGGGCTGCGATAGCATGTAACAGCTCAGGCTTGAATGCAATGATTTCATTCAATTTCACTTATGGTTGTAACTGTTCTATTGTAAATTGGAATCCTGAAGAGCATAGATCTTCATGGCTACCCGATATTTTGTGAAATGAATTCATGTCATAAGGGTATAAATGTAAAGAGGCGTTCTGATCCTGGGGTTGGAGAATTTATAATTGTATAAGCTGAAACAGAGAGTTGTGACAATGATTCATTATTTCTAATACAAGGAGCAGAGTTTCTTATATCTTGGTGTTTAATTTGTGTTAGTCTTCGACATCTTTGTTAGAAGGCCAGGGACCGCTTTCTCACAGAGATCACCAAGTTAAGTAGGTAGTTTAATTTCTTTCCTATTGTGTGGTTTGGAATTGCATCAGATGTGTTACTATGAGCTGCAACAGTGAAATGATAATTGCATTCTTCTTTGATATTTTATGATTGCATCCTAAATAGTTTCAATTGTGTGGTGTGACAGTCGATTGTGTAGGTTAGTTTATTTGATGCATGGTGTGTTAGATCAGTTGTTATAGCCAATCTCAACTCTGATTCCTTTCAGTCCTTTATTTTTTATAGGATTTCAAACATTAATCAAATTAGAGTTCAAGCTTACTTCTAGTTTTTGGTTGTTGTTTTATCTTTCTTGAATTCATTAGATTAGACAGATTATGATTGAGTTACAGTAGCTTCTAGATGAATTAGATCAGTAGAGATTGAATACTGTAGTTTTATAATTATAGGATTTAACTTCTTGCAAAAGTAAGTCTAGTTCATTTCATTCCTAGATCAGTTACTGCTGGATTGATATTTGTAGGAAGATAATTGTATTTTGAATTCCTAGATGGATAAGTTATATTAGTTTTAGCTATGAGATGAGTTTGGCCGAGCAGATAGGTAGGATCATTTATCTCCCATTAGAGAAATTTTGAGGTCAAAAAAGGGCCTCAAAACAAAGAAAATGTACTATAAAATACAACCAATCACATTCTAGTAGATGACATCATCCCCCTTGGTGAGGTGGCATTGCATGAGTTAAGAATGCTTATTTGTCAAATTTTCTATGGTGGATGAAAACACATAGTTAACCAAGGTAGTGGTGTAAGTACTTTTAAGTCATAAAGTAAAGTACTCATAATGATAGTCTTTTCATAAAATAATATTATTGTCATTTTCAAGTAAAGTACTCATAATGAATGTCTTTTCACACTTTCACATAAAATAATATTATTGTTATTTTCAAGTGAAGTACTCTTAATTCATAAAGAAAGTCCTTTCACATTTTTTTATAAAATAATATATTATCATTTTTATGTTTTTAATTTTAAATTATATATTCACTCCATTCTATTTAATAACATAATTTCAAACTAATAAAGAATAATAATAGATTTAATAAATAATAATAATAATGCAATGTGGATTATAATAATATTATTGACATTTTACATGTAAATAAATTCTCAATTAAATTATATTATTAAATTCATGAGAAAAGTACTAAATATAAAAAGTCAACATAAATTTTTTAAAAAAACTCTTAAAAATGTTTTTTATTATTTAATTTCACTTGCAAGTTCAAGACAAATAAATGTTAAAGGACAATACATTTTTGGGAATTTACAATGAATCTTAGTCACATCAATGTAGACTTATTTTATTAATTTTATTTCTAGTGAATTTTGAAAAGTAACTCAACCATGGTTATTTATATTGTGCATAGAAAATAGTGTGGGAGGTGACTTGTCATATATACCTACTCCATAAAACCCCCAATTCATAATATTTTAATATATCTCATATTTTTGTAGTACATCTCTTAGGAGGCCCTTTTTTGACCTCAAAATCTCTCTAATGCATTTATTTAATCAGCTACTTGAAATATTTATGCATAGACTGTGCTTATTTCCATTGAAATAAAATACTTCCCTGTGTTGACAATTCATATTGAGCATCCTCCGTGTCAGTTGTAATTAATTGGCATATAGGGTTACCAACACCTTCATCACTACTTCAACGCTGTGATCTTCTTGCTGAGATACCCTCCAACTATTGTTTGGGTTTAATCAAAAACCTTCTTTCACTTCTGATTTATCCACTAGGGTTTCCTTCCTCCCCCTTCACACTCTATCCTACCTCTCTCCTCAGGTAGAAAACCTTCTAAGAATATCTCAACCAGTCTTCTCAACTTTGCAATGCTAGAATTCTGAGTCCTTTCTCCTCTAACTTCTTGGGACTTCATGTGAACTACAATCTCAACCTCTGCAGTGATCAAGTCTCTTTCACCTTGCCACTAATACCTCACCAAACTCCCTCCTAAGCTTGGTCTCTTGGCATCTACTGGTTCTTTTCTCCTCAGAACCTCTTGAGTATAGAATACTCCTTCTTCGGGATTTCCTTCTTTCAGTCCCTTCACTTACTTCCTCAACATAGGTATTTCCTATCACTTCATTACAGTTCAAGTCTGTAATCTTCTTCCAACTGTTGCTGTCCTATTCTTCCAGTTATCCAGAACCCAACAGTCCTAGACCTTCTCACTATGTTCAATCTGGCTACCTGAACAATAAACCATCTGTCTGCCAATTTCTCACACAAATATCTCTTCGTTCTTTCAAAGGAAATTAGGTACCACCACTGTGTCTCTTTCCACTCTCCACTCTTCACACAACTAACTCAACTCAAAGCAATCATTTCATAAACCAAGAAAACACCGGTTCACTTATTCTTCATGCAGAGTTTCCTTAACTCGAACACATTAACTTAAAGTTCAATAAACCATCATTCAATTAACATTCAGAATTTACTTACAGGTGAAAAAGATTTCATTTCATGGGCACGATTTCCCTCTTCTCTATTTCAACACAGATTTCATCAACGTTGTACAACCTTCACCACATTGTTCCGTGAAGATCGTCCTCTTTCCCTCTCAAGAGCATTCCCACTCTGATACCAAAAATGATGGGGTTTAGATTGACAGAATCCATTCCAACCTACACATCCTAGGAATTATCATGATTCTCTGAAATCGAACCACTAGACTTAGCTAAAAACCATCTAATTCCTTCTTAGTTGTGAACCTTACCTTCAAAATGGGCTTTTCGCAAGATTCAGCGGCCTTCTGCAATGTTCTTGTTGTCAGAGTTAGCTTTCCACAACAGTCTCATGGAAACATCTTTTTTCTGCAATCACGGTGTCCTTTTGCAACATTCCTTCCATAGTCACCTCTCTGTAATGGTCCTTCCATAGCGATCCCTTCTGCAACTTCCTTTCCATAGTTTGCAGATTGTGGGCACACTTTTCGTGATTTCTTGAACAACCTTCCGTAATTACTCTCTTGCAACGTGACTTCTGCAACTTCCTTTCCGTAGTTTGTGGATTGCAGATTGTGGGTGTGCCTTTTGTCTTCTCTCGGAAAGGCTTCCGCAAAAACTCTTCCGCAATGCAATTTCCGCAACTCTAGTTGTTAACTCCCGAGCTCTTTCCTTCTGCAGAACACGATATCGGCCATTGATCTTTTGCGGGTTCAATCTCGTTCATTCATCTTTGATCAATGCACAACCCTTCACATTGGATTGCGGAGATGCTAACTTCGGTGCACATTCACTTGATTGATTCTTTCCCCGTCATCGATCTTACATTCAGCTTTGATCTAGGCCTTTCAACTTTGCACCAAGGCCATCAACGCATCTTCCAGTGTTTACTTCTCTAAATCGATTCCAAATTGATTCTTCCCAAGGTGTTTTACTTTGTTCCCTTTAGAACTAGAATTTCAGACTCGAAAATTCTGCCCAACTCTCTTCCACTTAATGAAATCGACTATTTCATTCTTCCACCATAAATCCGATCAAAGGAAGACTACTATTTCCACAGGGTTATACAATAAACATGGACTCTTCAAAAAAACCGATATTCATCACTATTTTAACACATTCACAAAGATGCATAAAAACATACGTGGAAAATGATGAATCTCTTCTTCCATCGACAAGATTAAACTGTACAAACTAAAGTAAACCCTTATTTACTTTTGAGATTTCTTATGAGCTATCTATGTCCTGATCCTCATTTTACTTGGCCATTCCCCTTTGGTCTCTTCCCATAGGATTACAAAAATATCTCACCGACTCTCTCTGCCGTTGACCCTATCACACTTGGATTTTTCCCTTTTCATACATTCGAGACCCCAAAACAGAATGTCCAAACAACAAAACAAACTAACTAACTCTCCTCCACGATGAAGGAGTCCCCATCATTCCTCAACAAACTTCCTAACTGGCTTGATCTCCACGTGGGGAGTATCAACTCGACACTATGTCCTAGTTTCTCAAAAACTGACACCACACTAGTAGGTTACATATTCTGTAATTTATAAAATCATTAAAATGAAAACAAACAGATTCCCTTCCCCACTTTAGGACCACTTGTCCTCTTTCTAGCCACAACATGTGAACACACAATCACATTGCTGACTTAGCATTGATGCTCCTGCATCATCATTGATCCTAGGTAGAGGGTATTGATTCTTGAGGGTGAACTTATTAATTTAGATATCTGTAGTTAATACACATCCTCCAAGTCCCATAATTTTGGTTACTATGATGATAGGTGAACCTTAAGGTGAGGTTATTATTCCAATTATTCCCTGGTCCAACAATTGATGCAATTTCTTCTTCACTTCTTCTATTTCTAGAATGAACTGTATGTATAATCCAATGTTTTGCAATGGAGAATTAATCAATAGTTATATATCATGCTCCACTTACCTCTTAGGGGGTATCCCTTTAGGATCCTAGAATACTTCTTTGTATGCCTACAAAATATTCTCCAACTAGTGTTTCTAATCTCTAGTATGTCGCTCTAGAGATGCCTTTACTTTTCACGATTCACCTTCTTGATGATTATGCCTTAAGAAAAGTAATACAAACTTTCTTGAACTAATTATCTTAGTGGCTTGGTAGGAACTTACTAGAGAAATATTTGGTTTAAATTTGTGTGCATAAATGATGGAATATATCTCATTGATCAAGTGATATTGGTTTTATTTTTAGACTCATGAAAACTGCATCCATCATATTCATTTAGGGTATTCCAAAAAATAGAACACAAACATTAAGTGATACTACATCTACCCCACTTGATCAATATGATTTGCACTTATAGTAAATTTGACCCTGCACTATTTTGTGATCCTATGTTCTGCATCCTTATTTACCTATCCCAATGGGTAAGGGATATGATGCTCATGAAATTCCAATCCAATCTTACTTACCAGATATTGTTCTATGAGATTGGATTCTGAATCAAAATCAAATAGATCATCCACCTTGGATTTTTTGACCTGAATCTTGATGTCAAAAAGTTTCACCATCTCCTTCTCTTCCTTGGGATGGAGGCTAGTTAGATTTGCCTCCTTCTACACTATAGTGCAGACAATATTCTCATCTACATATGAGCTACTCTCTACCTAGTTTCATGGATCCATGGCTAACATGTTCTTCTTCTCGGTGTCGTTGTGGTTCTTTGGTTTTATTTCTAGATGAAGCTTCCAAAACTCAAGTATTCAATGTGACAATAAATGTATTTATTGTAGTGGTTTTTCAAATCCTTGCACTCATGCTCTATGATCAATGTAGTCTTCATATATTTTCCTTTCCCCTTCATCTTCCCATCCTTGGAAGTATTTATGTATTCTTTCTTCTTGGAAATACCTAGCTACCCTTTCTTCCTATTCATATTCTTTATATATTGTTCTTTCACATAGGCCTCATCATTAGTTCTAGGATTGAATAGCATCACTTGCCTCCTTAAATGATTATGGATATCATCCAGATACTCGAGAAGTACAATTGGATTGTTGGGAGATATACCCAACATTATGGCTATTTCTCTAAACTCAATGGTGTACTCTTGTACATGTTTCCCTTCCCTTTGTTGGAAGTAATGCCAACGAATCCATTGGTCCTCTTCATATCCAATAGGATAAACTTAGGAATTGATGAGGGTTTTAAATTCCTACCACTTAGTTATTGGGGGATCACCCTCCATCCTAAGCGTCTAGATGTGGCTCTCCCATCAAGTAAGGGCATGGCACTCCAAATTTAGTTAATAAAATGATATATTTTGCTCCTATACTATGACATGGACACTAAAATAAACTTCTAAATGTTGCAATAATTGATTCAACTTAATAGCATTAATATCACCATGATAGGGCTTGATGTCCACTTTTTCTTCCACTTTAAATAGATATTATGAAGAATTGTTGGTATTGGAACTTGGTTTCTCTTTCTTTGGCATTTTTTAGCTCTTTTTCTAGGTCTTCAGTATCCCCCGATTTCCCCTCTAAGCCTAACTACAAGTTATATCCTCCAAACTCATCGAAAGGTCCAAATTGCTCTCCAGAGATTCCATAAGGATTAACATATTACAAGATGTTATTGACTTATATTTCCAGCTTTTTCAATCACTCTTCATAGTCACCCCTCGATTCTTCACTAGACTCATCCACTATGGATAGGGTTTGAAGAGTTTTTCTTTATTCCACTAACTCCTATATCTTGCAATTTCCCACAAAACCCCAAAGAAAACTACTTTGATTCCAATATGATCTATAAAATTCCATAGATATTCCATTATATCAATTCAGCACAATAGATGTTACAACTTTCTACAAACTCTTAGTAAATAAAAATATGCATTGTTTACTGAAGATTTATGATTCATTGTTGTTAGTTTAATCTCAGAGAAGTCTAAAATAAATTAAAACTTAAAGGAAAATAACTAGAGAAAACCATCCACACAAATCACACAAGATATACCCTGGGAAAACCTGCTATGGGGAAAAACTCATTCAGAAGTGAGGACTATTCCTTTCTCTTTACAATTCAAATATGCAATGAAAATACAAGAAAGGTAGTACTCTCTATGGAGGTACCATTGACACCATGGCATGTATGGTTACTACAAGATCTCCTATTTCATATATTATACTCTAGTATCCACTCCCTATCTCTTTCTGAACTATGGAACAATACAATAATACCATAGGAATGAAAACCCTTCTTCTTCTAGCAACCCAATACTTAACAATACCCTGATAGTTATCTTTGGTTAGTTTTTAGGTTTTTTGCATGCCTCAATCATCGATTAGGGTTAGGGTTTTGGAACCTAGAGAATTCTCTTGAAATTACACATGTGACTAGATCCACATGTGTGGGTAATGAGAGATGACATGGAATCCACTCGATACCATGGTCGTCAACATGATAGGTCAAAATGTGGGAGGCATAACTTCCTCATATGAAATTTGATTCAAGTGATGTTTTCACTATTGGAAATATATCAAAGTGTAGAATAACATCGAGAGGGTGGAACTATTTTCATAAATTTTGACCCAAAAAAATCATTTTATCCCTCGAATGCGCCTTGGAAGGTTACTGACCCCAAATATACAAAGGAATACTTGCCCCTAAAACGGGCCCTATAAGTCAATTAATCCAATATTTCCACCTAGAAAGCACCAAACAGATGGAAAATCATATATTGATCCATTTCTAATCAATCCTTATTTTTCTATCAAAGTATAATGGCTATTCAAATTTTAACCATACAATAATTAAAAAATATTTTACAATAAATAAAGTGAGAAGATTGATAAAAGAGGAGCACATATTGAAATCATAACTCAAAGAATTAAAATAAATAGAATTTGAAAAACTAGTTTATCTATTTGCTAAAAATGGGGAATTAACAAGAATATGTCGACTAGAGATGCTTTGAAAAAGCTATTATTTTAATAATAATTTTAGTGTCAACAATTTTTTATAATTGTTTAGGACGATTCCTAGATTTTCTTTAAACTTAAAAGAGTAGGTTTCTTACAAGAGTAGAACTCCTTCAACCCCTTAGTAGGCTAGTATTCCTTGAGTTTCCTTATTGAAATAGCCTCAAGGTGTCATAATATCAAATTGAGATTGGTCAATCTACCTAAGGACTATTAGAATTTACAAGGATAATAATAGGATCACTAAAAGAATGACAAATAATAGAAACAATAACAAGAGTGCAGCTCGTTTAACCACGATGATCATCTATCACCTCCCAACCATAGACAAACTATTTATCTCCCCCGATCTCACACCTTCCAATAGAGATCAATGTGCATCCATATAGTAGTAGCATAAACCCTAAGGAAACAGGAGTGAACTTCTTCTATGCTAGATAACCCCAGAAAACAGTCTCCTAATAACTGGAGCAAGCTTCCTTGTAGCAGAGGAAAACTTGCTTGATTTGTATATGCAAATGAGGTGAGTTTATTTATATTTATACTATTTTCTGGGTAAATTTTAACTGGGGCCAAATTGTCTACTTTACTAGGGCCGACTTTTGTTATACTACAATAAAATACATTTTATTATTTTAAATTCTTGGGCCTATTTGTGTGAGGATGCCTCACCCAACTACTACACCAACACTCCCTCTTAGCCAGGGAGGCATCATTATACTGGAACATATCTAGATATAATCGGTACATCACAATCATCTTGAACATATCTATATCATAATGAAGGTTGTCTCAATCCATCGAGAAGTGTCAATAAATCAATCTTCTTGCACCAGCTCAATCCATTCCATTGGATAACATGCACTAGATCCACAACTCTACCCTGTCCATGGGGAAGTCACTCATGAATCAAATCAACCCATTCCATCGGGGAACATGAAAATGCTCAACGTGCCTCAGCTTAACCCAGTATGTCGGGGAACATGAACCAATACAATGTGCCTTATATCAACCTAGTACATCGGGGAACATGCACCAATACAATGTGCCTCAACTCAACCCAGTACGTTTGGGAACATGCACAAGGACAATGATCTCACTAGGGATACAACCACTAGTGAGCCATCAACACATAATGGGATAAAAACACAAGGGACAATGGACTACAATCCATAAATCTCCTAACCATGAGGGTTTTTGGGCACCAACACTGTGACAAGTCTCCCAACCAAAAGGGTTGCTGGGAACCAACCCAGTGACAAGTCTCCCAACCAAAAGGGTTGCTGGGCACCAACCCAGAGACTCCAACACAATATTAGTTCACAAAGTACAGTCCCTCTTAGCGAGGGTGACATTCTGCATCATTGCCAATATTCTTGCTTGGTGAGAATGTCTGTATCTGGATCCTCACACTCCTATCTGATGCATATCACCTCGATTCTAAGTAATAACACACTAGATCCATTCACCATTAAATGTGAGTGAACATTTATCTCGATGATGTGCATGGATTTCAATATGAGAACTATGCCAACACCATACAGAAGTACCAGTATGCGCTAGCCTATCCATCCTTTTTAAGACGTCTGAGAGATCTTCTCACTCCCTCTCGAACTGATCGGGAGAATACATGAAGCATGTGATGGATTCTCCATCCCATCTCACGATGTCCGAGATATATCCTCACTTCTTTCGAAGTGATCGTGAGAATGCATTGGCCTCTCCATCCCATATTAGGATGTCCAAGAGATCTCCTCACTTCTTTCGAAGTGATCAGGCTAATGAATTTTCCTCTCAATCCCATCTCGGGATGTTCGAGAGATATCTTCACTCCCTCTTGGAGTGATCACTAGAATGCATGGTCTTTGTGTAATCATCCTTCCCTCTTAGTGAGGGATACAATCATGGAACCAATATTCCCACCCCATCACAAATAGTCAGAGAGTAAAGTTAACTTTCCCATGGAACCAATATTCCCACCCCATCACAAATAGTTAGAGAGTAAAGCTAACTTTCCCTCTCACCAAGGGATTCAAACAAGGGACCAATACCCTCACTCACTCTCGGAGTGATCTGGAGAAGATACCTGCACACATATCATCTAACAGAGGCATCAAATATATCGGGGAAAACATTTCTATCCTTCCCTATTCTAGTCATGAAATGAAAATAAATGAAATAATAACAAATCAAATGATATATTTCATGCACCTATATGGGTGAGTATCACGGAACTAGTCTCCCCACCTCATCACATGGTGTCTGGGAGAATCTGTGGTACTAACATAGGACCACTCACCCTTAGCCAAGACACATAGCTAATACTTGTCTGATATTGCAATCATTCTCATCACATCTCCCTCTATGTTGGAGAATCATGTACACTCTGCATTTGAGCATCCCACTCCCTCTTTGGAGCTATCCATAGGTAGGTCCATCATCCTATCACTTCGCGTGCCAATATGAGCACAAAATTTCATAGAGAAAATGAGCACAGTTCCTTACTAAAATGTAAGTATCCATGCTGGTGACGATTAGGTACATCAAGGATCCTCTCAACTGTCTGTCTGAAACAATTAGCAACACCATCAGTTTAGCTAGGTATTCACATTCATCATACTAGATCTTATCTAGGTCTAAAAATGTTCTTCCTTAACCAAGGAAGACCTCATCAGGTTTCTACCACACCATCAATATGACAAGATCCTCATCTCAAGGGATAATACCCTCTATCTCAGTGAGGAATAGATCATCAGTATATGATATCACGAACAAGGGATAATATTAGCAATATGTTATGAATCCTAAGGCATGATTCTAACTGAACAGATGTGCACCTCCTCATAAATCAACTGAGTAACTCTCGTCCTTCTGAACTAACATACTCGAATCCTTCTATCATGACTCTAACTGGAAACCAATTGCTTTCCATAATCATTGAAGAAGAAAACATCTATAGTAGAGAGAGACCGACATTCATTGGAGCCTTCTACTCCCAAACACCAATCTCTATAAGAGATCCCCTGGTCCTATGGGTCATGTATCAAATATAGCTATATGTATTAGGTCCTCGTCTATCTGTTTCTACATAATCATGAGTTCCATTTAACTACTTTGTCTAGGATTCATCCATCTAGGATGATATTCATGCTCCTATAGGCTTCCTTCTTTTGATCAATCTGAACATCAATGAGATCCATGTGTCCACCACTTTTCCATCAGAAAAATTATCATCATCCTTCTGTTGTATGCCTTATCATATGGTATTTTACCTACAAGTCAAATCCTGTCAAATGGATAGCGACATTGCATAATCAAATTTAATCAATTTATATTTCAATGTAATGGAAATAGTTTACCCAGGTATGTAGGCATATTAGCGAATGCTTCAAAACAAAAATCATAAACATGTATCCCAAACAAATATGGTAACTATCTAGATGTATGCTATCTCCACTAGAACATGCCATCAAGAGTGTGCACTACTCTAAGCATGTAAGAAGGAGATACCATCTAGACTACCTCGAACATGGATTCATGGAATGTTGTGCAGCTCATATACATAACAGGTACAACAAGTGCCTACTATAAAACAATAAGTGAACTATATCAAATGCTCAGCAAAATTCCTAATAGATCTACATACAATTTGTTATGAAAACATATAAGACAAAACAGATCTATGTGAGCAACAAATACAAATACCTATTTTTTATTTTTTTGTGGGTGGGCTCCCACTACCTCCTTGTAGGAATCATGAGAGTCCTCTGTTATTTCATTTTCTTGTTTGGAGTCCTCAATATGGGGAGTACTATAAGAAGAACTCAGTATGATCATCATTCCTTGACTTCTTATGAGAATTGTCTTCATCAATATCTGCAGTTGAGGTTTCATGCTTCCTTTTATTTGAACCATGACATTTTCTGGCATAGCGTCTATATTTGTGACATTTGAAGCACTGAATGTGTGAAAGATCATTCTTCCTCTTTTGATTCAAAATAGGACTTGATCTTCTACCTTTATCTTTCTTGTCATGAAACTTTTTGTTATAAAATTTTCTTCCCTGACCTTTTCCTTTCTTGACATGAGATGTAAGGGCTTTCCTTTCTTCATGTTGAGTGCTATGTATTTTGCCTCTCGCTGCAATTCGTTTCTCTGCTTGAATGAAAACTTCCCATAAACTATCAAACTTGGGAAACTTGTGTTTCCCACTAAGAACTTTGAATGAATGGTTCCCAAGATGGATGGAGACCATTAAGAGTGTTCATGACAAGTTCTATGTCATTAAGTGGATATCCAATGGTTCTTAACTTATCTCTTATCTCCAAGATCCTCATGAAATAGGAGGTCACTGATTCTGAACTTGACATATTTAGATTTGATAATTGATTTCTCAAGGAAAGAGCACAGTTTATATTTCTATTTTCAAATAGATTCCTCAAGGCTCTAAACATCTTCCCAACAGTCCTCTTTTGAGATATCTAAGGAACTAAATGATCCTTTACTAAATATACCAATATTCTCCTTGGCTTAGCATCATTCTTCTGCCACTGAGCCTTCTCGGATTCCTCTTATGAGTCTAGAAATTTCTCATTCAAAAACTTTGCAAGATCATTTTCTTCTAAGATAATAAGAACCCTAGAATTCCATTAGCTGAAGTTGGATTTCCCATCAAGTATATTTTCAGCCTTCATGCCAATCATCTTGACAATAAACTGAAAACTACTTCAGAAACCCTAGTAGGAGCTAGGTCAAGTTTGAAGTGTGGTAACTTGCAAAATTGATTCCACAGGTAAATGTGCCCTTCTAGGGCGAGTTGAAAAAACCTTCTTTTCTCCCATATCTGTGGACAGAACAACTCAAAACTGGAAACCCTAGTTTCCTGATTCTGGTAGAGAATAGGTCAGAAATGAAAATTTATGCATCTGATATCTACTTCCACAGATAGTTGCGCCCTACCAATATGAGTTGGATAAAGATAAGAACAAGCCAAAATGGTGGGAAGAAGGGATGGATTCAACAAGAACTAGGTCTTGACCTCGATAGTATTAGGTCAAAAAATGAAACTTCAGCAAACTGAATTTGGCTTGCACAGAAAGATGCACCCTCTTAGTGCAAGTTGATTTCTGCTCCTTTCGAGATGATCTATGGTGCAAAAGGTCTGAAACGTGGATCCCTAGTTTCCATAATGGCTTCTTTTAGCACTGCTATGAAACCATGTTAGAATTTACAAAGATAATAATATGATCACTAAAATAATAGCAAAGAATAGAAACAATAACAAGAGTGGAGCTCGTTTCACCACCTTGATCATCTATCACCTCCCAACCATAGGCAAACTATTTTTCTCCCTCGATCTCACACCTTCCAATAGAGATCGATGTACTTCCAGATACTAGTAGCATAAACCCTAAGGAAATAGGAGAAAACTTTTTTATGCTAGATAACCCCAGAAAATAGTCTCCTAATAGCTGGAGCGAACTTCCTTGTAGCAGAGGCTGACTTGTGTTATACCACAATAAAATACATTTTATTATTTTAATTTCTTGGGATGACTTGTGTGAGGATGCCTCACGCAACTACTACACCAACAAGGACTTGTAGGTTTAGATTAATTTTTTAGACCCACAAATATTACTCTAATGTGCATGGAACACTAAAAATATGGAATAGGTTTATCTTGAATGATCTCAATGTTCTTTGTTAAAAATATACCCCACACAATTACTAAGGGAAGTGCTCTAAATACTTTTAGCTATTCCTTTGCATGCCATGTTTTAAAATAGTCATGCATTCAGTAAACCTACCTTTTCCCCCTAACTCCAGTCATGCCCATAATTTCTACCTAAACAAGAATTCTTTATGAATATTTAACTAGAAAATGAATATGTTAAGGAAAATGCAAATTTTAGTGGGGGTTTTATAAAAATAAATTCTCCATTATTTATTTTTAGTGGAGGAGGCAGATGGGGAGGATGTTTTTTTTTTTCTTGCACTTAAACCATATTGGTGCATTGGTGTGCTTTTTTAAGTTTAAACTTGTGAAGAGAATCAATGCATACATATTCTTAAGAAAAATAGATATTACACAATGGCACACACATATAGTGCAAATATATTTACCTTGGAAAAAATTAGAGGGAAAAACTAGCAAAACTTAGAGCCACACCTCTGTTAAATTTTGAGCATTAATTCACAATACTCTAGGATCTTTACTGAGAGAATAACATGTACAGTATATCAATGCATATCAATCATCACAAGAAGCAAAAGCATGAGAGACAATAGACACACAGAGTTTCTGTGGGAAAAAACCTAAGGTGAAAAACCCCACAACTTCCTCAGAGATAGATAGAGCAATAGCTCAACCAAAGTACAAGAGATAGACTCCTCTTAGTAGCTGATCCTCCTCCTCACATGTGCGCCACTTTCTGAGTGAAGGAAGTGTGAGTTATGAAGTGAACCAAATAGAGATCTCCCGATCTCTATTTATACTTGTCCTATTTTCCCAATAACCTTATGGGGCCGACTTGTCTAGCTAGGTACAATAATTTCATATTACATTATATCGGGCCGACCCCTTACAAGGTGGTCTAATAACCCATCGGCAAGTTAACACACTTGCGACACTTGTCAATACAAATGACGACACTTCCATATAGAGGAATAATACATCTCTATAGGAGTACAATAAATATATAAGTGAAATACATTCCGAAGTTACATATACATCAACACTCCCTCTTAACTAGGAAGGTATTTCTCGACACAAATCTGCTAGCACAAGTCTTCTTCTCTGGATCGTCATCATCGATGCATCATCATCATTGTCACTGCTACTGCTATCTCAACCAATCTTTGAATCTACTCATCATAGGAAGTTCTACAGAGCCAACCCTTTTTCATGTTGGATGTAGGCCCACCACCTGCAGGTCTTCATCATCAATGGCCATACTGTGGATCCTAGGACTGATTACGTGCATCAACAAAACCTAGCGCAGACTATAGGTTCTTTTACAGGTTTACCTTCACAAAACCTACTCAGAGCATCCCAGGATGTTACAACCAAACCTCTCTACCTGTCTAGATCTTGATAGAGCATCCTAGATTGTTACGAGCACATCGCTCTACCAGTCTGGATTTTAAAGGATCTTTTCTATGTGAACTTTCGCAAAACCTACTCAGAGCATCCCAGGATGTTACAAGCACACCACTCTACCTGTCTGTATTTTAAAGGATCTTTTCTATGAAAAACTGTAGAAAAACCTACTCAGAGAATCCCAGGATGTTACGAGCACACCGCTTTACCTGTTTGAATCTCGATAGAGCATCCCAGGATGTTACGAGCACACCACTCTACCTGTCTGGATTTTAAAGGGTCTTTTCTATGCTACCTATAGCAAAACCTACTTAGAGAATCCCAGGATGTTACAAGCACACCACTCTACCTGTCTGGATCTCGATAGATCAACCCAGGATGTTACGAGCACACCGCTCTACCTATCCGATTTTTAAAGGGTCTTTTCTATGCTACCTGCACAACCTGTCCACAGCCATAGAGTATCAAACCAATACTCACCCTACATCATCCTAATGTACATCATCACATGATCAACCTGATCATCATCATACCATCAACCTAATGCGTATCATCTGGAGCAACATTCGGAAGCTCATCATCTGTGATCATCCTGATCAAACAATATATCCATCTGATGCATACAACGTATCTACCTCATACATATCCAAATACATGATCTACCTGATCATACAAATGCATCCACCTGATACATACATAAGTACATGATCTACTTGATCATACAAGCATCCACCTGATACATATGCAAATACATGATCTACCTGATCATATCCAGCATCCAACATGATGCGTACATACATACATATAAATGATCCAACTGATCATATCCAGGATCGAACATGATGCGTACATACATACATATAAATGATCCAACTGATCATATCCAGCATCCAACATGATGCGTACATACATACATATAAATGATCCAACTGATCATATCTAGCATCCAACATGATGCATACATACATACATATAAATGATCCAACTGATCATATAGAGCAGAAACTAGAACATCATCCTAATGCTCATCATCAAGTGCTTACATCCATAGCCATGTGAAGGATCCTCGTTCCACCATGCCTGGAATGGCTTCTGCAAATGTGTCCATCACTTCTTCCTCGAAGTGTCATCGATCTGAAGAACGCCAAGCCTCTCTCTGAAGTGTTCAAACTTCACTCTGGCTAGTGGCTTCGTTAGCACATCTGCAATCTTCACTACTCCTCTCTGCACCATATCCCTGATATAGTGATATTTGATCTCAATGTGTTTCAACCTGTCGTGGAACACCAGGTTCTCTGACAGCTTCACACAACTCTGGTTGTCACAAAAGATACTAGTAGTCTCCAACAGGAGATCAAATAACTCTGACAGTAGCTTCCGAAGCCATACTGCTTCACAACTAGACGAACAGGCTGTAACATACTCTGCCTCAGTTGTACTCAGTGCTACGCAAGACTGCTTCCTGCTAAACCAAGAGATCACACATGATCTGATACTGAAGCAACACCCAGATGTGCTCTTCCTATCTGCAGCACTGCCTGCCCAATCTGAATCAACATAACCCTGTAGGTTAAACTTTTGATTCGCTTCACACTTGAGCCCATAATCAACTGTACCCTTCAGGTGCCTCAGAATATGTTTTACAGCAATCAGGTGAACACTCCTCGGATCTGTCAGGAACTAGCTCAATGTGTTCACCGCAAAGCAAATATCTGGTCTTGTGTTCGTCAGGTACATCAAGGACCCAATCAGCTGACGATACATAGAGACATCAACCGGCTCAGATGAAGCATCACATAGAAGCTTCAGGTTCGATGCCATAGGTGTATCCATGGCCTTGCAATCCATCATCCCTAACCTCTTTAGGATATCTATTGTGTACTTCCCTTGTCCAAGGAAGATCCCATCTGCACTTTGCCACACCTCCATGCCTAGAAAATAGTGCATCATCCCCAAGTCCTTCATATTGAACTCGGCAACAAGCTTCCTCTTTGTATCGACAATCAGTCTATCATCTCCTGTTACAAATAGGTCATCCACATATAGGAGTAGTATAACAGGATTTCCTTCCTCAACCTTGTAGTAAAGGTTGGAATCCACTTTACTCTTGGTAAAGCCCAAACTAGATAGGAAACTGTCCATCCTACCATACCAAGTTTTGGGAGCTTGCTTCAAGCCATACAAGGCTTGCTTCAATCTACACACATATGACTCCCTATCACGTGTTTCAAAACTGAGTGGTTGCTCCACATACACTTCCTATTCAACTACAACATTCAAGTAAGCAGTCTTGACATCCATCTGGTGTATCTTCCATTTCATCGTTGTAGCCAGGGCAAGTACTGATCTAATGGAAGTGTACCTAGCTATAGGAGCAAAATTTTCTTCATAATCTATTCCCTCTTTCTGAGAGAAGCCATGATCTACGAATCTTGCCTTGTATTTCTCTATACTGCCATCTGCAGCATGCTTGATCTTGTAGATCCACTTGGAAGTCACAACAGACTTCCCTTCAGGTCTTGGGACAACATCCCAAACATCATTCTTCATTATTGATTGGTATTCTTCGACCATGGCATCCTTCCATTCTTTCTTTTCCGCTGCTTCTTCATAACTGGAAGGTTCTTTGTTCATGATATCACAGAGTAAAGAAACATAGCTGGTATGTAATCTAGTTATCTTCTTTTCTCTATGTTCTTCTTCTGGAATGCCATATCTTTCTGTATCTTGAATGACCTCTCTAGCCCATGCAGGTTTGCTCTTGTGAGAGTTATCCTCATGGGGTGGATCTATAGGTTGTTGCAGATCTTCAATTTCACGATCAACATCTGGAATTGCTTCAGTCATTGTAGTGTCTTCAAATCTAGTTTCCTTAGGTTCTTCATAAACTTCAACAGGTGTCAAAAGGGCTCAGTACTTTGTATAGAGACATCACTGTCCATGTGTCGCAGTAATGATCTTTCCTCTCCGAAGACAATCTGTAAAAATCTGATGTGTTCATGTACTCTGGTGTTGTTATGATTAATAAAAGTATCTTCTATTGTGTTTCAAAAAGTATTATGTTGTGCTATGTCCGCCTCCACATTTTGAGTGCCGGAGACACCTGCTTGAGGTACATCTATTTCCATGTCCTGGGTGTCGGGGTCTCCTGCTTGGGCATCTTCAACTACTTTGAGTTCTTCTTCTACTTTCTGCCCTACTTCAGCTTGTTTCCTTCTCTCTTCTTCTTCAGCTTTCTGCTGCCTTTCATCTACAGCCTCTTTCCGCTGCTGGGCTTCCTCAGCCTCTTTCTGTAGCCTCTCACTTTCTGCTTCTTGCTGCACTCTCTCCACCTCAGCTTCCTGCTGCAATCTAGCAACTTCAACCTCTTGCAGTAACCTTGCTTCCTCTCTTAACCTTTGTTCTTCCTGGGCTCAGGCCTCATCTGCTTCCTTGTCTTTCTGCTGGCTGGTTTTCTGGGCCTTGTTAGAGCTAGAGCTTGCTCCACTGCCTTGGCGACAGATCCGTAGCTCATCCATGTTGCTGATGCCTCTGAATGCCTCTTCCTTGGCATCATAATAATGAGCGTACTCAAACTGAGCGTAAATTTCTTTACAATGCTCGGCAACTTTTCCCTTCCTGTCATTCCTATGGAAAATTACTTTGCCGAAGTGGAAGGCTTTCAGCTCCTAAACAAACTCCTCGGTTGAGGAAACCCTTGAGAATTTGTATGCTCCTATGCAGAAGGGCAAAGGCGGGAAAGAAGCCTTATGCTGTTTGTTAAGCACTGCTCCAATTCCATCCAGGAAAATTTGTATCACTGCCTCCTTGAGGACCACATAGTCAGTAGCATACCTCGGCAAAATATATGGAGCTTTAGTCCCTCCAAACATTCTGAGGTAGGTGACTTGCTCCGAAAAATAAAAATCTCCATAGTTTTCAAGGACCTCCATAGCATTCTCTGACATATAGTTGGGCTCTTCCTTGAATATCTGCTCATATAGGGGCATGATGAACCCCTCACAGATGAGCTTATAGCTGGGTTTGTAGTTTTGAGCCCACATCATCCTAAAAGTAGTGTAAACAGGGGTGTTGGCCTTATCCCATGTGCAACCTAAGCTGGGAAAAGATAGCTTAGCTAAAACACAATCAATAAGAAATGAAGACATGTAAAATTCTGCCTTTTTTAAGGCCAGACCTTCTTTTGTAGCAACCACCATTGATGCCAAACTATCCGACAGGATAGTGGCCCAGTCAAACACAGTTCCTTTAAATGCCACGAAGTGGATGATGGGAACCCACTGTATCTTGTATACGGTGCCATCGGGCATACAGAAGATTCTGCACAACATCAGGGCGATTAACCTGAAAGGAGGTCTTAGATTCTGCACATCATACTCGCCATTACCTCTCTTTCTTAAGTGCTTTCCTGCGACCAATAATTTTTTAGCCATTTCAATATTGTTCATCTAGCCCAACCATTCATCACTCAGGGATTGCTGGGGATGTGGGAATTTATAGGTTGCGGCAAGATATGCTGGGTGGAATGAGGCGATGGCTATTTTCCCGCTGTCTTGTAATACTCTTGTCTCCGCATTAGTATGTTCGTGTATCCACCCGATTACTTCAGAACATGGGAATAGTTCAGGGCGGGTAGTAGCTCTAGCTATGCCTGAAGTTCTGATATTGAGATAGATCTGCCCCTCTTCTAGTAACATATCCAGGATATCTTGGTCCCTGATCATCTTGTAAATATCGCCCCACCGGATTTCGGGAGGAATACCGGTGGTGCACCTGGTATCTTGAAACATAGTCTCAGTCCTAAGTGGTGCTGGCTGAGGTTCCATCATTTTGGCCTTCTTTCTACCACCTTTTGGCATCTTGCCTTATCCCTGCTAGCAACCAAATACAAGTCATTATAAAAGATGTGTAACCTGTTATGAGATATTTAACCAAAAGAAGGATCACTTCAACATGCTAATGAGATATATAAACAAACTAGGAAGCTGCATGTTGGGGAAGCAAAGTGAAACACTCCAAACAAGAAATATGGCTACAGAGACTTGATTCTCTTTAAGGGACAAAGTTTGGAATGTTCCCGAAAGGATAAGTACATGTCGCTGAAACAACCTGTTCCCGGTCTAGCCCTAGGAGAGAGGGTGTCTTCCATGGTTGTACTTCGAACGTTTAATAGCGGGTCAGCTTGGATTGAGATAAATTTAAGACGAAGCCAGGGATGGCTCTCCGCATTGATGAACAGGCGAGGGATCCAGCCGACCGCCATGGTTATTCATAGCACTAGACGAGAAGCTCTATGGCCAGCTTGGAATTTGAACTAGGGTGATGACGCCTAGAGTATGGTTGGTGAAAAGAAAAACTCGGGCGGTCATAGTTTTGGCTTGATTTCTAGTAGAACGAGAAACCCATGGGGCCTTGGTGGCTTTTAAAACGAAATAACGATATATGCGACTAGCGCCTATCGGCCACGTCTTAGACGAAAAATAAAAACTCAAAGGCAATCTGACGTGTAGATGAGACAAAATTAACGGTTAGAAACCTACATGGCGACGACGAGGTGGCTGAATGAGGTGGACGCAGATGTGGGCGAGTTGAGCTGGAGTAGTTTGGCGAGGTGAGGTCTCGAATGGCGTTAGTTTGATCGAAAAAAATAACACTACGGTCGACCCAAAACCCAACCGTTTATTTAAACGGGTTAGGCACGTGCGATGTTTAATATGGTAGGTGGTGCATTTAAAATGAGGCTTTAATATTTGTACATCATGGTCACATCAAGTAGTCTCGATATGTGTGCACGACCGCCACCTGCAGGACGGACTCATGAATTCCACCTGCCATTGCAGAAGGTTATGCTGAACTCCTTTGGCGTTTCGGAAGAGATTGATGAATCTTTCCACAATGCGACCTTTGGAGACTCAGCTTCGAGAGAATAGTGGCTCTCTCTTCCATAATTTCGATGGATATATGCCGATGGCTTCTGCAATCGTGGAATGATTCCGCGAAGGTTCTCGCCGTTTTGGAAGGAATTGGTGAATGGCTCCCGCAAGTCAAATAAAAGTCAGTTTTTTTTTTAAAAGCATTTCGCGGGATTTCGGGAGGATAAAGCAAACGCTTCCGCAGTTTTGGGAGCGTTTCGCGAATGCTTCTACAAGAGGCTCCCACAACTTGAAAATTTTCTAAGTCTCGGCCGAGCTTCGAGAGTGCTTCCGAAGTTGCGGAAAGCTTTTGCAATTAGATTCCGTAGTTTTGGAAGGGATTAGCGAATGGCTCCGCTGTTTCGGAGAGATAAGCTGAAGGCTCCCACAACTCGAGAAATTTATAAGTCTCTGCGGGGTTTTGGAAAGATAACCTGAAGGCTTCCACAGTTTCAGAACGGATTGGTCAATGACTCCTGGAGTTTCGGGAGGATAAGTTGAATGGTTCCGCAACGGCGGGGATTTCTTCAAATCGTTCCGCAAACTTCAAAAAATGTTTCTAAGTTCTTTTTTGAGAAGTTTATACGAATGGCTTCCGTCGTTTCGGGAGGGAAACTCGAATACTTCCACAACTGCGGGGGCTTTCTCAAATGATTCCGCGATTTTTAGGAAGACTTCACGAATTTTATCCTTTAGAAGAAAAACTTGGAATTCTCTAAGGAGGATTTTCATTTGAAAACAAAGTAAAAAGGAGAATTGGCCTCTTACAGCAGTATTTCCAGAAAAATAAAGGAGGGGCCCCAATATGTACAAAAATTTTGGGGGGGGATGTCGGCTGCAACAACAATTGGCGAGTCGCGGGCGAACACAGATCTCTGAAAAAATTTCTTCTCCATGATCCGAAACCTCATTAAAGACATCCATCTGTATGCAATATTCAGCTGAGCATTTGAATTTCTGTGAAGGGAGAATGCACTTTTCCTGCTAGCCATTGGGGAAAAGGGGAGCTTTGACCGAGACATCTTTAAAACTCTCAAAGGGCCAACATATGGGATTCATTTTAGAAGGATCACCTTTCAGATGGTTACTACTGTCGGACTCCACAGGATTTGCAACACTTTCTCATGGACATTATTGCTCTTGTTCCTCATTCCCATGCTGCTTGTATCCTTTTGGATGTTTGTACTTTGGACAGCTTAGTTGTTTGAGCCTTCCAGAGATATTTCCTTTAGACATGATCTTTGATTTAGGCTCCTCAATCCATAATGTCCTTTTGTGTGAGTTCAGAGATTTTATTGTTTTGATCAAGCCTCATGGACGGAGAGGAGCCTATTTTGGGCTGTGTCTTTTGGACAACATTCTTGATTTTACATGCTTTGCTTTTGTCTCAGCCATGCTTTAATTGAGGCGAGAATCTCTGGAAAATAGACCCTTGAAAATAAGCCATTTTGGCTGTTAAATTTTGCAGCATGGAGTCACTTCAATACCCTATGTCCTTGAGATGTGCTACTTTCCTTGGGTCTGACTTTAATAACCCTCTTGAGATGCCTTTAAGTGTGAGAGTGGGTGAAGCCCAAATATAGTACTAAAGATGGTCATAGGTCTCAGCTATTTAGACAGGATTATTGTGGCTAGCAGACAGGCTTCCTTTCTTCTGAAAAAATTTCACCAAGAGCACAATACATAGATCGACTTTATTCGAATATAGTTCCGGACTCATGGGTAAGAGACCTATCTTTGCTGAGAAACTCAACCGCAGGGGCTTTCAGAAAGCAAACTTTGTGCAAAGGTTCAAATGACAAGAAAAGAAACAAAAAATGGCCAAAAATAAAGCAAACAAAAGGCTAAAGCAACAATAAAAGAAAATTTTATTTATGTACAGAAAGTCTCAGCGAGACTATGCAAAGTATTGCTTAAGGGCGAGGCCATTGAGAGGAAGGGTTACTTCTTCTCCCTCGAGATTTGTCAATTTGTAAGTGGATGGGCCTATCTTTGCCGAAATTTGGTATGGGCCTACCCATAAATGTTGGAATTTCG
The DNA here is from genome assembly GCA_027924585.1 of Larix kaempferi. Classification (NCBI taxonomy): domain Eukaryota; kingdom Viridiplantae; phylum Streptophyta; class Pinopsida; order Pinales; family Pinaceae; genus Larix; species Larix kaempferi. The sequence goes on along the minus strand of BSBM01000066.1, from coordinate 17,885,985 downwards.
TATGCATTCCTTTGCCTTCATGATTATGGTCCCATTTCAGGACTAAGTCCCCAGCTTCAAAACTTCTTTTACTGGACTTCCTCTTATCGAACCATCTATTAACTATGTCCTGGTGTTGATGGAATCAGTCTTTAGCTTTCTGTCGGGTTTCTTCAAGTTGAAGCAGGGTATTGATCCTGGATTGTAAGGCTTGGCTACCAGAACCCCAAGAGGCTTGGGATAACTATAAGGATGGGAGCAAGATGTTTGGGAGAAGGATGGCTTCCTTGCCATAGACAAGAGTGAAAGGGGAAACCCCTAATGCGTTCTTTGGAGTTACCCTATCTACCCATAAGGCGTTTGGGAGAGCTATATGCCAACTTCTCTGGTTTTCTATCACAGTTTTCTTGAGAATCCGAATGAGGTTTTTGTTTGAAGATTCAGCTAATCCGTTCCCTTGAGGGTAATAATTGGCTGAATAATGCAGCTTAATTCACCATTCATAAACAAATTCATTTAACTTGAGAAACGAAAAATAAGTAGCATTATCAAAAACAAGGGAAATTGGAACCCCAAACCTGGTTATGATGTTCTCTTTCAAGAAGCTGATGACTACGTCTTCATTGATCTTGCACAACGGGATGGCTTCCATCCATCTAGCGAAATAGTCAGTAGCCGTTAGGATGTATCGATGTTGTAAAGAAGAATTTGGATTTATCTCTCCGATAACATCTATACCCCACTGCTCAAAAGGCTCAGAGATAATAACCGGCTGCAAGGGTCCTGCTGCCTTAGGTAATTTTTCGGCACTTCTTTGGCATACATCATAGTTTCGTGCATACGTATGGGCATCTCAAAACAGAGTGGGCCAATAATATCCAGCTCTAAGTATCTTGTGTGCTGTTGTGTCTCCTAAATAATGTCCACCCGCGGGGCCATCATGCAATTATTTAACAATTTTACTTGCATCTTCCTTTTCTAGACATCTAAGGAAAACTCCATCATAATTCTTCCTGAAAAGTATCCCATCAATGATTTGATAAGGTGTTGATTTCAAGCGGAGTGCCCTTCTCTGTTTAGAGTTCCAGTGCTCAGGTAGGTATCCTTGCTGTAAATAATGCACCAAGTCTCTATACCATGACTGAGGAGTTGAGAAGATAGGACATACTTCAACCGAATTTAGCTAAGCTTCATTCTTCCAATGTTGCTCTTCATCAGTTGAGTTTCCCGCAAGTAATTTGCATAGTCCTTGCCCTTTGATGATCGTGGCTGGTTTAAATTCTAAATCATATTCTTGAAGAGATGTGACCTAGTTCCCCCTCCTTTCTCCTAGTTCCTTTTGAATGAAAAGGGATCTAACAGCTAGGTGGGGAACTATAACTTTAGTTCTGTTCTTAAGAATATATGGCCTAAATTGCTTGAATGCTTTGAAGACAGCATATGCATGCTTGTCAACCACGGGATAATTCAGCTCAGCCCCTTGCAGACCAGCGCTCATAAGCGAAATTGGGTATTTGTCCCCCAGCTCCACCTTTTGTGTGAGTACAGCTGCGAGGGAGTCATCCGAAGCAAAGGTCTACAGGGTAAAATCCTTGTCGAAATTCGGGCTTCTTAAGGAAGCAACCTTAGCTATAGCTACCTTGATATCTCTAAATGCATCCTTTTCCAAATCTGTCCACTTGAATTGTATGCTTTGTTTAACCATCTGTTGCAATGGTTTAACAATTTGTGCGAAATCTGGAACAAATCTGTGGACAAAATTGATAGTGCCCATAAAGGACTGCATAGATTTCTTGTTGTAAGGCATTGGAATCTTATTAATAGATTGGACTCTTTCTTGATCTATTGACACTCCCCCTTTAGAAATGATATGACCCAAGAGTTTACCTTCGGGAACAGCAAATACGCTCTTCTTGGGATTCAAAGAAATACCATATTTCCGACAGCGATAAAAAATATGCCTCAGATGAACAACATGATATTCCCTTTTATTTGAAAAGGCTGTCACATCATCTAAGTATACAACAACACATTGCCCACCCAATCCTCGGAAGGCGATATCCATTGCTCTTTGGAATGTAGCTCCTGCGTTTATCAGACCAAATGGCATCCTTCTGTAGGAGAAAGTTCCCCACTTAGTTCGGAAAGTAGTCTTAAGATGATCTTCTTCGGATACTAATACTTGATTGTAGCCAGAGAAACCACCAAGAAGAGAAAACAGTTCAGATCCTGACACCATTTGGAGGATTTGTTCCATTGAAGGGACAGGGTAGTTGTCTTTATCCGAAGCTCTGTTTAAATTTCTGAAATCTACACATAGCCTTATCTCTCCTGACTTCTTTCTTACGGGAACCAAGTTCGCAACCCACTCAGAATGCCGGACCTTAAAGATTATCTTAGCGTCCAGGAGCTTCTTTAATTCCTTTTGAATCAGTGGTTCTAGAGTAGGATGCATCCTTCTTAACTGCTGCTGAAATGGCTTGACACCCGCTTTCATTGGTATAACATGCTGAATAATGCGGACGTCATACATTTTCAACTCCTCATAGTTCCATGCAAAAACATCCTTATATTGCTTAAACAATTTGATGAACCTATCTCTTTCTCCTGGTGAACAACATTTGCCAAGGTTGACAAATTTTGGTTCTGCTTCAGTACCTAAATTAACTAACTCATGTTGCATTGATGAGCTGTTGGTTTTGGTATTAGCTAGATTTCTGAACTTATTTTGAAGATCGAACAGCATTTCGAGGGACCTTACCCCTTTGGGGATGAAATTTCCTTTCTCCTCATCCTTCTTCATCAAATCAGCATCGTGTTCTTCTTCATCTATCGTGGCTCCCTAGAAGCTATCTTCGTTCGTTAGAAAATTGATAATTTTTTCGTCATCATCGAAGACTCTGAAGTTTGTGATGTTATCAGGAACGAAGGGCCTGAAAATCAATTCAATTGAGCATTTATTATTCGATGGCACCAATCTAGAAGCAGATGTTGCTAACAAATCAGCTGCAGAATTTTGCAATCTAGGAATAGATTTTATATTGAAAGCGTCAAAATGCATAATTAAATCCCATACCTCAGCCTGATAACCCTTCAAATGAGGTGAGAGACAATGAATGGTGTTCGTTACCTGTCTTACAACTATCTCTGAGTCACCAAAAACCTTCAGGTACTTAACATTTAAATCAATGGCCTTCTTTAATCCATGTACCAAAGCTTCATATTCAGCGGTGTTGTTAGTACAATCAAATTCTAATCTACAGGACAAAAAATACTTGTTTCTTTTTGGATCCATCAAAACACAACCGGCTCCGGATCCTTCCAGAGTTTTAGAACCATCAAAGTATAATGTCCAAAAAATATCTTTAGATTCAACTAAGTTAGTATCTCTATGATCTAAATCAGTAACTAAACTAACTATGTTACAATCAACATCATCAATCCGAGAGAAATGAAGGAGATCGGACTGTTTATCTGATTCATGGCTAATGGCTTCAGACTGATAATTACCCGGATCCATTTCTAAGAAATAATTCCCCAGAACCGAGGATGAGAAGGTTACAGCTTCATTTTTTTCCTCTAATTGAGTTACATTTTGCTTCATGTGTGGTTCTCTCAGGACTTTAATCTGATTCTGCCTGTTCTGATAAGGTAACCACAGATGAGACCAATCAGTGGCAAAGTACCCACTCAGCTTGGTAGACCAGTCCCTACTTAAGATCAGACCATAGGCTTTAGGAATATCAACCACCATTATGTCAATAAACTGACAGACTCTAGGGTTGGTTGATAATCTAGTGAGAACATCTTTCATCTCCCCAATTACTTTGACAGCAGTCCTATCTAATTAGATAATTTGGGCTGGAGATGGCATAGGCTGCCCGTTAATTTTTTTACAAATGGATAGTGGCATGACGTTTGAAGATGCCCCAGAATCTACCAAACAGTTGTGAACATTGTGATTAAAAATTTCAAAGGTCAATAGGAATGGCAATGTATGAGATTTAGATTTCCCTCCGATGCTAGCTTCATTAATTTCGGGATTTTCTTGAGAGTCCATTAATGGAGTGCTGGTCTGGGGTTGCAGAACATGCAGTAGCTTGTCTTGTTGATGGGGCAAGCTGCACATGTCAAATATTGACACATTTGCTTTGACCTTCTTTATATCCTTGATAATGTCATATCTTATGTCAGACTCATTCCCAATTCGGGCTGGATGATCTGTTTTGCTCATCATGACCTTAGGTGGCTGAACTATGGTGTCAGCATTTGGCTGTTTGGCCGCTATTTGGTTAAACTTAGGCTATGGTGGAATAATTGTTATATGCCTTCTAGGCAGTTCTTTTGAAACTTTAGGCTTAGGAGGAGCCGAGCTTGGCACAGGATCCGCAATAGAGCCTTTGCTGCGAGTAGCAACATTCACGGTAGAGGGAGAGCTTTCTATGGGATCCTCTTCTACTAATTCAGTCATAGGTACCCAATCCCATAGCACCATAGTAGTGTCCGGGGTTGGTTCCTCTAATTCAAGGCTCGATTCCTCTAGAGAATCATCTTGGTCTGGGATCTATGAATCCATCATTTGGTTCATGACTAAACTCATGGAGTTAATCCATTGCGGGCAGCTCTTTTCCGAATGCGGCTCTTGATGAAAAGTGCAGAAGTTTTCCATCCCGATTTCATTGAGGTTCAAAACAGGGGAAGTATTCATGGGTGGATGAGTTTGGTCACCATCTTCCCTCTTTTTATAAAATGGCTTGAAAGGTTTCCTAGATGTGTTAGCAGCCTTATCTTTCTCGAGATCTACAATTTTATTAGATAATTTCTGCATCATCTTGACTACATTTTCCATGTCTATAGATGATTCTTCTTTACCTCTAGTGAGCAGCAAGGTCTTTTTACTGGCTGCTGGTTTTTGTTCTGCATCTAAGGCATGTTTAGCAATGCTATCAGCTTCTTCTTCTACCTTTCTAGCTTCTTCGAAGTTCTCTATCAGGGTAGTTTTCTTGGACCTTTTTACGAACATTGCTATGGGTCCTTCAAGAGCTGTTGTATAGTATTCAATCAGAGATTCCTCTGCTGGTTTATTAGCTTCACTGAAATTATTTAAAAGCGTCGTGAATCTTTGATTAAAGTCTTGAACCTTTTCTTTCTTTTCCATTCTCATGGATAAGAGTTCTTTCATAAGCATAGCCACAGTCTTTTGGTTTCCTTATTTCTTTAAGAAACAGTTTTCGAATTCATCCCAACTAGAGATCGAGCTGGGTTGTAGGCTAAAATACCAAGATGATACTTTTGGCTCGAATGTGTATGGAAACAGCCTGCAGACTACATCTTCATGCTGTACGTCAAAAGATTCAGAGCTAAGTAGAAACTCTTGAGATGATCTTCCGCTAAAATGGCTTTCCCTGGGCCGAACTTAGGTAAGACCTTTTCTGGATTTTTCGGAAGATTATGGAATGGCCCAGCTAGATTTAGCACTCCCCTTGCTCTCCAAGCATGTGTATCCATGTTTCTATGTGGAGACCCTGGTGGACAATTGTAAGGTGAATTCTGTGGAGTAATAAGCTCTCCAAGGCCTTCCTGATCTGAAATGTTTTCTGATTTTTCAAGATCTACTTTGTTCAGAGGGTCTGAAATTTCTTCTAAAGTTAAATTTACAAGCTCTTCAAAACTTTGAACAAGAATCAAATCACGGGTGTATTGTGGCTCTTTTCTAAGGGTACTTTTTCTAGGGAGAAAATTCACCGCTTTTAAACCGCCTAGTTGTCTAACGTAGGATCTTTTATGCCTCCTCAAATCCTCTATTTATGCAAAAGGTACAGCATATAATGCTTCTTGAGGCTCAGGATCAGAAATGAGGCTTTCTTGATTTAATATTTCAAGATATGGGCTGTTTGAAATGCCTTCTTTAAGCGAGTTTTCAGTGACACTTATGACAGTGGGAGATTTTCCTCTATCAGCCATGCACTTTCAAGCCCTCCTTCTAGCGCCAAAAACTGTTGATGCCTTGGAGATCGCAGCATCAATCAGAAAGGGATTCTCCCCAATAGATTATCCCAATTAGATTATCTACCATTTGGTATAGGGAATCCGTCCGGTTAGCGGTTCCGGCAACCGTGGGTTTGGAGTTTTATTCCAATTATACTGGTTATGGCCCGATCCACCGTTCTTTTGATTTTATATTTTATAATGATATGCAAGTGCCTAGTCTAGATTTAATCTAAATGCAAAACTGGAAAACAGATCTAAGTCTAAAACTGAAATAAATCTAACTATCCATGCAAGGAGCAAATTTAAAGCATGAGCAATGAGTTGTAGGAGTTATCTTAAAGAATAAACAGACATCCATTAAATCTTAAAGAGAAAGCTACAGCAAAGATAAAAGATATCAGAAGATAGCTTCTAATTAAATATAACACATTTCATTACTCAAGAAAGAGAGAATTCATTTGCAAACATAGAAGCAAGATCATTTAATACAATGAAATAATTGAAGACAGTAATAAATATCTCACAGCAAAGTATAGCAGACACATGAATAATCCACAATGCATCCAATCTCCATTCTCATGCAAAACGTCCTCTCCAGGCTCTTGTTAGAAGATTTTATTTTCTTAAAACATGTGCAACATAGCTCGTACAAGTCTAGAAAATAATTCCCTGCCCAAAAATCCCCTTTACATTCCTTCCTACCTTCTATTTATAATGTTACAAAATTCCCTTTCGGCTGCCACTTGGCCTTTTCACTTGTCACCTACAGACTTTTCCCCTTATAATAGACAAAAATGTGACCTCCCTTTTAAACAGAAAAATATTTAAAAAGAAAAGGACAGCCGTCCCATAGCTCCATGTTTTATACATATGAAATCCCAAAATAAAATATAAGAATTAATGCTCTAATATCAGTGCCTTCACTCCTGGGCATGCGCTTCAATTGGAAGAGAGGCACTCAAACTAGCTATTGATGCTGCTGCTACTGGGGGAGGAGAAAACGAGCCAGCTGGAATTTTTGCTACTGCTAGGAGAGAGGAAATCGAGCTACCTGCTACAGCTATTGCTGCTGGGAGAGAAGAATCCGGGTTTGTTGTCACAACTGCTGCTTTTGCTTTCTTCTCCTCTTCTGCAATGTAACTATACCATACACCAGTGTCCTTTATAACTACATTTGCTGAGGCGGGGAATAAGATTTTCTGGGACGTTACATGTTTACCAAGCTCTGTCCCAATACTTTGAATTTCTGTTACTGTAGCTTGATGCATTTCTTTGAGCAGATGACCGTGTATTGATGACATTCCAATATAATGTTGGAGGTCATCAATGGCTAGGACATCAATCTTCTTCACATATTCACTTTGGATGCCCAGCTCTTCCTTCAGCTCAGACAAACATTGTTCTTTGCCTGGGAAATCATCAAGGGACTGAGGGAAACTCAACTTGCACTTGTCATGCACTTCATGGATTCTTTGATACAGACCGTTGCTCTTATCCATTGTCCCTCGGTTCTTGGCTATTAGATTAATGCTACAGTTTCTGCAAAATTCCAAAAGGGCTATGTCTTCATTGAAGTCATCTACAGATTTGAATGGGAGATGCTTGGGGAAATCCACCTTTCCTTCTCTCCATTCTATTTGGCTCATGACGTTTTCCTTAACCTGAGTATATTTAGATTTAATCCTATTGGCCTCTACATTAACTTCTTTTAATCTGACCATCATGGCCTTGAGCTTTCATACTTCATTAGTGATTAGCTCTTGAGTGTCATGCATTTGTTTTAGGATGCTGTAGGACAGCTCATGGAAGGGGGATATATCTATCGTTTTGTTCTCTGCCTGCTCCAATTGTTCAACCAATGCTAGCTTGTCTACTTCTAGATGGGACACCCTGGCTCCTGCATCATTCTTTTCTGCTTCTACAATCATCAACTGGACTGTCAGTCGTTCCTTTTCTTCTTCTAGCTGGTTATACTTGTCTGACAGTTCTTTATGCTCAACGGACAGGCGATTATACCTATTCACCACGAGATCCCTGTAGGCTTGCTCATTGGCCACAGTATGTTGTAGCATGCGAGCTCTCCTCTTAGTCGACTCAAATTCTTTAACTATATCAGCCATGTTGTCTAGTGTTGCTCTTGCTGTCTCTACAGAGGTGGATGCCATAGCTAAAGGATCCTTGTTTGTGTTCTGCATTACTATGGTCTCCCAGTGAGTAACAATATCTTCCTGGAAGAGTCTCTTTATCCTCTCTTCCGATTTAAGGACCATAGCCTTCCTCTTCTTATCATAAACAAATTCATTGCATCTGGACATGGTATGCTCTTCCGATGGAGTATACGGGACGATTGGGAGATCTATAATATCTATTTCTACTTCTGCGGGTGGGCTCTGGACTACCTGAGCTAGATCTGTTCCCACATTTTGAGTACCAGAGACACCTACTTGTGCTATGTCCACCTCCACATTTTGAGTGCCAGAGACACCTGCTTGAGGTACGTCTATTTCCATGTCCTGGGTGCCGAGGTCTCCTACTTGGGCATCTTCAACTGCTTTGAGTTCTTCTTCTGCTTTCCACCCTACTTCAGCTTGTTTCCTTCTCTCTTCTTCTTCAGCTTTCTGCTGCCTTTCATCTTTAGCCTCTTTCCAGTACTGGGCTTCCTCAGCCTCTTTCTGTAGCCTCTCACTTTCTGCTTCTTGCTGCACTCTTGCCACCTCAGCTTCCTGCTGCAATCTGGCAACTTCAGCCTCTTGCAGTAACCTTGCTTCCTCTCTTAACCTTTATTCTTCCTGGGCTCGGGCCTCATCTGCTTCCTTGTCTTTCTGCTGGCTGGTTTTTTGGGCCTTGGTAGAGCTAGAGCTTGCTCCACTGCCTTGGCGACAGATCCGTAGCTCAGCCATGTTGCTGATGCCTCTAAATGCCTCTTCCTCGGCATCATAATAATGAGCGTACTCAAAATGAGTGTAAATTTCTTTACAATTCTCGGCAACTTTTCCCTTCCTGTCATTCCTATGGAAAATTATTTCGCCGAAGTGGAAGGATTTCAGCTCCTGAACAAACTCCTCAGCTGAGGCAACCCCTGAGAATTTGTATGCTCCTATGCAGAAGGGCAAAGGCGGGAAAGAAGCCTTATGCTGTTTGTTAAGCACTGTTGCAATTCCATCCAGGAAAATTTGTCTCACTGCCTCGTTGAGGACCACATAGTCAGTAGCATACCTCTTGATGTATACTCTTCTTCGCTTGATGAATCATCATCATCACTTTCTGCTCTAGCCGCCTTCTTTGGGGGTTCATCATCTTCAGCAGCATGAGCATGATACCTTCTTTTGCTGCCCTTCTTCTTCTTCTTGAAGTTGTTGTTTTTGTTGTTGTCCATTTTGTTCTTGGGACATTCTGAAGCAAAGTGTCCCTTCTCATTACATTTGAAACATCGAACATGAGATAGATCTTTCTTCTTGTGATAAGGGTGAGAATGTTTCTTGTTATGAGATTTATCCCTCTTAACCTTGCTTCCCTTGGTGTGAGCTATGAGAGCTTGATCTTCATTCCCCATCTTTTCTTCTCGTGCTAGAAGCCTAGCTTCTTCTTGAGAGCATTCCTCCCATAGTCTACTGAAAGAGATCAATTTCTTTCTTGCACAGATTCCTTGAATAAAGGAGTCCCATGACCTAGGTAGGCCATTCAGAGTGGTCATAACAACTTCACCATTGTCCACTACCTCATCCATGGCTTCAAGTTGTTCCTTGATCTGAGAGACCTTGGAGAAGTAAGATTGAATGGTCTCTCCATTCAACATCTTGACCCCTTTCAATTGATTCCGCAGAGTCATCTTCTGATTTATGTTCTTCCCTTCAAATAACATGGTCAGGGATTCAAACATCTCCTTGGGTGTCTTTAGAGATGACATGTGTGGTATGAGATGGTCTTTGATAGAATCAGCAATGATTCTCTTTTCCTTGATCAAGTTCTTCTTATGCAATACCTTAGCCTCTTCATCCTCTGGGATAGGGACCTCAAAGCTGATGTAGGAGTCCAATTCATTTTCTTCCAGGATTAACCCAATCCTATACGTCCAGGCTCTGAAGTTATTAGCCCCTTCAAGCTTATCCTCAAGCTTGGTGTGGTGAGACATCTTAAAGAGTACTTCAAATGGAAATAGAAGAGATTTATGTCTTACCACTTGCTTTGTTGAAAACTGGATCTGGTCCTGGATTAGGGTTTGTCAGAAAAACCCTAAAAATTCAAAAAGTGAATTTCAACTTTTTGAAAGGATAGAAAGATGCGCCTTGATGATTTGTTCAGCTTGGTGTATTCAGAATTTGAGATTTGCAAAGCTTCACCCTTCAGAAATGCCTTTTTGTCTTCTCAGGTTCACTCGGAGGACCCTGAATTAGGGTTTGAGTTTCTCGGAGATTTACCCAGCCAAAAATCTCGATCCAAAGCTATAAACTTTGATTTTTCCAAGGAGCTTCTAGCTATGTCTTCAGATTTAAAAAATTCCTATTTTTGTGGAAACCCTAATTTTTAGGGCCAAATATGAAAATGCTCAGAATTGAATTATGATTGGACAGATAGATTCTCCTTGATGAGTAGAGTCAATCTACTATACTGCTCTTCCAAACTCTGTGGAGAGAAACCCAATATGCAAGAAATCCTGGTTTCTGTCACTGCACAATGTCTTCTTCTCAGGTTAGCTCTGATACCATGTTAAATTTTGAGCATTAATTCACAATACTCTAGGATCTTTACTGAGAGAATAACATGTACAGTATATCAATGCATATCAATCATAACAAGCATTTCAATCATCACAAGAAGCAAAAGCATGAGAGACAATAGACACATAGAGTTTTCGTGGGGAAAACCCTAAGGTGAAAAACCCCACAACTTCCTCAGAGATAGATAGAACAATAGCTCAACCAAAGTACAACCAAAGTACAAGAGATAGAATCCTCTTAGCAGCTGATCCTCCTCCTCACATGTGTGCCACTTTCCAAGTGAAGGAAGTGTGAGTTCTGAAGTGATCCAAATAGAGATCTCTCGATCTCTATTTATACTTGTCTTGTTTTCCCAATAACCTTATGGGGCCGACTTGTCTAGCTAGGTACAATAACTTCATATTACATTATATCGGGCCAACCCCTTACAAGGTGGTCTAATAACCCATCGGCAAGTTAACACACTTGCGACACTTTTCAATACAAATGACGACACTTCCATATAGAGGAATAATACATCTCTATAGGAGTACAATAAATATATAAGTGCAATACATTCCGAAGTTACATATACATCAACAACCTCTATCTTGCTCATTATGTTTCTTAACCATTTAAAAAACAGTATTTAGGTATTTTTCAACACCCAAACCCCTAATACATTAACCCATATTAGATTATATCCCTAATCCCTTAACCATGATTAAATTACATATTTTTAGAAAATCCAAAAAATAGCCAAAAAAGTTCACACTCGCCTTTGGACTGTCATGGAAATTTAGGGATATTTCCCCTTGTCGTTGTCCTCTTTGCAGAGAAGGGGGGAGGAATTGGTGCCCCTTACCCTCCTACAATGGAGGTGGATAGTAAGGTGAGACACTGCATACCCACATGCAAAAATATAACACATAGCAACATTCTATCACTTGTTTTCTTTGCAAGAAAATGGGACACGTATTGATAGATTCACAACTTCAGGGAAGCAATTCCCATATAATCTCTACACCAAGAGGACTCCTCATTGATAATAGATTTCATCAATGATTCTACAACATTCTTTAAGGTGTCATCCTTTTCCAACAACACCTTCTTTTCTTCAACCATATCTATCACAAAGGGGTATTGCACATCAATATGCTTTGTTTTAGCATGATAAGAAGGGTTATTTTCCATAAATATTGCACTTTCACTATAACTTTATATATTTCTATACAAACCTAATACTTGAACACAATTTATGCAACCATACAACTTCTTTACTTGCATGGGTGGTTGCCATGTATTCAACTTTTGTAGTTGAGAGTGAAACTACAACCTGTCTCTTTCTCATCCAACTGATAACTCCTCTAAATAGGTTAAACAAATAACCACTTGTAGATCTTCTGTAGTCAAGATATCCAACCTAGTTTGCATCAACAAATCCATGTACATATATTACTTTGTCTAGTTTGTATCTTCATTGGTAGCATATTGCATAATCCATGGTTCCACGAAAATATTTGAAGATCCTATTTACAATTGTCCAATGCTCCTTTCCTGGTTTGGACATAATATACTTACTCAAAACTACCACTACATTAGAAAGCAATATAGTACATACCATTGCATACATCAAATTACCAACAACACTAGCATAGGGAAATCATGACATGGCTTCTTCCTCTTCCTATGTCTTGGGACACTGATTCACAAATAACTTTACACCTATAGGAATAGGGACCTTGACTGGCTTGCTGTCTTGGATGCTAAATATTTTTAGTATCATCTAAATATTTTATTTGATTCAACCAACCAGTGTTTCTTGTTTGCATGATCTCTTTTAATCTCCATTCCGAGTATGAAGTTAGAAACATTGAGATCCTTCATGTCAAATTTGGAGGATAGCTTATGTTTTACCTTCCTTATAACATTCATGTTGTTTCCAATCAGTCACATGTCATCAACATACAATATTATATTAATGAAGTGACCACCATATTGCTTGTAATATACACAATGATCAACCTTGCTTCTCACAAACCCCAATCCAAGGATTTATGTGTCTAAATTTTGGTACCAGATCCTTAGAGATTGAATTACACCATAAAGGGACTTCTTTAGCTTGCAGACCAATTCTTTCATTACCTTTACTATAAAAAATTATTGTTGTTTCATGCATATTTCTTCTTCAATATCCCCATGTAAGAATGCTATCTTCACATCCATATTCTCTACTTCAAGATCAAAAGAAACAATAGTAGAAATAAGGAATATGATAGAAGTTAATTTAGCATATGGAGAAAACATTTCACCAAAATAAATTCCCTCTACTTGAGAATATCCCTTTTCTACTAAGAAGGCTTTGTACTTCTCCACTTTACCTTTTGCACTCAACTTCTTCTTAAACAACCATTTGCCACCAAATATTTTTCTTCCATCTTGTAACTCAACAAGATCTCAGGATTCATTTTTATCCAAGGCATCCATTCATTCAACCATGGCCTTCTTCCAAATATCACTATCCTCTAAATCAACTACTTTCTTCACATTTCTAGGATCATCATCAATAATAGATCAAGAAAAACATGACTAGAAACCAAGAGGGAAATACCTTGATGGTTTCCTTCTTTCTCAAGATAACCTCCTCAAAACTAGGGTATGAGGTTCTTCTTCTTCTTAATCAACTTCTTTGATTGAGTCAAATTCTTCATCTTCCAACTCAAACTCTATTTTCTCTAGTTCCTTTTCCATTTGAGTGACTTCCTATTTGGGAACATCTTTAATCTCTAAAAACAACATCTCAACTGTAAATAGTATTCTTAGTTACCCTATTCCAAACTTTAAATCCTTTCACACCATCTTTATAACCAATAAAGATACATTTTTCATCTTTATTATCCATATTGCTCCTTATTTCCTTTGGAACATATACATAAGCATCACACCCAAAAAATTTCAAATGTTTAATAGAGGGTTTCTTACTTATACCTCATGTAGAGTTTTTTCAAACAATGCTGATGTGGGTGATCAATTTACCAAGTAACATGCAGTGTCCACTACCTTTTCCCATAATTCTTTTCCACTCCCAATACCACTGAGCATGCTCATTTCCTTTTCCATTAGCATTATATTCTTTATTTTTTCAACCCAATTCTATTGATGTATATATGATGTAGTATTATTCCTTTCTATTATGCTCTTCTTACATAATTCCTCAAATTCATAACCACATAACTCCCCACCATTATCTATCCTCAACATATTTATTTTTTTCAATTTGATTCTCTATAAGAGCCTTAATTGTTTAAACTTAGCAAATATTTTATATTCCTTTAAAAGGAAATAAATCCATGTGTTCCTTGAGAAATCATCTATAAATCAAACTAAATACATAGATCTACTTAATAATGGAACATGCATAGGTCCAAACATGTCACTATGTATTAACTCTAAGATTCCCTTTTTTCTTATAGCACCATATGCAAATCTTACCTGATTTTATTTTCCATATATGCAATGTTCATAGAAATCAAAATCTAGTGCACAGTCAAACATACCTTCAACCATACCTTTACCTTGTAATCCTCGAAGCCCATTCTCTCTAATATGCCCAATATTTGATGCCATAACATTTTCTTTCCTCCAGAGACAATACGGGTTATGTCTTCTTTATCTCCTCCCTTATACACATTATCACTATTACACCCATCAATGATTGTTCTTCTCAATATATTGTACAGAGATACATTATGAACTTCCGTCATCAAGATCATTTATCTTTGAACCATTTTGCATGTTTCTTTTGCAAACATAATTTGTATGTTGGAATTGATTTAATACTGATTGGGGGGGTGAATCAGTATTAGTGTAGTTATTAGAAAATTTTACCTTCTTTAACAAATTAGTCATTAATTAATATTTATCTTATGTTATGCATTAGTAAATAAACATTCACACACATATATGCAGCACATCATCAACACATAAGACACATGATTTTTATGTGGAAACCCAAACGGGAGAAAACCACATAATGCTTATTTATAGTGAGAAAGAATACATTCAAGGAATCACCAACTTCTTATGTTTACCAACACCAACTGGAAGGAGGAACCGACCCCCTATGTTTTCCCCAGCACCGACTAGAAGGAGGCACCGACCCCCTTTCGCTTTGTTTTATAAGCACCAACCTGAAGGAAGTTGCGACTCCCTTTCTCCTTATTGTTTTACAGGAACCAAAATGAAGAAAGCTTCAAATCCATGTATCCTTTCCCTGTCCGATCACCCCGATGTCCAATATATTTTACTGCTTGGCTAATCTTCAAATCTATGCACTTCTTCAGGACTTCTAATGATGATTATGTTGTGTGCTACCTTCGTATGTAAACTATACTTCTGTTAATGTGCTGCATACATCACTTGAATTCTCATTCCTCTAAACTCACACTTTTGTTGATGACTTACTTCATGTATTGTGTGTTGTTTTGATTCTGCAGTCTGCATTTTTGGTTCAACGATTTGTTCTTCATGACTGCAATTATCAACTGATATTGTGCTTTTAATTGATATTTTGTTGTTCATAAAGGAAGCAATAATAAACATAAGGAACTTTGCACTTTTTGATGTGTCTATTCTATTTAAGTGTTGTAGTCTCTTAGATAATCTATGACATCCTGTGCATCAAATAATTGGTTTGTTCTGTTTAACACGCTTCTCTCAGATCATCTGGATCATGATGCGCCTATCGAGTTCTGCTGCGGTTTTGTTGTTTCGCATCAGATGAAGTATTCAACTTCGTACACTTCCACTTCTGTTCATATGCATTATCTAGACATCAACGCAATATATGATAAACTTTGGTTCTGTCTCTTCAAATTCTGTGACTATCAATGTGCTAAGTGTGATATTGTCCTTTGAGATATCCAGCGTGTCTCCTTCTTTCAGTGTTTGTACAACTGTCACAGGTCTACAATATATTTCTACGCACCATCAAAACTTCGTTATGCTACATGTGTGCATTCAACTCTTCGCTAGATCATTCTTTTCTATCCATGAGCACTTTGATTCCCAAAAAACAAAATGAACTTTCACACAAAAACACTTATGTTCTTTGTGTCAAGCTTACTTCAAATCTTCAACTTGCATATTTATTTATACATGTCCTGTAGGGATTGTATGTTCACAAGTTGGTCGTGGCATCCCTTCTTCCATACTTCATGGATTGTACATATGCCACTTGTCATCTTATGCACTATTGATGTGTCATCTTTGATGTATCAAGCACCGTCAAGGTCCACAACTTAGTGGGACTTTACACATTGGTGGTGTAACATTGTGCTCTTGATGTACCATTTCCTTATGGTATGTGCGCAATCTTCCACTTCATCTTAATCTATCCATGAACTTTTATGTACCATCCTTTGTGGGTAATGTTCCCTCATGATATCAATACTCTGTGAAATCTGCGCATTCTCCAGTTTATTATGACCCATGCTTCATCATTGCATTTGGGTGATGCGCCCTTGGTGTATTAATACTTTACGGAATCTACACATACTCTGACTTTCACTTGGTGGGACTTTGACTTCTCCATTGTCATCACTTGTGGGACTTACGACTTGTTTTTCGTCAGGTGTGGAATTTTCTCATATATGATCTTCAACCATTGTACCATTCTAGGATTTTATGTATGTTCCACTTACTTAAAGCATCTTCTTATTGGATTTCCTTGCGCGCTTTCAGGATTGTCCGACCATATTTTGTTCCTTCCTTCTTGCGCACTCCCAACCATCAACTAAGCAATCCTTAGGCTTGCTTGCTTACTTGTCTCATTTGTTCAAACAACTTCGTGGCAGTTTGAGCAATTGTACCATTGTCCAACCAACTCCTTCAATTTGTTGGCATGAGAGAGTGTGACTTGGTGGACTTGATTTCTGCGCAAGAGCCACATGATACAGGATCCATTACTTGTGTTTCTTATTGAACTATATATTCATGAAGTATCTTTTGTATCCACCTAATGTATCATACTCATCTTGTGTACTTCTTCAAAATTCACTTGCAAGATGTATCCTTGATCCACTCTTAGATATACTCCAAAGTTGCTTGAGTGTTGTATCATTGATATACATCTTCAGACATAATGCACTCTTATATATACTCCAAATTTGCATACATATATGTCACCTTCACCATTTGCGCATATAATTCTGGTGTTCATGCTTTCTTCATCATGCACATAGACTACCTGAAAGTGGCTTCTTCATACTTCTATTAGAATGTTGTATGCAATTTGACATAGGTTGATATCAATGATTCATACTGAATCAGTTGACATCCTCTTTGACATTGAATGTCAGTCAAACACTTGACATCTTCTTCATTTGACATCATTGGCAATCAATGCTAAACAATATCCCAGTCAAACACTTGATATCTTCTTCAGTCAAACACTTAACATCAATGACATCCAATTCTCAACATTGTACACATGCATCACACTTCTTTATGATGGATATCAAGTTTCTATCTAGATATGGAATGTGTAAAACCTCATGGAGAGTTCTAATCGTTACATCCTCGATATCCAACTTAACTCTTCCATGTCTGATGATTTTTATTGTTGAATCATATCCTAAGAAAACATATCCTCCATTGTACTTTTCATATTCACAAAACTACTCCCTATGAGGAGTCATATGAAAATACACACTTGAGTCAATCAACCATACATTATGATATGGAAAGGTACTTGTAGATGCTAGGTACACATCCCCTCCTTCCTATGAGGAGGTATTAACTTCTATGGAAGGAGTATAATAAGATACCTTCTTTTTTTCAACACTTTTAGATCTACAATCCTTCTTATGATTCCTAAGTTTATTGAATTTCCAACATTTCCTCAAATATTTTCCTAGAGATTTATATCTACCCTTATATTTAGATCTCCCCCCGAAGCCTTATTTTTATTTATATTAATCACTTGGGGATGACCTCTAACAAACAGGGAATCCATGCTTTGACTATCGATGGTTGTCCTCCTCATTTATTTTGATAGTAGGGATGCTATTATTTCATCAAATGGATGTCACCTTCACCATTATGTCCTCCTCATGGATTTCACCTTCACCATTTGCGCATATACTTCTGGTGTTCATGATTTCTTCATCATACACATAGACTACCTAAAAGTGGCTTCTTCATACTTCTATTGGAATGTTGTATCCACTTTGACTTAGGTTGATTTCAATGATTCATGCTGAATCAGTTGACATCCTCTTTGACATTGAATGTCAGTCAAACATTTGACATCTTCTTCATTTGACATCATTGACAATCAATGCTAAACAATCTCCCAGTCAAACACTTGATATCTTCTTCAGTCAAACACTTGACATCAATGACATCCAATCCTCAACATTGTACACCTGAATCACCCTTCTTTCTGATGGATATCAAGTTTCTAGCTAGATATGGAATGTGTAAAACCTCATGGAAATCTCTAATCATTACATCCTTGATATCCAACTTAACTCTTCCACGTCTGATGTTTTTTATTGTTGAATAATATCCTAAGAAAACATATCCTTCATTGTACTTTTCATATTCACAAAACTACTCCCTATGAGGAGTCATATGAAAATACACACTTGAGTCAATCAACCATACATTATGATATGGAAAGGTACCTGTAGATGCTAGGTACACATCCCCTCCTTCCTATGAGGAGGTATTAACTTCTATGGAAGGAGTATAATAAGATACCTTCACTTTTTCAACACTTTTAGATCTACAATCCTTCTTATGATTCCTAAGTTTATTGAATTTCCAACATTTCCTCAAAATATTTTCCTGGAGATTTATATCTACCCTTATATTTAGATCTCCCCCCAAAGCCTTATTTTTATTTATATTAATCTCTTGGGGATGACGTCTGACAAATATGGAATCCATGCTTTGACTATCGATGGTTTTCCTCCTCATTTATTTTGATAGTAGGGATGCCATTATTTCATCAAACTTTAAGGTGGCTTGGCTAGCACTACATATTTCTACAATCAAATTATCTGAGGCTTCTGGAAAGGAATATAAAATTTAATGCATGCATCTTCTTGCTCCATTTTAATACCAACATAATTGATTTGACTTAACAGAGTACTATAGAAATTTAGATTATCTATCACTGTGGCGTGATCATCCACATTGGGGTGATACAACTTCTTTTGGAGAAACAACTTGTTTACTAGGGACTTTGATTGATACAAACTCCCTAGCTTATTCCATAGCTTTAATGAGTTGTGTTCTCTAGACACATTTAGTAACACTAAATATGACAAGCAAAGTTTAATTGTACTTCTTTCCCCTCTTTCCAGGTTATCCCAGTCTTCTTTTGTTGATCTAGTGGGTTGTGTACTTGGATTCACATCAATCCACTGTTCCCAATCTACAAGAATATCATCCATTTTGAGCTTACATATCTAAAATTTCTAACATTTAAACTTCTCAATATCAATTCATGAAATGATTTCCATTCTCTTTTAATGCACCAATAACCACTGTAAATATTTTATTGGACCCATGTTTATCATAGACCCAAGATCTATCAATCATGTCAAACTCTCAACAATAAATAATCCCCTTCAAGCCAATAATCGAGCTATGATACCACATGTAAGTTTTAAACCTATGAAAAGAATAAATGCATATATATTCTTAAGAAAAATAGAGATTACACAATGGAACACACACAATACACAGAGATATACCCTAAAAACCTTTAAAGGGAAAAACCAATAAAACTTAGGGTTGCACCTCTATATTTCTCATTGTGTTTATTAACCATTCACAATACAACATCTAGGTATTTCACAACACTAAAAACCCTAATCCATTAACCTATATTAGATTACATCCCTAATCCCTTAATCGAGATTAAATTACACATTTTAAGAAAAAACCCCCAAAAATAGACCCTTGTAGTTGTTTGCTTTGCAGAGCAAGGGGGAGTCCAGTGCCACACCAATGCCAAACACAACACCTGATGCATATGACATAGCACTAGATGGAGGTGTATTGTAAGGTAATGCACCCCACACCCAAATGCAAAGAATATGACACATATCCAACAACTTTAATATAACAAGCATTGGTGCATATTTATGTGTGTGCATGTGTACACACACATGTATTATATGCAAAGAAAATGCCACACAATATGTACAAAATTTCCACATTCATTGGTGCATAATGGTAATAGGTGCATCAATTTAGTTTTAGATAATAAAAAAATTTATTGTTAATTAAAAACAATGGTGGTGCTTACATAACCAATATATGTACTGGTGCATAAAACACCATGCACATTGTACCAAGGGTGTCATGCTTTCCAAAAAAGTTCTTTTCGATGTGCCAAATAAATTGCACTGCACTTATGCCCAACTCTACCACATTAATCAAGGTAGGTGAAATATCTTGTAAAAAGGATCAAGTATTTTTCATAAATTTTCTGTTGGTGTGCGTGATATATTTAATTGCATTATTACATAAACCTACCACACACATCGGAGTATAGGTTAAAATATTTTATATAAAATATCAATTATTGTTTCAAAAACATTTTTATCACTAAATTGATTTAACCACATTGGTACTGGTCCTACCATTTATGATATAAGCATCAATGCCCCCTTTCCCTCCATGAGTGCATTGCTCTTTGATTCTATTGAATTGGTAGATGTCTCCATTCCTTTTCTTTCGTGATGAATTTGTCCTCATTTTTGAATTTTTAAAACCATACCAAATTTCCATTTTTTTAATTTACATGGAAATAATGCATCCTCAATAAGGAAGATACAAAGTAAATTCATTGTTATCTCTTAAATTACATTTTCACCAATTAAAATTATTTAATTAGGCTTTCATTTATTTATTTCATTTTTTTTTAAATTGCCATCAATACAACCTTGGGTTTGACCCACATAGATTATTAATGCCTATATCAACGGAACCATGTGGGCATGATCCTATATGTCCTAAGAACACTAGGTAGTTAAATAATGTAGTAGGTATGAACTTCCCATGATCTTTGGTGTGATATTGATTATATGGATCCAATAGGAGTAGTACTCCACTTAAGTTTAGGTGCATTACACATATTTGGTAACAACATCGAGAATGGAGGTGTTGTAATGCCCCACCTAGTTAAATTAGTTATAATTATAATCACATATTAATAAAATAGAGAAATGATTACGTGCACATTAAATTAAAACAATATTTAATATTTTCAAACTAAAAAGGTGGATTAGTGTATGGATGACAAGTTTCATCCATGCAGCTAAACTGTAGTGTACCCAAACCAAGATTTTGGCACACCAACTCAAAACTTGGAGAACGAGGCTAGTTTTCTTCTACTGGTCCCCAATCACCCAAAAATTTCCCAAATTGAGTATTGGACCTACTGTAGAATTATTACATACCATCAAGGTGTACGAGATATGGACAGGGAACTCTACTTTGATAGAGGTACATTTTATGGGCACATCACTCCTAGGAACAACCAAGAAGGCTTGACGCACAAAACCCAGGATTTACAAGGAAAAGCAATGGATTCTATTGCACTCTAGATTTATATGACATAGAACAGAACCCCACCCTACTATATAAATGGTTGGGAGTAGAAATCAGAAGGTTTGATAGCGTTTTGGAAAAATTTGGGAGAGATTGTTTCACTGGGACAGCTCAAGTAGGATAACTTTGGAGGCATCCCTCATCATACCATACATTCAAAAATTTCTGTTATAATTCTATATATGGACTTTGTACTATCCCACCTACCTGCATCAACTTACATAATATTTTTTGGTGGTCTATATCTCAAGATATGGTCGTTTCAATGAAGACTAGTTGATTTCCCTAGGCCAACCAGATAAGAGGTTTTCCAAACGGCCCAAACGACCTATTGGGGTCCCAAAATTTTGAAATGGGACCTCATATCAACTCTACTCTATCTTAGGGACATGGATAACCTAACGGAATCTGATTTGGACTTACAAAAGTGAAGATATGGCTCAAACAGTCAAAGCTAGTAAACAATCCAATACAATGAGCATTGGTGAATTCAAACACATGGAGACAAAAGAGAAATTGAATACAATGGAAAGATATGGTATTTTATTAGTATGGAAGGTATGCATTTACATTAGAATTATTTCATTAACAGAAACCATGGCTCATGAAGATCAAACCCAAAAACAAACTCTTCTATGAGAACACACCAACAACACTTGGAACCACTAGAACTTTAACAATTTGGAACAATTACTGGAATTGTCTTGCTACAACATTCATATTTGTGAATGAATAGTATGTACATACCTCATACACTAGCTGAAATGAAAAATACACTTCAAATGGTGACAATAGTAACATAGGGGCCCATCTCCTTAATCATTATGCAAGGGGCACATCACCCAAGCAATTGAGAAGCAATGCAACTCAATAATAATAACAATACATCAACAAGCTAACCTATGCTAGTGTGCATTGTTGATCCTTTTAAAATTAAGGGATCTCCAATAGCATGGATCAATACCATGGATGAGTTAAAACCATGTTTCCTAACCACCTTGGACCAAGCTTGTCTACCAAACCAATACCATGGAACATCCAAAATCATCAACCATGCATGAGGTGGTTTACCACTTTGACCTTATCTCTACATGAATGTGCCCTTAACCTCTTTGACCACTTCCACAAACCAAGGCTTCCTCCTAATAAATTTTGACCACTTCTCTCCCTTCAAATTTGAATTTGGTCCAACCTTCATTATTGATCTCCACTAGCTTCCCCTATTTCAAGGAAACACCCTTTTACATGGAAGAACACTTCTATTTTCCTCCAACATACCTTAGATTTGGTCAAACATTAATGCACCTTCCTTAATCAGTATTTGGCCCCATTCACACCTTGGACCATCTTTTACCTTGATTTAAATAATTTTCCTTAGGAAATTTTACTCCATTTTAATACAAATGCAAACTTAGGATAAATCCAAATTCCCAAATAAATTTAATTATCCATTTGAAATTTGCATTGGGAATTTCTTCTTTCACATTGGTTAGGATTTTATATTGTTTACTTGGATTTTCCATATGAAAGCCTCACCAACCTTAGGATACTCAGCTTATGTGATGAATCAACATAGCCCATAATCTCCTTCAAACTCCTACCTTGGTCATTTAGCTTAGATTTGACAACTTTCATGACCATGAATAAATGACTTAGGCCTTTGTGGTCCTTATCCAATTTTGAGGTCATTACAAGTCCTCCCCTCCTAATATTTCTTATCCTAAAGCAATATGAACCAACTTCGCAAAGATTTGAATCCACCCAATGGCCTCTCACCTCAAGCAAATGAAAATTTGTATGACGAAAAACATGGGCACTTTTCCACCAAATTTGGCAAGCTGCTACATGAGACATTTGAAAATCACCTTCATCATAGATGATCTCCCTTTTCTACCATACATTGAGCTCTACATGTTTCAATATTGGTCTTGAACCATTATGGAAAATTTCAATCTCAAACTTGTTTCCCCTTAACAACATTATGCACTTAGCCAATGCATGCATGATGATTAACACCTCCATGTGTCTGATTGAATAATGTCTATGACAAGGTAGCAAATTCATGGAGTATATATTCAGCCTCAAAATCATTCCTATGCTTCCTTTGGAAGCATCACCCTTTTTCACATATGGTGAAGCAAAACTTGGTGGGGAAAAAATTGGAAAATTATGCATCACCTTCTTCATCCCATTGAGGACTCTTTTGGAATCCTAATCCAAACAAGGAGTTGTTTCTTGCATCACCTCTTATACCAAGCAATTTTGAAGATAATGGTCAAAGGAGAGATCGGCCTTATGCACCATATCCATTTCAAGAGATGTCTCTATCCTATACACTGCTACATGCAGCTCCCAATTGAAATTGTTGAGACCAAGAATGATTCTTGGGTCCCAAATGAATCTAAGGATTGGGAAGTGTCTCCTTCTTCCCCATCTGCACTCCCCCATGTCATCATATAGATCCTCATGAGGACTCCAAAACCACCAAACAAAAGAATAGTGTGTCTATCCATCATTATGTTTCCCATGTAGGAAACTCTCTAACTACTCCACAAGGATAGACTCATGGAAATGAAGGCTAGCTAGCCCTCCTAGATCCCACTGAACAAGATGCATCCTCCCAAACTCTAATTCCATTAAGAACAATATAATACTCCATGTTATAACAAGATCCCAACACCATATTGGAAGCTCATAACTCCCAATGCCAAATTGAGACTTTGTGAGCCTCTCCAATAAGACAAGAAGATCCTCTTTCCCCAACTATCCTCCAATCCCATGATTTGTATCACAAACACTTGTTCCAACTAAGTATCTCAAGTTGAGATCTCATGTTTGGTCACACATGAAGGATGGAAGCATCAAATGACACCCATGGGTGCCTCCACTACTCATATGATTCCAAAGAAGGAATCCATCAACCAATCCCGAGGGAATGATCAAACAATCAAGATCTAATGGAACAGAAGACACATATCCATTCTTACATACTTGGGCCTTCTCTTGTTCATCCACAAGAATAAGATAGAGAATATCAGTCACTCAATATGTTCTTGAGTTAGTCAAACCCAAGTCAAGTTTATATTTGATGGATTTATCTATCAACTCCATGAATGTGTAGATAGTTATTTGATATCTCCTTTGAACCAACATAGGTGAGGTCACAACCAAATGAACTATGACATGATGGTGGTGGCTTGGAATTCAAATCAGCTCCAAGAATTGATAGATGGTTTCTCGTGATCTCCTTTGAACTAGTAGGGGCGAGATAAAAACCAAAATATGGCTAAGACTTGAACCCAAGCGCATAGTAATGTCCTCCATATTCAATGAAACTATGAGAACATTGGCCAATGATCGAATAGAAGTACATAGAAATCATGTGATCAAGGAGGGTGAATGAATCACCTCCAAACTGTGATTTAACCTCCAAAACATTCAATATATCATCATTATGCACACCAACAGACTCATGTGAAAGAGAGGATTTAATAACTTCTTCAGATTCTAGAGTATGATCTGGCTTATCTTGCTCAACATTCGAAATAGAAGACATTTAGAACATGAGTGTTGAATCTGCAGATTTTTCTTCATCTTGAACAACTTCATCATGAGATATGATTGAGGCCAAGACATAATTAGAGAGAACACTTAAGGAGGTATCACTGGGCTTGTTCTCCAAATAATTTGCACCAATCCCTTCATTCTTCTTTCCAAATGCTTTGTCCAGTTGGGCCTATATATCACTTGGATATTCAGTAGTTTCCATGAGGTAGTGAATACTAGGAGACATAGAAATACACATTGCTCCAAAGGCTCTACACATTCATTTATCCAATCAATCTCTTCTTCATAGGAAGAAAAATCTCTCATATCACTAATACACATATAAAAAAGAACTTGTCTCTTCATATATGCTATCATCTTTGGTTTCCACTCATCATAGTTGAATGGAGAGAGAGAGGAAGAATTCCTTTTAGATACATGGAATATGTTTTAGAATACCTGCAAAAACAATGGAAAATATTTGCTACTTCTACTGCTACAAACTGCAGAAAACTGCTGCAACTACTGAAACTGCTGCAACTGCAGAAAAATGCTGCAACTACATAAAACTATTGCAACTGCAGAGAACTACTACAACTATTGTTGCACTCAAAAACTTCGAATAAACTACAAAAAAATCTCAATAATGGAGGTAGACTACTACTCAGCACTTCTTTAGGAAAGTAGGCACTTTTATCCGGATCCTTCACACCTGGATAGATCTCATTGGATTTCTCCAATGAATTCAATGCAATGGCACCAGGATTTGCTGTGGAAATCCAGAGGCTTCTGGTGCACTACCGAAAGCAGTTGCTCAACCTATTCTCTCAATGGATCTGATACCATGTGAAATTCTATGTCACACTAAATCTAAATACCTAAGGATACCTCACACAGAAATAATGAGTAGAAAATTTGAATAAGAGTGAAAACTGCAGTTAAAAAGAGCAGAAGAATAATAATGCAGCAGAACTTAGATACGAGTAAAATAATATCACACTACTCAATTATCAGTATAATGAACAATGATAATACAATGGAGAGAATTCGAACCTCGGTTGGTCTAGCATAGGGATTATCACCACTAGAGTGCTCTGGAAGACTCAAAGTCAACTGAACTAAACCTAAACTCAGTTAATTGAATTCACAATCCGTTAACTGAATAGGGAGGGCACAATAGTGAGTCTGTCACATATTCCAGTTAGAAAAGGGTGCATGCTGCCACAATCAGTGGCATTTAGAGCTCTAAACCCCCACAAGAGTCAAATAACTCAGGTGGACTGCACTAGAACACTAAGTAGGTTCCTATAAAATAGGGATTTGACTGAAGTGGTCCTAAAATGATGCACGCAGGGCTCAGAAGGTGGTAGATGGATCCTGGATGACATCTGCACAACACTAGGGGGGAAATGACATCATCAACATCTAAGAAAAATAAATAATGCTAGGTAGGACAAGGATGGAGTATTGAAATATCCTAACACCCCCAGACATTGGTGTGTTTTTCTTTTTTTTTTATGAGTTGGCACTGGGTGCCAAGACCATGGACCTTTATTGAGATGAATTCTATTTAGTTTGCAATAATTATCATTATTACTATTTAATTATCGTTATTATTGATTATAATTAATAACGACACAACATGAAAATAACGTTGTTGGGGGTCTTGGAATTTCATACTTGAAGGGGTTGGGGTTAGGAGTTGCAACTCCCCCCCAACAATACTCTAATCCACCTTATTTTTATTATTTTGGACCATGGGGGTCCTAAAGTCCATAACTAATGTTTTGCATGCAGATGCATGCAGTAACTGCACCCCCTAGGTGAGAATATTCCTCAACTAGTTATTGGTGGGGCACACTCTCACTTCACACTTGATATATGCTCCCTTTCGACCCATAGAGATTAGAGTAGCACCTATCTTGGGTCATTGAAAGTTAATATTGAGTTCATATCAGTTAAATTCAGTTAATTTCAGTTAAATTCAGTTAAGATGAGTTTAGTTGAGTTATTGTCAGTTAATATTGAGTTCATTTCAGTTAAATTGAGTTTAATTAAGTTGTTGTCAGGTAATATTGAGTTAATTTCAATTAAATTGAGTTTAATTGAGTTATTTTCAATTAAATTAAGTTAAATTGAGTTAAATAAGTTATTTTCAGTTAATATTGAGTTATCCAGAATGCATAGGAGTAAATTTGGGAAATTCAAGTTATTCTTAGTTAATTTAGGCATATTTGGGTCAATTTGAGTCTAATTGAATGCACGAGAGTGGTTTTAGGAAAATTTGAATCGCTAAGTGTAATTCACGTTACATTCATGTTGAATGAGTAAACAAGGGTAATTAAGAGTCAGTTAAGGTAGATTGGAGCCAACATTGATGAATTCAAATTAGTCAAGGATTGGGAGTGTCTTTGTCAATGTTCTAGAGTTAGTCTTAGTGGATTCAAGTTACTTGGTTAAGAACTTGAATGAGTTAGTCAGAGGTTTTTTAGGAATCCCCAATGATTGGCAGTCCTTCCTCGATGGTTTGGAGTGCATATCTTTGACGCAATTTGAATGGGTTTAAATTACTCCAAATTGATTGATTCATTCATTGTTGAGTATATTGGTCAATGTAGAGGAGGCTTTGACAGGAATGGTGAATGCCTAAGGGATATTGGCCATTATACTTGCATAGTTTTGTAGAGAATTGAGCTTACAGATCTAGAAGGATCTGGTGAACCATTCTATTGGTCTTGGAGACCAATTCTTCATATGTTTTGGATTCCCTAGTAGGTATATGGAGGGTTTATGTGGTAGTGTTTTCTATGTGATTTGAATTCCCTAGTAGGTATTCGATCTGTGGAGTTGGGGGAGTTGTTTCTCCTTTGTTTCGAATGATCCAGTGGAGATTCGAGTTTGTGTTTTGGTCTAGGAGTTTGGAACCATTGTTGTTTCATTGATATTATCCAATGGGAGAGGGGTACAATTATGTGTGTAAATTTCATCCTGGTTGCACTAGAAATTGAGGGAGAGCGGGACAATCCCAGACAAGCATCTAGGCTATGTGCTCATATTGCAAGAGAGGGGGACAATTCTAACAAGTGAGATATATTTTAGTGGTAAATGGTGCTCTGGTAGAGCAGTACAATATCGAGAAGGATACCACACCATCCATTTCTTACCTTTTTTGGAGAGGGTGGAAATCCCAAGAAAGGAAGTGCTTTGATTATGATCTTGTCTTCCCGGAGAGGGGGACAATCCTGAGGAAGACGGGTTAGAAGTCATTCATATTGTTTGAGGAGTATATATGAACTATTTCATCCATTAGTGTCCATACTAGAAGATACCTTCTCACAGGATATTCCAGGACCTCAGCTTGGGGGTGAGCTTTCGGCAGGAAAACATACTCCAAGTAGATATCTACGGCTGGGAGGAAAATTGTCATGTTGCTTCTAGTTGCGTATATCAAAATTAGTACTTTTGACCTCTAATATTTTATGTATGATTATTGAGATGTATCATGAATATTTATTTTGTACTCTTAATGCTTAAGTAAATGATAATTTTATCATGTTACTAACTTTGATGTTGGATTGACAACCTTCGGGAAGGTATGTGATTCCCTGAACTAGTACTCTATGATTTGATATGTATATTGTATGATGAATTAGGAAATATGATCCTGGACAATCATATGGTTGTATATGGTTGTCACATATCATATTTTCCCATGGGTTTTATATCTGGTTTATAAGTAAGGAAATGGTTAAAATTTATCTTCTTTATGAGTAATCATTTAGTGCAAATATTATTGATCAAATTGAGATGTTAGTACCATGCTTCATTTAAGTTTTTATCAGTTATTATAGGACTGATATGGAATGCCATATGGCTATATATTGTAGACCCATATCAGGTCACCCATTGGGTTTATAGATTGTAGTTGATTTTGAAACTAAGTCTTGAAACAATATGGAAAATTCTAGCTGAGTTAAAGAAGTGTTGGCCTTACTAGTTAACCTAGAAGTTTTAAATTAATTTCCAAATGGATAATCCCATTTGAATAAACATATCCTCTATGCTTAGATCAGAAATCATCCTTCTCTACCTTAAGAGAGATCCCATGCACCCTTATTTACCCATGACCTAAATTGGGTGTGTTACAAGTGGTATCAGAGCTTAGGTTACAACTTTATGACTATTTGGGCCTTACCATTGTTGATGTATATGTAACTTCGAAATGTATTTCACCTATGTATATTGTACTCCTATAGAGATGGTATTATTCCTCTATACGGAAGTGTCATCATTTGTATTGACAAGTGTCGTAACTTGTTGTGATGGGTTATTAGACCACCAAGTGTGGGGTCGGCCCTGATTAATGTAACCATGGGTTATTAGACTCTTCTAGAGAAGTCGGCCCTGCTAGTTTATTAGGCAAGTCAGGATAAGTATAAATAGAGTGCGGGAGCACTCTATTTGATCATCTCATTATTCACTTCTACACTACTCGGAAAGTGGCGCACAAGTGAGGAAGGAGGAGTAGCTGCTAGAGAATTCTATCTCTTGTACTTGGGTTGTATCATTGCTCTTTCTATCTCTGAGGAAGTTGTGGGGTTTTTCACCTTTATGGTTTTACCTAGTGAAACTTTGTGTGTCTATTGTCTTATGTGATTGCTTGTTATGCTTGATATGATTGATATGCTGTACATGTTATTCTCTAAGGTCTCAAGAAGAATCTACTCTCCATATCTGCATTAGATGCAAAAGGCATGAGGGTTGCATTTGTAGATGGCCAAGTCCTAATGTGGAAAAAGGGTAAGACTATAGATGATGCAGTGGTGATTGGAGAACAAGAGGGAGGATTATACAAATTGATGGGCCAACTGGAACAAGCCTTGGTCCATGACTCAGTAGATCCAAGTGAACTTTGGCATAGAAGGCTTGCACACATGCACTATAGGGCACTTCCAATTGCAAGCAAAGCATTGGAAGGTCTTCTTGAAATCCAGACAAAACATGAAGGCATTTGAAAAGGGGAAGAATACAAAGAAGACATTTTCAAGCAGCGAAAGCAAGGAAAAAATAATCTTCGAAATCATCCACTCTAATGTATGCGGTCCAATGTCATCCAGTTCTATGAGTGGGTATGTATACTATGTTTCCTTCATTGATGATTTATTTAGGAAGACTTGGGTTTACTTCTTGAAGAACAAAGATGAAGTGTTCAACAAGTTCAAGGAATTCAAATCCTTTATAGAAAACCAAACTAACATGAAGATTAAGATCTTTATATCCAACAATGGCAGAGAATTCACTTTAGGAGACTTCAAGAAGCTATGCAGTGATTCAGGGATTAAGAGGGAGTTGACTACACCTTACAATCCACAATAGAATGGGGCTTCCGAAAGGAAGAATAGAACAATCATGGAAGCAGCTAGGGCAATGCTTCATGACCAAGATCTACCTATGCACTTATGGGTTGAAGCAGCCAGAAAAGCAATATATGTGTAGAACAAAACACCTCATAAGATACTTGACAACAAAACACCAGAAGAAGTGTTCACCAGTAAGAAAACAGAAGTTGTCCATCTCAGAATATTTGGTTGTCCCATATACACTCACATCCCAAAAGAAAAGAGGACAAAGCTAGATCCTTCAGGAAAGAAGGGCATATTCGTGGGTTACAGTGAAAGCTTGAAGGGTTATAGAATCTACTTTCCAGGATTCAAGAATATTGACATCAGTAGGGATGTAACATTTGATGAAGGCTCAACATACATCAAATCGAGAAAGAAACCTGTTGAAGACAATGAAGAACCCATAATATCCAGAACACAAGACACTACAATGAATGAAGCAATTCTTGAAGAAGATCGTGAGATGGAAGATCCACAACAACCTGTACATCCACCTCGTGAGAAGAACTCTCTCAAGAGGAAACCAACATGGGCTAGAGAGCTCATCCAAGATGCATAAAGGTATGGCATTCCAGAAGAGGAACACAGAGAAAGGAAAAGGACAAGATCACACACCAGCTATGTTGCCTTACTCTGTGATATCATGAGAAAAGAACCTTCCAGTTATGAAGAAGCAGCAGAAAAGAAAGAATGGAAGGATTCCATGGTCGAGGAATACCAGTCGATCATGAAGAATGATGTTTGGGATGTGATACCAAGACCAGATGGGAAGTCTATTGTGACTTCCAAGTGGATCTATAAGATCAAGCATGCTGCAGATGGTAGCATAGAGAAATACAAAGCTAGGTTTGTAGCTCGTGGCTTCTCCCAGAAAGAAGGGATTGATTATGAAGAGACTTTTTCACCTGTAGCCAGATACACTTCCATTAGATCAGTACTTGCTCTGGCTGCAAAGATGAAATGAAAGGTACACCAGATGGACGTCAAGACAGCTTTCTTGAATGGTTTAGTTGAAGAGGAAGTGGATGTGGAGCAGCCACTCGGTTTTGAGACACATGACAAAGGGACTCATGTGTGTAAACTGAAGAAAGCCTTATATGGTTTGAAATAGGAACCCATGACCTAGTATGGCAGGATAGATGGCTTCCTATCTAGTTTGGGATTTACCAAGAGTAAAGTGGATTCCAACCTTTACTACAAGGTTGAGGAAGGAGATCCCATGATACTACTATTGTATGTGGATGACCTGTTTGTAACAGGTGAGGATAGATTGATTGCTGACATGAAGAGGAAGCTTGCTGCCGAGTTCGAGATGAAGGACTTGGTTATGATGCACTATTTTCTTGGTATGGAGGTGTGGTAGAGTGTAGATGGAATCTTCCTTCAACAAGGGAAGTATGCAGTAGAGATCCTGAAGAGGTTCAGGATGATGGACTGCAAGGCCATGGCCACACCTATGGCATCGAACCTGAAGCTTCTGTGTGATGCTTCTTCTGATCCGGTTGATGCTACAATGTATCGTTAGATGATTGGGTCCTTGATGTACCTAACGAATACGAGACCAGATATCTGCTTTGCGGTGAACACCTTGAGCTAGTACTTGACAGATCCGAGACATGTTGACCTATTAGCTACAAAGAATATTCTGAGGTACCTGAAGGGTACAGTTGACTATGGGCTCAAGTATGAGGCGAATCAAAATTTTAACCTGGAGGGTTATGTTGATTTGGATTGGGAAAGAAGTGCCATTGATCGGAAGATCACTTCGGGGTGCTGGTTCAGTATGGGATCCGGTATGATCTCTTGGTTAAGCAGGAAGCAGTCCTGTGTGGCACTGAGTACAGACGAAGCAGATTATGTTGCAGCTTGTTTGGCTAGTTGTGAGGTAGTATGGCTTAGGAAGCTACTGTCTTATTTGTTTGATCTCCAATTGAGTGCTACTTGTATATATTGAGACAACTAGAGTTGTGTGAAGTTGTCAGAAAACCCGATGTTCCATGACAAGTCGAAGCACATTGAGATCAAGTTCCACTATATCAAGGATATGGTGCAGAGAGGAGCAGTGAAGCTCATGTATGTTGCGACGGACGAGCAGATAGCTGATGTGTTGACCAAGCCGCTGGCCAGAGTGAAGTTTGAATACTTCAGAGGGAGACTTGGTATACTTCAAATCGAGAATCCTTCCAAGGGGAAGTGATGAGTCCGGAGACACAGATGCATATGAGCCCTTCTCACATGGTGATAGATGTGTTCTCCCATGGTGAGATGTAAGTGCTGGAGCCATTCTTAGATAGTGATAGATGTGTTCTCCTATGATGAGATGTAAGGGTTGGAGCCATTCTCAGATAGTGATAGATGTGTTCTCCTATGCTGATATGTAAGGGCTGAAGCCATTTTCAGATAGTGATAGATGTGTTCTCCTGTGCTGAAATGTAAGGGTGGGGCCATTTTCACATGGTGATAGATGTGTTATCCCATGGTGAAATGTAAGGGCTGGGGCCATTCTCACATGGTGATAGATGTGTTCTCCCATGGTGAGATATAAGCACTGAGTGAGCCTTTCCAACATGGTGACAGATGTGTTCTCCCATGGTCGTGATATAAGTGTTGTGCCCTTCCGACATGGTGACAGATGTGTTCTCCCATGGTCATAATGCAAGTGTTGAGCCTTCTCTGAATGGTGATAGATGTGGTCTCCCATGTCGGTGGTGTAAGTGCTATGTGATGTGCATCTAGGTTGTGCTTCGTGGAATATGAGGTGATCTGAAGATGATGATGTGACAGTAGGGTACACAGGTTTTGCAGAGGCATGTAATCAGTCCTGAGATGCTCTTGCAGGTTTTGTAGAGGCAGTGTAATTAGTCCTGGGAGATCTTGCAGGTTTTGCAGAGGAAGTGTAATCATTCTTGAGGTGTACCTACTTGATGTCTTGCTCGCAGAGATGATGAAGACCTACATGGAGGCTAGGCCTAAATCCAGCATGAAAAAGGGCTATCTCTATAGATGTGTTACATCCAGCATGAAAAAGGGCTAGCTCTTTAGATGATGAAGACCTGCAGGTGGTGGTCCTACATCCAGTAGGAAAAAGGATTGTCTCTGTAGAATTTAATATGATGAGTAGATTGGAGATTGATTGAGATAGCAGCAGCAATGACAATGACGATGATCTAGAGAAGAAGACTTGTGCTAGCAGATCTGTGTCGAGAAATACCTTCCTAGTTAAGAGTGAGTGTTGATGTATATGTAAATTCGGAATGTATTTCACCTATGTACATTGTACTCCTACAGAGATGGTATTATTCCTCAATACGGAAGTGTCATCATTTGTCTTGACAAGTGTCGCAAGTTTTGTAACTTGCTATGATGGGTTATTAGACCACCAAGTGTGGGGTCGGCCCTGATTAATGTAACCATGGGTTATTAGACTCTTCTAGAGAAGTCGGCCCTGCTATTTTTTTAGGCAAGTCATGATAAGTATAAATAGAGTGTGGGAGCACTCTATTTGATCATCTCATTATTCACTTCTACACTACTTGAAAAGTGGCACACAAGTGAGGAAGGAGGAGTAGTTGCTAGAGAAGTCTATCTCTTGTACTTGGGTTGTATCATTTCTCTTTCTATCTCTGAGGAAGTTGTGGGGTTTTTCACCTTTATGGTTTTCCCCAATGAAACTCGGTGTGTCTATTGTCTTATGTGATTGCTTGTTATGCTTGATATGATTGATATGTTGTACATGTTATTCTCTCAATAAAGATCCTAGAGTATGTTGAATTAATGCTCAAAATCTAACAACCATGAGTCATGAGTTTTGGTTTATGTAATTTAATTATGTTGTGTAATATGGAAAAGGGATAGAGTCCTAATAATGTCTATTGGTGATTACACATAAGTGAAACATTTGGATAGCCACAGTAAGAACAATAGCTTGAAACTCGGACACTCAACTGACAAGCAAAGACTCAAATAATAAGTAATAGATTTAAGGGAGGAGCAAGTAATTTCAAGCGCCGTTGAGGAGTCTGCTGAAGTAGGCTCCGAAAGGTGGGAATCCATGATAGAAACACCTATGAATGACATTAGAACCATGGATCTAGAAACCACAGTTAAGAGCTTAAAAATGGAGGTTAATACTTTTAGGAAGGATAATGAAAGGATCATGCATGCCCAAGAAAGATCCTATAAAGTCTAGAAAATTTGCAAGAGAACCGAAGATCAACCCCAAGAGGAATCCTAGAGATAGGATACTATGAGACAAGAAAGGATCAGGGTAGGTCCTTATCATACTCAAGGAAACACTATCCTAAAGCATCGCCCAAGAAACAAAAGAAGAAAAGTTACTCTTCCAGCACCTCTGATAGTAGCGTTGAGGGAATACCGGTGAGGAATAAGAGAAGGAGGTTTGATCGAGATGAACTAGTAGGTTAAATAAGAAAACTTAAACCCCCAACTTTCAATGGAGATACTAAACAAGGAGAGAGTGCAGAGACTTGGTTACTAGGACTTCGGAAATTCTTTCAACTGCACCAGTACTAACCAAGCATGGAGGTTAAGGTGTCTATATACCATTTGCAAGGAAAGGCATCTATTTGGTGGGATCAACTTTTTAAATTAAAAGACATCGATGAAGATAGAATATCATGGGAAAATTTTAAAAAGTATTTCCAAAAAGAATATTTTTTCGAAAACTAATTTCATAAAAAAATGGAAGAGTTCTTCGAACTCAGTTTAGGCAGTATGACTGTGGTGGCTTATGAGTGTAAGTTCCTAGAGCTTATGAAGTATTCAGACTTTGTGAGAGATGAAAGTTAAAAATTTAGAGGTTTTTGAGTGGCTTACCAAATGTTTACAAAGAAAAGATTTAATATGACAAGCCAAAGACCCTTAAGGAGGTGATATAGAAGGGAAAACACATATATGATCATAGAAAAAATAGGACCCCACTTCAAAAAATTGGAATGATGTGAGGAAAGCAAAGCAATAGAAAAGGAAGAAAGGGTTCCATTCTCTACCCTTCAGAAATTTCAATCAACCAAGGAATCCAAGACATGATAGAGCCCATGGAGAAGAACCAACAAACAGAGGAACAAGACCTAGGATTGAGTGTTTCCACTGTAAGGGGGACCATTATGCCAGAGAATGTCCAATGGGGAGAGAGAAAATTCACTACATGCAAGAGGCTATGATAGTTGGTGATGTTGGAAGGAGAATTATGAGGATCTATGCAACATTGGGTGGGAGGAAATCCAAGCCCTTTCCGAGCACCAATCTAGAATGATCGAGATAACTGGTAAGCTTGTCGTTATACCCATAAACATTCTAATTGATTCTGGAGCTATCCATAGCTATATTACACCTACATTAATTGAAAAATGTCACATAAATAAAAGTAATATTGAGGTACCAAGCATGGTATAGTTAGCTACGGTCACTTAGAGAAGAGTCACTGAGACATTAAGGAAGTGTCCCTTGGACATGAATGGTCTAAAAGCACTAGAAGACTTGAACACTATACCCTTAGTATCCTATGACATTTTGATTGGAATGGATTGGTTAGATGCACATCATGTACTACTTGATTGCCACAATAAGACCTTTAATTTCCTTTATGAAGAAGGAAATCATATGATAGTAAAAGGGATACCAATACCCATATCACTAAGACAGATCATGGCTCTACAATTGAAAAAGTTCTTTAGGAAAGGATGTCAAGTATATGCAGCTCATGTAGAAAGACCTAAGGAAGGGGAGGAACCAAAACTATAGGATTTCCCAGTACTATAGGAATTTGAGGATGTATTCCAAGAAGTGCCAGGGATTCCCCCTAAAAGAGACATTGATTTTTCAATTTATTTGGTCCTCAATACCGCATCTTTGTCCAAAACCCCTTATAGAATGAGTCCCCTATAATTACAAGAGTTACAAATGCAGCTAGAAGAATTACTAAAGAAAGGCTATATTCAACCCACTATGTCCCCTTGGGGTGCTCCAGTACTTTTTGTGAAGAAAAAGGATGCGACCTTGAGACTTTGTATAGACTACCAGCAATTGAACAAGGAAACTATTAGGAATAAGTACCCCTTGCTGAGGATCGATGACTAGGGTATTTTTTAAGGATTACTTAAGTATAGTATTCTAGGCAATTATTTTGGTCTGAAAAAAAAAAAATATATATATATATATAGGTAGGCGAATATTAAATATGAAACATTCAATTTACTACTGAAACTTGTGAATTTTGTCTAATATTATGATAAGAAAACACATTTTATGTAAATATAGGTGATATTAGAGACTAAAGATGACCAAATAACGAATTTATTTTTTGAAAAAAGGCCCAAAAAATAGCCAATTAGTGAAATTTCGCCCCTAAAAATTTCCGTGTCGATGACCTATTTGATCAACTAAAGGGGGCCAAGGTATTCTCAAAAATAGACTTAAGGTCAACATACCATCAGGTCAAGATAAAAGATGCGGATATTAGCAAGACAACTTTCAGAACAAGATATGGGCATTATGAATTAACTAGTGTAGCCTTCAGATTGAAAAATGCACTAGCAACGTTTATGTGCATGATGAATGGAATATACTGTAAATACTTGGATAAGTTTGTGGTGGTGTTCTTGAATGATATTCTCATCTATTCTAAGACAGAAGCAGAACATGAGGAACATCTACGGTTCGTATTACAGGTACTTTTTGAACACCAATTATGTGTTAAGCTAAGAAAATGATCCTTTTATCAGAGTTGAATTCAATACTTGGGGCACATCATCAAAGAAGAAGGTATCTCAGTAGACCCCGAAAAGATAAGGGCTATTATGGAATGGAAAAAACCAACAAATGTGTTAGAAGTAAGGTCCTTTATAGTTTTGGAAGGTTACTATCGAAGGTTTATCGAGGGATTTTCAAGGATAGCCCACCCTCTTACATCACTACAAAGGAAAGGTGTGAAATTTGAATGGAAATCCAAGTGTGAGGCTAACTTCAAAAAAATCAAGGAGATGCTAACTAGTGCAATAGTACTGACGATTGCAGATCTCGATGGGGATTTTGTAGTCTGCACTGATGCAAGTGAGCAAGGAGTGGGTGGTATTTTGACTCCGGATGGTCATGTGATCAGCTACAATCCGGGAAATTGAAAGAGCATGAGCAAAGTTATGCCACCCATGATATAGAGCTTGCAGTTATTGTACATGCCCTGAAGATATGGAGACACTACCTAATGGGTAAGAGATTTGAATTGAGGATGAATCACGATGGATTAAAGTACATATTCAAACAACCTACTTTAAATGCAATGCAAAGGAGATGGATGGAGTTACTGTGCGAATATGATTTTGGCATTAAGCATATTAAGGGAAAGGAGAATAGGGTAGCATATGCACTTAGTAGGAAAATGCAGGTGATACGGGTAGAATACATCCGTATAGGAACTACAAATTTGAGGGACATGATCAAGGAAAACTACATTATGGATAAACACTATCACCAGGTCAGGGACAACTTGCAACAATAGAGGGTTCCACAAAATTTTGACAAATATAGGATTGGGTAGGATGTAATCCTCCTACATAAAGAGAGAGTTTTTGTTCCCAACTCCGAGGAAATAAGGAATTTGATTTTAAGAGAAATGCACAATGTGTTGTATGCAGGGAACCCAGTTTACCCGAAGACCATTGTAGTAGTGAGGAAATAGTATTTTTGGCCATGGATGAAAAAGAGGTGGTAGAGTACATAACCTAATGCTTAGAATGTCATAAAGTTAAGGTAGAGGATCGACACCCAGCATGATTGTTACATTTTTTAATGATACCAGAATGGAAATGGTAATTAGTATCTATGGACTTCATTACCAAATTACCAAAAACAAGATCCCAACATGATACTATTAAGGTAGTAGTGGATAAAATAACTAAGGAAGATCACTTCATTCCAATAAATACCACTCATTCGACAGCCAATATTGCAGACATATTTATGAGGGAATTTTCCCAACTACATGGAATTTTGAAGGCCATAGTATCAGATAGATACTCCAAGTTTACAAGCAAATTCCGGATAGGATTATTTTAAGGTTTCGCTACAGAAATAAGAATGAGTTAAACAGGTACTGGAAGACATGTTAAGGATGTATGTGATGGATTGACCATCCCAATGGGAAGATTAATTGCACCTAGTGGAATTTGCATATAATAATGGATACCATGCCTCCCTGAAGATGAGTCCATTTGAGGCATTATAAGGGAGGAAGTGGAATACCCCCATCAGTTATGACAACCCAATGGATAGAATCATGATTGGACCTGAATTATTGAAGGACTTAGAAGACCATATGATTAAGATCAAAAGGAATTTGAAGGAATATCATGATAGACAAAAGAGTTATGCAGATAAGAATATAAATGAAAGGAAATTTGTAGTGGGGGTTCATGTGTTTGTTTGATGAACAATCTACCAAGAGAAGACTGGAGGCCTGATCTCCTTAGATTAACGTAAGACTAGATAAAATAGGACAGAATATGAATCTACTTCCCTAGATAAATTACAAATTGAATACTTAGATATTGTACCTTTCATATCACTAATCCTTCTCCTTGTTGTGGCTCCAAGTCCCACAGTCGTCAGATCTCCAGCTGCAAGACCTGTCAAGACAATATGGAAACAATACAAGTAGTACGATATATCTAAACAATAATTGATCTAAACTAACGGTTGAGGAAGAAAGTTCTAAACATCATCAATGAGATGGCATTCATGGAAATAGATTATATTAACTGTATTAAAAGGTGGGAATACATAGAAAGGATGAAGCTAAAACCAAAGCCCCAACATCGCATCCTCCATCCAACATGTCCAAGCCAAGCCTCTAAGGTGGTACAAGCTTCCCAATCACCAATATGGATTCTACCAGCATAAGGATACCATAGACCTTCCTCCCCTCCCATGGAGAGAGTGGGTGTTTATATAGGGCTAAAGAGACAGGGTAGGTTGAGGATTAGGAGGAGATGGTTAAGGGATCCTCCCATTAGGTTAGGAACCGAAATGCCACCTCACCTAGAGCCTAGGGATAGGCCTCCACCTCAACAAACTTCTAGAGAGACCTAGAGACTCCCCAAAATAGCCTTTAACCAACCTCGTCGCACCCTGGTAGATGACATAGAGCGATAGAGGGGGCTGTTGCACCTTGTAGGAAGACAAAGTGCGATAGTGTCTCACCTTGTAGGAAGGCAAAGTGTGACAACCTACTCAAAGAGATCAACTAGGCATGGAAATATCTCAGTTGGATGTGTTTTATCCCAGAATGAGTTTAGGGGTCAGAGCAAAGAGTTTACACAATAGTCAAGATGACGACATTGTCACAATGATCATGATGATGACACTTGGTCATAATGACGACACTTGCAACAGTCATGGTGACGACACCCGGTCATGATGATGACACTTGCAACACTTGCGACACTTGCACAAGGGTGACAACATTTTGGTGTAACAGAATTCCCCCCAAAGCATGAAGCTGATGGAATGAGACAGGTGAAGTGCTTTGTAGTAAAGAATGGCAAGGACTTGTTGGTTGGAAGGAGTTGCTGCAGAAATTTCCTGAGATCCACAAGTCTCATATAACACAAAACATGGTTGTTGACCAATACACTGCAGATCCATGATAGTAAAGACCGAATGAACACAATCATGGCTACTAGACACAATCGTAGATCCATGATGAGATGATAACATAGCCATGACCAATACAAAGTGGATCCGTGTAATATAACTCAAACAATATCCATCGCAACCTGGGTACAATATGACTTCCTTAGGGTCTTCAAGTCGAACCCACAATGATATGAATCTATCCATGTGATTACAATTTTTTGGAGTCGAACATGGTAGAAACCACTTGATCACCGATCATTAATGTATACTATTAACAAGCGCGAGGGAAATCACCATTGATGTCAATGATTCCCAATGTATCATAGTACATATCACCAAGCATGAATAAATGAGTTGAATGCGAATGCATGATGAAATATTTCAATCAAGAGTGAATGATATAAACTCATGTCAAAAGCGAGGTAACCTGCCATTGAGGCATGCATGCCCAAGGTACTTGGTTGGTTTCTATATTCAATCCTCGGATGATGTTTTGACATCGACAAGGATGAAATCCGTCGAAGGAGAGCCATGACGAATCCCCCATCATCAACACGAAACACGACAAGAGATGTTTGGAGTAGATTGGATGGTATAGTAACACACAAGACTGACTCAGAGTAGACCAACATGAATAACAAATGTCTCTTGAACATGGGCATGGCATGACTTGGCAGTATTTACATGAAGAGAATGATACCAACCCCTAATGCAACTGATGATGGAAGCATTCTTTGGACGACCCAAAGGAGTGACAAAACTCACGGAATTGATAGGACTCAGAGACAAATGGATTACCCAAGTACTGAATGAAAATGCAAACTAGTGCCATGATCAAGAATGACTATGTACTGCCGTAATTAAGATGTAATACATAATCTTCCCTTTTCCCCATCATGATTGATGAGTACCTCATGTGTTTTTTACGAGCTTGATGAGGGTAACCGGATGCTCAGTATATCTCATCTCATAGATGAGTCCAATTCCACATGTTTTACGAACCTGGAAAAGGAGGGGTTCGTCCCATAACAGTCCCTTCAATGCTAAATTTTAACGAGTCCATAGAAGGGAAACTCGGTCATCATTTCATGTTAAGAGAGTTTGAAAAGAAGTAAAGAAGACTCCAATGGTCACTTTTCATAAGGTTATCCTCTTCGCCTACAAAAGGGTAAAACAACATGAGAGAGGACTCTTCCAGTCATGATTAGATGGAGTATACCTTTTTCGTAAGTAGTGCCCCCTAGTCTGAAAAAGGGGTAAACTATCACCAAGGAGACGATCATTCAAATCCTTTTACAAGCGTGAACAAATCAATTTTGCTTGGCCATTTTTTTCTATTTTAGGAGTCTGAAAAGAGCTTAAAAATGACTCCATGAACAAATTTTTCATGGTTGATAACCGAGTACGACAAAGGAAAAAGTAAACTCAACATAGCCCCTTTTCCGTAAAGAATCTAGCGAGGCCGAATAAAGTGATAAACCTATACTCGTTAAACAAACCTTTTTACTCAAATTTTTAATGAGCACGATAATGGTATCAAAAGCACTCAGAATATTTTTCATATTTGAACCAGAGCATGAAAAAGTAAAAACTAAGCTCAAACAAGTTTTCATGTTTTAACCAGAGCACGGAAAAAAGTGAAAAGTAAGCTCAAATACCATCTTACTATTTTTAACGAGCTTGAAGACAGGTGAAAAGAATGCTCATGACATTTGCTTCATTTTTTAACAAGCTTGT
Organism: Larix kaempferi; assembly: GCA_027924585.1. Taxonomy (NCBI): domain Eukaryota; kingdom Viridiplantae; phylum Streptophyta; class Pinopsida; order Pinales; family Pinaceae; genus Larix; species Larix kaempferi. Next base: position 17,844,353 of record BSBM01000066.1, on the reverse strand, counting down.
AACATAAAATGAACTATTCTCGGGATTATTTTCATGGTTTAGCAAGCTCAAAACCCAGAAAAAAGTATGCTCGAAAAAATTTCCATTGGTGGACTCTTTCCAAACATGGTATCCAGGAGTTGGTACATGCCGCCAGCATGATTGCTGGAAGTAAGTGACTTATCTCCAACATAATGTGGAGAGGGGATCAAGTTGACTTCAACATGACATCTAGAGGTTGAAGACATGGCCCCCAAGCTTCATTTCATTCGCCTAAGGCATAGGAAGATGAAAAGAAGGTTTAGGTACTAAGTCTAGGAGAAGACTCGACTCAAAGGGAAAGGATCTGTTTCATTTTTTTAATGAGCTTGACACTGGAAAATAACTCTACTCATAGGAACCTGTTTCATTTGTTAATGAGCTTGACATAGAAAGTGAACTATGCTCGTGGGAACCTATGTCATTTTTTAACGAGCTTGACATAGGAAGGGAACCATGCTCGTAGGAACCTATTTCATTTTTTAACGAGCTTGACATAGAAAGGGAACTATGCTCATAGGATACTGTTTCATTTTTTAACAAGCTTGAAACAGGAATAGAACCATGCTAGCAGAAAGGGACATTTCATTTTTTAACGAGCTTGAAAGGCAAAAAAAACTATGCTCACAGGATACTATTTCATTTTTTGATGAGCTTGACACAAGAATAGAACCATGCTCACGGGGTACTGGTTCATTTTTTAACGAGCTTAAAATAGAATGAAACTGGGCTCAAAATACAAGGCACTTATCCAACATGATGTCCATAGGTTAAGAGTGTTCCCCCCCCTAGCATGATGTCCAGAGGCTGGAGATATGCCCCTCATGCTTAATGGGAAGAAACCACTAATACGTGTGGGATTTTCAAGGAATATTGTTGAATGGAAGTCATGCGATGATTGGGTGTCATGAAGAAAAGCTGATCAATGGTCACAATCCTCCCATCATAGGGAAAATACATCACTCGAAATATTGTGGACACTACAGATTTCATGGCATAGACATAATCACATCCAAGGAGTATATTGAAATCTAAAGGACCTTGGACAACCATGACATCAACATAAACAGTTTTACCTCCCAAGGTGACAAGTAACTGCGGAAGAATCCCTAAAGGTCTGGTAGGCCTTCTATTAAAAGAAAAAATATGGCCAGTAACCAGCACAAGCTGAGGAGACCCTATAGCTTTCCAAGCAGTTGAGGATAAAATACTAACAGAAGCTCCCTCATCAAATATAGTGCAAAATATTTCCTTATCAGCAACACCTACAGATATCTGAAAAGGAACATATGAGGGGAGACGAGATTCTGCTAGACTATTCCAATCAAATGAAATAAACTCAGTACTTGGAGGAGGTCCTATGGATGGGACTTCACCTTGCCTAGAACTGTCTGAACCGACCAAAAAGATATCAGCGGTTTCTAGTTCAGTTTCAGTTGGAAAACGAGGATACGACGAAGATTTTGCGATGGTGACTGCTTCAGTCTGGGCATTTTCTAATGAAAGAGTCAGATGGACCGAGGATAAAACTAGATCTATCGCTTGTGTTTCACTCTAAAAAGGAGGAGTGGGATCAACCAAAGATGATGCTCGATAAATCACTTGGATTTCACTCGTCATAGGACGAGTGAGGTCAACTAAGAATGAAAATTGATTAACTGCTTGGGCATCATCCCTCAAGGGAGGAATGGGGTCGATCAACGATGTTGTTGAATCGACTGCTTCATTTTCACTCTCTGATGAAAGAGTGGGGTCAACCGAGGGTGGGGTCGGATTGACTGCCCTATCAACCAGTGTCGGATCAGGGGACAACCTACAATACTTCATTGGAAGGTGTTTATGGGATGTGTCCATGTCTTCCAACAATTGTGAAGCTTCATCCATACGAGGACAAAGGTAAGTATGGTGCATGCCCTTGCATAACCAACAAGGGTCTATAGCTCTACCCTTCTGACCCTTAACTACAATGTCACTAGTTGATGGGGTATCATCAGTATGATGTCCAGAGACTGATGACAAGGGTTGTTCAAAACATGACCATATTTATAAGACCTTGGAGATATCAGGGCATCTCTTAAGAAAATGGGACCCTTTACAAATCTTGCAAGGGAATTTCAGTTTACACAAATTCGAAACAGGTGTATCGATGCCCCACGCATGATGATAAGTGGCTGGTGAGTCCCCAGCATGATGTTGTGACCTTTTGCTTAGTATTCTTATTCTTCCCTTTCTTCTTCTTCTCACCCGCCTTCGTACTAACATTAGAGTTTTTAGTAGGAGAAGAGGAAGAGATGGAAGCCGATTCAACTTTCGACGAAGAAGGAGAAGGGTCACCATGAGATTGATGATCATGTGGTGAAGGACCTAGGTTCGACACGATTGGTTCACTTGGTGTAACTGGATTGGAGAATAACCATACTGGTAATCCTATCATCAATCCAGGAAGACTCAACGTAGCCATAAAGGGAGGACCAACAATTCCACAAGGGGGAATAACAAATGGAATACCTTAGAAAGAAGCGCCTTGGTTGGTAGTCCCAGAATAATATTCCATATCTGAACTCTCTAAGAGACTCTAAAGTAGCACACAAGTCAAACAATACTCAAGTCTAAAAGCAACAAGCAAACTGTGTGAACAAGAGTGAATAAACAGCCAGGATCCTCACGGGATTGTCAAGGTGCCACAACTCGCTATATACCGCAGGGTCCAATAGTAAAATGTGACAAGGAGGATTGGGACTGTACCCTTTCCTGAATACTCGACTACCTGGATGGCACATGCATAGTAATCTCCCCGAGTGTTATTCTCAGTGTATTGTGATTCCAAGACGGCCAAATGGTTAACTCAGTTAGTCTCAAGAATCCTAGGAGTGTCTCTCGATATACTCAAGGTACATGGGAGCTCAAATCCATAGTGGTGTTGTCTAATGCACAATCGTTCGGCATGAGACCTTCCTATATACTACCGAGTATGTGAAACACCTTTCTATATATGCCAAGTACGTGAAACACCTTTCGATATATGCCAAGTACACGAAGTACTTGGTGGGTACGTGAAAGAGCTTCGATATACCTGGTTTGTACATGAAAGAGCTTCGTTATACCGATAAGAAGACTACAATACCCCCAGAATATAGTGCTGGAAAATAACGACAACTGTCACGTTTTACGATGCCGGAACACGTTTCTAACTTACACACAGTTACTAAATGATTTTAACCTAAGCTAGCATTAATTTTATCTTGTACGGTTAGGTGGATGCATGTGGTGAGTACATAAATGTAAACATAATGCAATCCTCAACTACATGATAATGCACATTTTCCTTTCCTTTTCAATGAAAACTAGTTAAGGTAAGGAGAGATTTTTCTTTCTTTCAAACCAAAAGTACTTAAATAGTAGCAAAAAGAAGAATTCCTTCCTAGAGTGCAATAACTCTAACTTTTTGCAATAATCAACTAAAAAGCGCAAAGAAAACGAAAGATGCAACTAATCTTAACAATGTATAAGACAAAATAATGAAGCATTTTCAATTTTCAAATGCATGTATCAAAAATGGAAATTGGTAACTAAACGCTTTTCATGTATATATACAGAAAGTGAGAGAATATCTACATCACTCTTTAATCATTCAGAAATTCCCAAAGAAAAACGACAAGCACCCAAAACAATTCAAAGGCACTCAAGAACGGCTCAAAATCTACCAAATGCAATAATTCTAATCCATTTCCTATCTTTTTACCCTTGAAAAAGACACATCTAATCTATGGAAAGAAAAATTCCATAAATGTTTCCAATCAAACCCAATACAAAGAAAAGCGCTTAACAATCTTATCTAACTCAAATGCACACAAATCTGAAACAAGCCTTTCTTCTTCTTATGAGTGTGAGACCAAGAACTTCAAATGATCAAATTAAAGCAAGAAGAATACTTATGTTTTCCAATTTCATGAATATAGCAAAAGAGTGACAAAATCAAGTGTGTTGGAGAAAACTCACTGTGGCTTGGGGTAGACCACAACAGATAGCTGACTACCATAAATTAACTCAATTCTCAATGCTATGCTATATAAATGACAATGCTAAGATAATGAAGAATATAACCAACCTCGATCCAAACATTTGATGTAGATCCCTGTTGGAGCTTTCAATCCATGCACTTGAATCTGCAAATTAGTCTTGACAACCAATATACAACAAGTACATATAATATATAAATGACATCAACATCATCAATAGCAACGGTCCATGATATTATAAGTAAATGCAACCCAATGTAGAATAAACAACATTCACAACATTAATGGATGAGAATATGACTATTTCTATTAATAAACAAAAAGAAGTATAATGTGATACGACCTCTTATCGGCAACCAATCTGAACCAAGATCTAGGTTAATCCACTTGTGCCTCCACCACTTCAATCCTCCATGGAATGGAAAAATCAAACTATCATAGGAGTTTGGAAGGTGAACATAAGGGGTTCACAACTACAAGGATCATTGAGTGTAGACTCAAGATAGGGAAAAAATCCACTAGAGTTCTCTTGCTCTCCTCTCCCCTCCTGTCCATAAGCCATATGTGCTCAATATATAGTCCTCTCAAAGGTAAGTCAAAGGACACATCGAGGTGTTTCTTGGGCAAATGGAGGGTCAAAGGTCACCCCATAACTACTTTTTTAGAGTAAAAAGTAATAAACTAGTGATTTTTACCATTTTACATGCTACCCATGGGCTATAGTGATGCAACTCGCAGGTACGCCCACTGTAATGATGCAACTAGTGTACAGGGGAAAAAACAGGGGAAAATAGTGTCTGAAGGATATAAAGTGGATCTAAGTCAGTGAAATGGATCCTGCAGGCCAAAGAATGATGATACTCACAAGGTGGAAAATTACGTTGTAACAGATGCCCCCTAATGTCTGAGGTCAGAGACTGATGCTACGATGGCCGAAATACATTATAAATCTCAGAAGTGGAGTGATGGAGACACAAGTGGAAGGAGAAGCTCACTCGCCATAATACAATAGTATCCCTGAATACATGTCGGTATAGTACAACAATCTGATACAATGGCCATGAATAGGAAGTACATAATGAATAGATGTCATAAGTGATCATAGCCATGATCCCTCTACAGTAAGATATGGTCTCTTGCTGAAACGGAAACAACTGGTGCAAATTGGAGGTACAAACTACTGATATCTGAGAGGTGATATCTCAGATGTAAATTCATAATCATAAGTAGCATTCTAAATGCCACTATCGCCTGGGGTCTTCTACACAAGTCTTCGACAATGTAAGTCCCATCAAGTGAATAATGGAGTTGGGTTCAAACCTGATGTGACATCGTCTGATTAAGGGTCAATGATGTATACCATTAACAGACACAAGATAACCCACCAATAATGAAGACAAGCATCAAGGCACAGAGCACAATCATCGGAGTGTGAATAGATGTGTTGAAGTCGAACACTAGGATGAATCCATCGATCAGGGGACATTGATGTATTCCCAAAACTGTCGATGGCGAGAGAACTTGCCACTAATGACTGCAAGCCTCAAGGTACTCAACCGAACTCTAAGCCTGAAGTCCTGTAATAAATGGGTTTAAGTCGACAGAACGAGACTCACTGGAAGGAGGGCATTAAGGCATCCCCCATCAACTAGCACGAGGTACCATCTATGCTGAAAGATTTGGAATATCTCAGGTGAAACAGACTAACTCAATAAGGATGGCCGACATGCAATAGTCAAGAGATCTGAGGAGTGGCCGACTCTGGTTTCAGGACTTCCTTTGAACAAGAGCATGAGAAGATGGATAGACTTAGGCAGCATAGACTCAATATAGACTGTGTGATGCAGGAGGCACCACAAAGGGCTCCATAATGACTGGAAGCTTAACCAATCGATGGAGTAAACTGAGAAATAAGCACAGCTCCTAAGGTCCAACTATAGTCCCGACTCATAATGTACGAAGTGGAATGAATGCTCTATTCAAAGATGACACAACAGCTTCCAAATAGAATTAGTAACCATAATATCGTTTGGCTTTTTGGAATATTTGATTTTTTTGGTCTTTTTCATATTTGGGAAAATCTTGAAAAAGAATAAAACTGCTTATAGTACAACAAGTGAGGGAATGAGTGTCAAAGAGCGAGCAAACTAGTCCCAAGCAGTGGAACATACCTATGATCAATGCAAGGAAGCGTATGCAGGATATGGACACTCAGGGGTGTGTTCCCTCAGGGTCAAAAGGTCATCAAATTATGAAGGAAAAATGGAAGCTCTACAAGGCTCGACAGGGGAAAAGTGCTCAGGCACCAAGCTAACAACTGAGTAGGTGGGAGCCGACACGAGGCTCAAGTGGCAAGCAGGATGATGCAATGCAATCACAATATCATATAAATGAGGGGATTCCTTAAGGGAGATGGCCAGCACAAGATAAAGTAGAGTATGAGTCTTTATCGCGATGTCATGGCATAACTACAAAGGACTCCCAATCCTAAGGACAAACAATGGCATGGGCACCAGAATGCACAAAGGGAATCTAACTAGGGTACCCATGTTTGGAAAATCCCTACTGCCACATAACAACACTTCTATAACAGTGTGAAGGTTCCATGTCAGTTAAGAAGTGGAGTCGCACCTAGGGTTTATGAAAGTGGTCAAAAGGTCAAATGCATAATGCACATGAAAATGACATCTAACCTATATGCCAGGTGTGAACGTACCTACCGTAGGTGTGAAATGTTTGGAAACAACTTCTGTCGAAGAGATCTAGTAAAAAATGCTACTCCAAGACGTTATATTAGTCCAAAACAACGTATAATGATGAAAACTATAGACAAGTGGATCTTGAAAATTATAAATAGTTACAAAAATTTACAATTTACAATTCATTTTTACTATTCACCCATTTGGAGTTTTGTGGTTAGTTTTTACCTCAAAGTTCAGTTGTTGATTCCAAGAGCTACAAGCATCCGATCGTCGAACCGTCAGAAGCAAGTTGGTAATCTCATCCCCACCTTCCATTTTAATGTTTTCGTTTCAAATTTCATTGCTTGGATTTTTAGTTTAGTTGAGCTCCAAATGGCTTTGGCACTACCTGCGGGCTACTACTATGTAGTTCGCAGGTAGGGCATCATGCTCGTAGTCAACACACAAGTTGACCATGAGTACCTGCCACTGTATGCAAATTTTCCCGCGAGTACGATCGTGAAGTTGATTTTGCAAAGGAAATTGACTAAAATCTTTGTTTTTCTCACTCCAGGATGGTTCTAGAGTGGAGGGAGAAAGAACATGACCTAGTAGATGAGGTTGTTCGTAATGATTTGCATGCACAGGAAGTGTTGCAAGCATGTGGTTTATACAAGTTCTGGAGCATAGGGGGTTTGAGGGCCCAAAACCCATTACTCCATTGTCTGATAGACTATTGATGCACAAAACTTCAACCTAGACTGGCAAATACTTTCACTGGAGGTGGAAGATATCTATTTCATCACAAGTTTGTCCCGCCGAGGTGAGGTGGCTACCCTTTGATCTCGGACTGTGGGTGGTGGGATCACCATCCCCGACTACATAGAGAGATATTGTGTTCCAAATACTCGGGCAGTTGGAAGTCAGGTTCCCATCCGAGCCATAGTCAACCTGAGTATGAAGGTTGTCGTGGCAACTTTGGTGCGGATCAATGGATCCAAATCTCTTCACCAGGCATCGAGGCCAGTTATGTTCTATGCATCACAGTGCATGCAGCCTGTGATATTTGACTGGTGTACTACACTACTGGGGTCCATGAAGACCCAGCTGATAGAGTGCAAGTAGGGGGATGCGAAAATTTTTGGGTATGGCAGTATTTTGTGCAACTTCTTCTTCGAGCGGGTTCCGAGGCTTAGTCCGAGGGTTGAGGTCCCTCCTCATAGTCTCCGCGACCGAGCCATGACCCGGTGGGATGAGGTCTTGATGCGATAGGGTGGTGGCCATCAGGAATCACCATATACATAGGAGTTATTTCATTGGTGGGATCGATTGGTCATAGCAATAGATGACTACCCCTATGTAGGGATAGACTTCCAATAGGACCGAGACATGCTGCTTCCACTAGATGCAGCGTTCGGAGACATCGATGAGTACTCTTTTTAGGTTTTTGTGTATTCAATTTTTATGGATTTTTTATTATAGATGTAAATGCAAAAATCTTTTTGGGTGTAGTATCATGTATTAATATTTGACTATTTGCTCGCAGACAAGGGCCCAGTGAGACTCGATGGCTTCCCGAGACATCGTTGCCAAGGCAGGGGTGATGAGATGGCAGGTGCTATAGCAGAGCAGACACTATAGACTCTGTAGTCCAACATATCATGGATGACTATCAGGGTACCACAGGCAGAGGTGGCACAGCTGCTAGAGGCTATGCATCGCCAGCTAATAGGGGTGCCAAGTAACTGGGTATGACTGCTGCAGCTGATAGCAAATACAGTATAGTACTTCTATGAGACAGATCCTATCAGGGCAGCAGCTAGGCCTCCTCGTAGGGAGTATATATCTCAGGATCTCATTTTTGTATCGATATGTATATTTTTGAGGGCTACGGGCTCCAGTTTTGTATGACACTACCATTTTGAAAATATTATTTATAAAAAACTTTGGTTCTCCGGTTCTACTACATGTGTGTATGTACAAATGTATGAATGTCTCTTTTATTTGTGTGCTTCATTATGAATGTGACAAATGCCAATCTAATACATAGTTAGCGTATGCATCAGATATAAGATTAACACTTCTCGGAACATGTATGTATGTAATTGAAACAAAATTTCGTTCCAAGAGTCTTACCCTTAGGAATTTCCATAATAGTGTAGGATCTCGCACATAGTACTTCCCATTTAACTAAGACACAACCAATTGTGAATCCAGGCGAACTTCTAAAGACTGAACGCCATGTGAAATAGCATCCCGAAGTAGCTCAATCATGACACTATACTCAGCCACATTCTTAGATGTAGGACCGAGACAAGCACCTCCTAAAGACACAACTAGGTGGTCAGGTGAGAAAATAACCCAAGCAGCAGAAGCAAGCTGCTGCATATGATGACTAGAACCATCCGTGAACCCTAAGAACGTAGGACATTCTGCTAACATCTGTCAATTAAACGGAAGCGAATCAGCAGACCCGAAAACCAAAAGAAAGCTAAACTATGTACAGAAGTAACTATACAGCAGTATACAAAAGTATTAGCCTGAACCAGAGGTTCAAGCGTAATACCGCTTGAGGTAGAGCCCATTCCTAGGCTCCTTCAAGACAGTCCCCTCACAGTCTTCTAATTCATAGGATCCTTTTTCCAGGACACGCCTCACGATGTAAGGACTATGCCACATAGGATTGAACTTGCCAGCCCCCAGGGGTTCTTTATATTGGGCATATAAGAGGACCAAGTCACCTTCAGCATATTACCGGGGACGGACAGACCTATCGTACTGAACCTTGACACGATGTTTGTTGGAATCTATAGCCACAGCAGCATCTCGACGTTTCTCGTCAAATTGCTCAAGGTGGATTAAACGTTGCTCAATACCTATAGTATCAGGGAGGAGCTCTATGGCCAATTTAAGCTAAGGGATTTCGCATTCAATTGGTAAAATCGACTCCACACCATGTACTAACTCAAATGGTGAGAACCCAGTGGCAGTCTTAACTGCAGTTTGATACGCCCACAAAGCAGGATGTAACATGATGTGCCAGTTTTTCTTGCTTTGTTGGATGGTATGTTGGAGAATGGTCTTCAAAGACTTATTAACTGCTTCAACTTGACCATTCACTTGGGTATAATAAGAATATGAGTGTTCTTGACAAAACCCAAGCTTGAGAGACAAATCCTCCATCATCTTGTTCTGAAAGTGACTGCCATGGTTAGTGACAATCTCTTTTGGTATACTAAACCGAGTGATAATTTGATTGAACACAAAATGGGTTGTTGTAGCACCATCGGCTTTTACAGTAGGCATGGCCTCAGCCTATTTGGAAAAGTAGTCCACGGCCACTAAAAAATGGTGATTCCCCCTAGCCAAAGATGGTTTTCAATCCATGAAATCCACCCCGCATTTGGTGAAGGGACCGATAGTGATGACCGAATGAAGGGGTGTTGGATGCAAGTGTATATTCTGAGAGAACACTTGGAAAAGGTGGCATCTCTTCATAGCGTTAATACAATCTTTAAATATCGAAGGCCAAAAGTAACCAGCTCGCATAATACATTGGGTTGTAGCAAGCCCGGATAAGTGACCGCCACATGCCCCCCTACATGGAAACGATTAAGCACCCACTCCACTTCTTCATGAGTTAAGCAATGACAGAGAATGGAATCCTTTCCTCGGCGATACAAAGTGTCACCAATGATAGTATAATATTTAGCGTGATGTTTCACACATCGTCGTCGCTCATCTCATGAATAATGTGGAGGAAACTTCAAAGTTTGGAGATATACAATGACATCCCCATACCAAGGGTCCTTGGACGAGATAAGAAATAAGTGTTCGTCCATAAAGGAATCTTCATGAATGACATCCTCATCAAGTCTCGAGAGGTCCAACATAAGCTCAGCAAACACCAATGATTTCACCGATTTCGCCGAAGCAAAATTGAGATCGAACTCTTGAAGGATCGCAATCCATTTATTATGCTTCGCCCCTATAAGACATCATGATAGTATGAATTGAAATGGATTGATATGCGCTACAACTGTGGTTGTTCTAAGCAAAATGCAATGTCATAACCGCTGGACTGGATGGACAGTCGCAAGCGCCATCTTTTCCACGTGAGTATATCTTAGCTCAGCGTCTACTAGATTTCGACTGAGGTAATAGATAACATGCTTGATGAGCGCGTCATCAACCTGAACCAAGACCATGCCAATCGTCTAGTGAGACGTGGACACATAAAGGATAAAATCTCATGCGAAGTGTGGTGGAATAAGCACGGGGGTGATACCAAAGCTTTCTTAAGGGCGTCAAAAGACTACTGGGCTCGCTCATCCCAGATAAAAGGTGTGTCTTTCTTCAATAAGTGCGCGAAACCTTTGGTAAGATTAGCATAATTGATTGCAAATTGACGTAGAAAAGTAGCTCTCCCTTGGAGGCTCTGAAGTTGTAACAAGTTGCACGGAGGAGGAAACCAAAGTATTGCCTCAACTTTGAGAGGATCGACTCTAATACCCTCTTTCGAAACTATAAATCCTAGAAGGCGACCAGTCCTTACAACAAAGATGCATTTATTAGAATTCAATTGAATCTTGTAGCGTATACATCGCTCGAGAATTAGACGGAGGTGCTTGGGGTGGTCCACTCTATTGCGAGAATGGCTGGCAAGATCATCCAAGAAAATCTCCATAATATTTTTAAGATCGTGAAAGGCATAGGTCATGGCACGTTGAAACGTAGCTTCGATGTTTTTAAGGCTGAAGGGAATTTTCCAATATGAAAATGTTCCCCAAGGACAAATGAAAGCTATCTTATGTTGGTCCTCAGGTTTGATTTGAATCTGATTATAGCCTGAAAAGCCGTCCATAAACGAAAAAATCTCACTTCCCACACAAGCATCCAAGATTTGATCGATGAATGGCATGGGGAAGTTGTCTTTCGGACATGCACGGTTCAAATCTCTAAAATCAATGCATACGCGGATCATTTCCTGCTTCTTATCCACAGGAATAGGATTTGACACCCATTCAGTAAGGGGAATGGGGCAAATGAAACCAGCTTTGAGCAGTTTCTCCACCTCTGCCTTGATAGTGGCTTCCTTCCTAGGGTTCACAGCACGTAGGCATTGTCAAACCGGTTTAGCGTTAGGATATGTTCTAATCTCATGTTCAACAATGCAGGGGTCTATTCTTGGCATCTCCTCATATGACCAAGCAAAAGCTTCCCAGAGTTCTGTAAACAAATCAGTGTAAATAGCAATCTCCTCGGGAGTTCAATCATCACCAATGTAGACATTCTCAACTCTTCTGGGAGTACAAGAGATGTTGATCGACATAGTCGGGGAAATATTAGCCATATTCCCCTCCGCAAAAATATCATGTGACCCTAAAAGAGTCATAGGGTGACCGATCATCTCTGCTAGATTCATCCTAAACATTTCCTGTTCGGCGAGCTCAAGGTTGGGAAGGAAATAAGAGCGATGGTGCATATCCTCCCAAGGCCTTTCACTACCACACATGGCCTCCATAAGAGCTTCATCCGAAGGAAAAGTATCATCAAGGCAGTCTTGTGAACAAGATGAGTTGGCTGCCCAAACTGGAAACGTAACGGGATCTTCCTAGACTGTCTGAGAAGAAGAGAGATCCCGTTCTGCAGTGACTTGTTGAATATGCTGGTAAGCAAGCTCAACTACAGATAGTGGCATAGACATCCCGATGTGCGTAATATCTCCAGACGTAGAACTCATGGACGATAAAGTCCATGAATCAGTACAATAGGAAGTCCGAAATGGCATACTATGCAAAGGAGGAGACGCATCATCGGAAATGGTTCTAATGAAGTTCACTCGTGCAGGAAAACTATAAGTTCCCATCAATGAAGGGTACATACCAACATCTATGTTCGCAATTGCTGGCTAAGAATCAGTAAGTTGCAGGACTATGGATCCCATGTATGTGGTGGAAGGAGTGTTAACAAAATATAGCTGATCGATAGTCACAATCTTTCCTTCATGAGGAAAGCAGATAACTCTGAATATAGTGGATGTGACAACCTTCATAGCGTACATCCAATTCTGACCCAATAAAAGGTTGTAGTCGATGGGTGCATCAACCACCTCAACTTCAATAGGCACAGATTTACCTCCCAAACAGACAACAAGGGAAGGGATAATTCCATGTGGCTTAAATGACCAACCATCGAATGCAGTGAGCGTGGTTCTAGATGCAAGTAGAGGAGGAGAGCCAAGAGCTTTCCAACAAGTTAACGACATTACCGACACGGAAGCACCTTCGTCAACCATAGTACGTTTTACAAAACTCTGAAGGCACGCCACTTGGATTTTAAAATCCACGTGGTAAGGTAAGCAAGGTTGAACATCAGTAGTGTCGAACTTGATAACACTGGGACTTCCCCCATCCTGAACTCCTAATGCACTCAAAAGGGCATGCTTTTGAGAAGGGCAGGCCTGTAAGACTTCAAGAGCCGACATGGCACACGCAGTTTGGCCCAAATCTTCCATAATTGAGTAGTTATGGGTGACTTGAGCATTAAGATTATGTGTAGAGTGCTTAAGAACACCTTTTGGTATCCGCGGCATATTAGAGGGCTTCTCGATATGCAAGGAATTGTTAGGAGGAGGGGGAGGCTCACTCCCCATATAAGGTTGTGGTGCACCATAATTGCGTTGACGAGTGGCAACACTAACCTCCGATTGAACGATATTCACACATCCATAACCACTAGTATTGGAAGAAGACGTCGTCGTTTCAGTAGGTCCATAACCAGTGGTGGGAGCATGCGAAGCGATGTTTTGATGATGAGGAAGGGGATCCTTTAACACAGTTTGGCTCTGTGCCAAATGCTTCGATGCTTCATCCATTTGAGGACATAAGTGAGTAAGATGGTCTTCCCCCACAGAGCTTGCAAGGAAACTTCACCTTACGCCTAGGTTTACGGTCCTCACCAGCATTTGCGCCTTCCCGAGGAGGGTTGGCATTGTCTTTACGAAGGGTATTGCAATTGCTATTGTTGTTATTCCCATTGTTTCCACCCCTATGGTTGTTTCTCCCCCTTTTTCTTACCACCAGGTTACTGGTTACCTGACGGTTTCATTGATTGCACATTATGTACATCAGCCGATGGGGTGGAAGTGGACAAGGTGTGAATCTGTCTGGGAGTAGATTGGTTTAGCAACAAATTTTGCATTTGATTGGCCACCAAGTCTATAGGGCGATTACTTGAGAATCCCACGATGCCATTGGCATGCGGTCCAGGAACTGACATGGGCTCATGGCATGTTCGTGGAGCGCCAGGAATAATTTCATACAAAATTCCAGACTAAGAGTATAGTAGGTCTAACTGCTAGACTTTCAAGATAGCTTGTTCCTCAGTCACAATGCCGGACATCAAAACATCCTTAGCAATGTATCGGAGTAGAGACTTGAGGAACCGATCCAACAGAAACTCTGGAGGAATGTTGGCTTTCCCTAACCTATTCCGCCGATGCCACTCTTGAATGTGGTCAGAAATATGTGTGGCCTTATTCTGACGGAAGGTAGAGAAAAGTTCAGTTCCAGTATCATAGCGAACCGATAGCTGGAAATGATTCAAGAAAACCAAAGTGATCTAATTGGATCACCTATAGGTGTTCCCGGGCAACTCAACATACCACTTCGTAGCTGCCCCCATGACAGTGCGTTGAAATAGTCGTAATCTAACAGAATCGTGATTCAATGAGTTAGAGGAGCACCAAAGGTGAAACATTGTTACATGATCACCCGGATCCTCACCACCTTTCCCCTCAAACTTAGGAATGTTCGAAGGGAGCTTGGTAGGGACTATGATCCAATTGGGGTCGTGACACACCGAATCATTCATGAGCTTCGAAAGATCCAAAAGATTCAAACGTGCAAGGAACGGGAGCTGCGGCTGGAAATCTTGATTATAAGCTCCCATAAAAGGTTGGTTGAATGGAACCAAATTATAAGGTGGACCAAAAGCTTGACCATGAGCATTAAACTGCTGATAATGAGGACCTGATGGACCATAAGCTTGACCATGGCCATAAGGTTGATAACCTCCTCCGACCTGACCCATATGAGAGTAAGTAGGTATATAAGTATTTTGGGCACCATATTGAGGTGGGTTGAACTGGTGGCCAGCACCGACTGTGTTGTAGTAAGGGTTGCCACCATAAGTATGGGGCATATACATACTATTTGTAGCGGGAACCGAGTTGTAATGACCATAATGGTGAGGTATGTTCCCACCCCCATCATTAGGATTAGCATGAGCAGTCGTGTGGTGACCCAAAGTATGAGAAGTATTCCCAACCCCAACGTTGGTGTTACTAGTAGCAGGAATGGTGTCATTATGACCATGAAGATAAGATATATTCCCACCTCCTACATTAGTATTACTAGTAGCAATGGTGGATGCAAAATTGTGCAGTATATGTCCACCCCTATGGTTAGGAGGAGCATTAACATTCGTGAAATTGGTCCTGGGTTGACGAGTAGCGATATGTGTGTTAGGTGGTGGATGAAGAGACATGTTTCGAGCAGTGTTCGTATGAGGTTGGATAGCCCTAAGAGGCGGTCGTCTTCCAACATTAGCATTGTTAGGAGGAACGCGATCGGTCCCCATACTATGTGTGTGAGTGGATAAGGTGGTGCCCCCGACGAGGGTATTGCCGCCCATGGGTGCAGTGTTGCTAACACCATGAATGACACCAGCATGGCTACCAAAAGTAGTGGAAGGATCAACTGTGGTGTAATCCGGCATACCATATGAGAATGCGGTAGGGTTGACCGTAGGGCCTATATCATCATGGACCTTTGGTATCCCGTATAAATAATTATGTGGATATGAAGGATCAAACAGGTCATCCTCGGGTGGATCCAGACCAAACAAACCAGGTTGGGTCTCAGGTGGATCACCTCCCCATGCCTCATGAGGAGTAGGGGTGTCTGAAGTGTGCTCAACTCTACCCGATGGACTAGTAGGGATTTCTCTCGTGTCTGAGTGTGCAGCGGTCATGACGTCTTGGACATATGTCTCATAAGAATCTGAAGACTCGGAGGGAGCCCGCTGGCATCCTTTAGCAACACGACGTGAAAGTTCGGTGGGTTGCAATCCAACCAATTGATGGGATCGACGAAGAGCAGGACTTCGCACCACGATATCTCCAAAGAGAGTATAAAATCAAAATGTCCCCTAAAGGCCAATTGTCGATCAAAAACACTAAATGAAAAGCACACACCTAGAGAAACTACAACCAAGAGTAGACAAACAGAGTGGCTAAATGAGCTCCCGACACTAGAGCCAGTATGTCTCACCTAGGAGAGGCTTGAGACTCCCAAACTATAGTCGGAGGTGACAGAATCAGTTATAGAGACACCCAGGCTTCACTATGTGCAAAGGGTCGTAACCCTCGACAACAAACAATTGTGTTGTCCAATCCCTATTTGACTCGGGACACAGATAGAATAACCACTGCAAGTACCATATGCGATACCTAGGTAAGGAAACTATGGTCAGCGCAATATAACCAATGCTCAGGGGGACATTCGTAGGTGGGATCCATCGTATGGGTAGGGTAGCTAAGCCCAAAACTCAATGAGGGTCAAATCCCCCAAGAGTCCCAAGATACGAACAAATCCTGTAAATATCTCCCACGTTCAGCTGGTATCAGAGGAAAATCTCTTCAACCAACCTCCTGTGACCTCGTGCTTAACTCTGGTTTGAGTAGAGCTTCCTGAGAACACCGATGCATACCATGGATTCCTCCACTCCCTGGTCAAACACCTAATGTTTCGTCTAATAGTCTTGGATTGTTAACTCACAATGATCTATTCCAAGACTCTAAACCTATGCTAGTTGATGTACCCTATAAATAAAATCGGTCTAATCAATTTTAAGATTAAGCGTTAATTTTAATGGCTGTGATTACACAAGGGATATGGTCATGAAACTAGTGATGTGTATGACTCAATAGTATGCAAAATCGTCAAATCCTAGACTCATCTATCCAATAAAAACAATGTCACTAGCATGCAAAATCAATCCAATGGTTTCGAAATAAAAAAATGCAATCCTTTTATATTTTTGAAGCACAAGCAGAACCTAAATGAAGGCAACAAGCATTGAATGCAAGATGCAGAACATAAAAGCAATTTTTTTTTTTGTATTTTCTCTTATAAGCAAAAGGAAAATGCAAAACTATATGTATTTTTTTTTGTATTTTTCAATATAAGGAAATGACAAATGCAAGCAAAATCCTACTATCTAGTCACTGATATGCCAAGGAGATCACTAAAACAACCTAGCAGCTACCAAACAATAAGACTCAGTTAAAGGAATGAGTTCAAAAGGAAAAAACCAACAAGGCTGAATCCAAAGATGGGTAAAAAAACCAACAAGGCTCAACCAAGAGAAAAGAAGAGTTCCGGTCACAACCAAGGCATGGAACAGTTAAGAAATAGGCCACCAAAAGACTCAAGATCATCCAAAGCCAACCCAGCAACAACTAAAAGTCATAAATCAACCAAAGTCGGAGTTGTACGCTAATGTCGAAGGAAAACCTGCGGATACCCGTGAGCAGTAGAGTAAACAGAGGCGGGTGTATGCGGGCAGAGCAAAGCTAGCCC
The DNA here is from genome assembly GCA_027924585.1 of Larix kaempferi. Lineage (NCBI taxonomy): Eukaryota > Viridiplantae > Streptophyta > Pinopsida > Pinales > Pinaceae > Larix > Larix kaempferi. The sequence continues at coordinate 17,826,989 of BSBM01000066.1, read as the reverse complement.
GTGGGTAAGGAAAGGCAAATGGGCAAATAAAGAGTCCAATGGCTAAAAAAAAACAATTTTTCTATAGTGTATCTCAACGGCCAATCAGTGACACAAAGTTTTGACAAATATCAACTCTAATTAAGGACTAATGCTCAAAAATCCCCAAAAATGGATGTTTTCCCCAACGGAGTCGCCATTTCTGTGTTGGAGAAAACTCACTATGGCTTAGGGTAGACAGCTGACTACCAGAAATTAACTCAATTCTCAATGCTATGCTATATAAATGACAATGAAAAATATAACCAACCTCGATCCAAACGTTTGATGTAGATCGCCATTGGAGCTTTCAATCCATGCACTTGAATCTGCAAATTATTCTTGACAGCTAATATACAACAAATACATATAATATATAAATGACATCAACATCATCAATAGCAACAGCCCATGATATTATAAGTAAATGCAACCCAATGTAGAATAAACAACATTCACAACATTAATGGACAAGAATATGAGTATTTCTATTAATAAACAAGAAGAAGTACAATGTGATATGACCTCTTGCTGACAACCAATTTGAACCAAGATCTAGGTCAATCCACTTGCGCCTCCACCACTTCAATCCTCCATGGAATGGCAAACTCAAACTATGATAGGAGTTTGGAAGGTGAACATAAGGGGTTCACAACGACAAGGATGAATGAGTGTAGACTCAAGATAGGGAAAAAATCCACTAGAGTTCTCTTGCTCTCCTCTCCCCTCCCGTCCATTAGCCATATGTGCTCAATATATAGTCCTCTCAAAGGTAAGTCAAAGGACACATCGAGGTGTTTCTTGGTCAGATGGAGGGTCAAAGGTCACCCCATAACCGCTTTTTGGGAGTAAAAAGTAATAAACTAGTTATTTTTACCATTTTACATGCCACCCATGGGCTATAGTGATGCAACTCATGGGTACGCCCACTGTAATGATGCAGCTAGCGTACAGGGGAAAAAATAGGGAAAAATAGTGTCTGAAGGATATAATGTAGATCTGAGTCAATGAAATGGATCCTGCAGGCCAAAGAATGTTGATACTCACAAGGTGGAAAATTACGTTGTAACATCAAGCTTCTCTTTGAACTAAAGTGGAGACAAAAAATTAATCTTTCCATACAATCACTAGATAGGATGTAAAGGAAATAAGATGCACAACCCAAGAAAGAGAGGCTCAAAAAGACATGGATATCCCACACTTTTCAAGTCTTTAAAACAAGCCAATGACACTGAACCAAAAATGATCTCAAAACCTTAATATGGGTCAAAATGACTGTAGGATACACGATTCATGGCCCCCCCATTTCGCTTAAAAATGCAAGCAAAACAATAGATTTTACTCAAGGGGCCAAACATGGATCCAAATCTCAAAGACCCAAAAATGGAGGAAAAAGGCAATAAGCTGTGTCTAGGGGTTCTGTAACTGGAAAATGCAGCACACAGAACACAATCAATCAGACCAAAACCCAAAAAAATGAAGGAAATCACTGTCAAAGCTCAATTGGGGAGGTCATCGCACCCTACTTCACTAGACAGAGCGACAGAGGGGGTCTGTCGCAGGTAGTACATAGGAAAAGTGTGACACTGTCACAGTTTGTCTTTAGACAAAGTGAGACAGGCACACAAGAGCGCAAGGGAGACACTACCCAGGTGCGACAGTCGAATTTTGAGCAATAAAAGTGTGAGATCTCCCAAGGTGGGAGGGTAGGAGGCCTAATGATGACCCTAAAGAGAATCAAGGACACATAAGAAACTCTTTAATGATAGAGATCTGATGGGAGGAAGGCATAAACAAATAGAAATGGCTCAGACAAAAGAGATGAAATCAAACATACATGAAATCAATTCTACTATTCTATTCCCCAGTATGGTTTCCAGATTTGTTTGACGGAGTACAATATACCAAGAGCGGACTCAAGGCCTGATCTCGCTAGCTTAATATAAGACTAGAACAAATAGGACATAATATGAATCTACTTCCCTATATCAATTACAGATTGAGTACTTAGATATCGTACCTTTCAAATCACTGATCCTTCTCCTTGTTGTTGCTCCAAGTCCCATGGTCATTAGATCTCCAGCTGCAAGACCTATCAAGACAATGTGGAAACAATACAAGCAGTACAATATATCTAAACAATAACTGATCTAAACTAACAGTTGAGGAAGAAAGTTCTAAACATCATCAATGAGACAACATTCATGGAAATAGATTATATTAATTGTATTAAGAGGTGGGAATACATAGAAAGGATGAAGCTACGACCAAAGCCTCAACGTCGCATCCTCCATCCAACATGTCCAAGCCAAGCCTCCAAGGTGGTACAAGCTTCCCAATAACCAATATGGATTCTACCAGCATAAGTATACCATAGACCTTCCTCCCCTCCCATGGAGAGAGTGAGTGTTTATATAGGGCTAAGGAGATAGGGTAGGTTGAGCATTAGGGGGAGATGGTTAAGGGATGCTTCCATTAGGTTAGGAACTAAAATTCCACCTCACCTAGAGCCTATGGATAGGCCTCCACCTCAACAAACTTCTAGAGAGACCTTGAGACTCCCCAACATAGCCTTTAACCAATGTCGTCGCACCCTGGTAGAGGACACGGAGCGACAGAGGGGGCTATCACACCCTGTAGGAAGACAAAGTGTGACAGTGTCTCACCCTGTAGGAAGACAAAGTGTGACATCCTACTCAAAGAGGTCAACTAGGCAGGGAAATCTCTCAGTTGGATGTGTTTTAGCCCAGAATGAGTTTAGGGGTCAGAGCAAAGAGTTTGCACAATGGTCAAGATGACAACATTGTCACAATGGTCATGATGACGGCACTTGGTCATAATGAGGACAATTGCAACGGTCATGGTGACGACACTAGGTCATGATGATGACACTTGCAACACTTGCGACACTTGCACAAGGGTGAAGACATTTTGGTGTAACAGTGTTCTTAAAAGTTAGGCCCTGGAAGAGCTCATTTAATCTAGAGAATTGTTCTAAGTTAGCTGCTAAGTATTGTGGACCTTTTGAAATCCTAAACAAAGTGGGACCTATTTCCTATGAATTGGTACTACTGGCTAACATCAACGTCCATAATCTTTTCCTTTTGTTATTGTTAAAAAAATATACCTGATGAGAACCATGTAATAGATTAGAATATAATGCAGGTGAATGTTTAATTGTAGCAATGTTACATTTTTTATATATTATTTAAAACGAATATTTGATTTTAACTTAGTGATTAGATTATAAAAGTGATGAAAGAATAAGTAAATTTCAAGTATAATACTTGCCTCTATTGAGAGATGATATATGTATATGTATACGCAACTTGGGACTAATCATAAGATCCATTGATTGGTTGTGACTCAGGTGGAACTAGAGGGGGAATTTCTGGTGTAACCAGTATGCATTTTGGACAGCAAGGTCAGATTGCTCAGGAACTGAGAGGTTAGGCAGGTCAAGCTCTAGTGGACCTATTACGGACATGATGACGCTACTTGGGAGATAGAGGAAGTTGTGAGGGAGTCCTACCCTCACCTCTTTGCTTAAAATTTCAAGGATAAGTTCTCCGAGGATGATGCTTTCTTTAAGGGGGAGGGGATGTAATATCCTGTTGTAAGTCCCCAGATATTTGTGTGTGTGTGTGTTTTTTATAAGTCAGCACTAGGTTCTAGGACCATGGACCTTTATTGAGATGAATTCTATTTATTTTGTAATAATTATCATTATTATTAATATTAATATGAATATGAATATAATTAATATGGGAACACCATGACAATAATGTGGCTGGGGGGTCTTGGAATTTCATATGAGAAGGGGTTGGGTTTATGAGTTGCATCTCCCCCTAACAATACTCTAATCCACCTAATTTTTATTATTTTCGGCCATGGGGATTCTAAATTCCATAATTAATGTTTTGTATGCATATGCATGCAGTAACTGCACCCCTAGGTGAGAATATTCCTCAACTAGTTGTTGGTGGGGCCCACTCCCACTTCACACATGAAATATATGCCCTTTTGACTGGCCGAGGTCAAAGTAGCGCCTATATTGGGTCATTGGGAGTTAATATTGAGTTAATATGAGTTAATTGAGTCAATGTCAATTAAATTTAGTTAATTTGAATATTTCAGATACTGTCAGTTAATATTGAGTTCATTTCAGTTAAATTGAGTTATTTTTAGTTAAAATTTAGTTAAATTGATTTAACTAAGTTATTTTCAAATAATATCGAGTTATCCAGAATGCATGGGAGTAAATTTGGGAAATTCAAGTCATCCTCGGTTAATTTAGGCATATTTGGGTCAATTCAAGTCTAACTGAATGCATGGGAGTGGTTTTAGGAAAATTCGAATCACTTGGTGTAATTTGAGTTACCTTCATGCAGAAGGATTAATTAAAGGGTAATTAAGAGTTAGTTAATGTAGATTGGAGCCAAAATTGATCAATTCGAATTAGTCAGGGACCGGGAGTGTCTTTCTTAGTGTTCTAGAGTTAGTATCAGTGGATTCAAGTTACTTGGTTAAGAACTTGAATGAGTTAGTCAATGGTTTTTTAGGAAGCCTCGGTTATTGGGAGTCCTTCCTCAGTTGTCTAGAGTCTGTGTCTTGGGGAAAATTTGAAGGGGTCTAAGGGGATTTGAATTAATACATAATTGATTCATTCATTCATTGTTGATTCTATTGGTCAATGTAGAGGAGGCTCTGACAAGAATGGTGAATGCCAAAGGGAGATTGGCCATTATACTTGCACAATTTTGTAGAGAATTGAGCTTACAGATCTAGGAGGATCTAGAAAATCATTCTGTTGGTCTTGGAGACCAATTCTTCGTATGTTTCAGATGCCCTAGTAGGGATCCATAGGATTTCTATGGTAGTGTTTTCTATGTGGTTCGAATGCCCTAGTAGGGATTCAATTTATTGAGTTGGGAGAGTTGTTTCTCATTTTTTTCGAATTCTCTAGTGGAGTTTTGAGTTTGTGGTTTGACATAGGAGGTCAGAAGTGTTGTTGTTTCACTAATATTATCCAATAGAAGAGGGGGAAAATCCAGGACAATTGTCTAGGCTATGCGCTCATCTTGCAGGAGAGGGGGGAAATTCTGACAAGTGAGCTATGTTTTAGTGGTAAGTGGTGCTCTAGGAGAGGGGGACAATCCTGAGAAGGAGAGCACACTGACTACTGCTTATCTTTTTGGGAGAGGGGTGTCATGTTCCCATTTTTTTAGCACCATGAATCAGATCAAACCCCATGGATCCTAGTGATAGATTAGAATTAATTAATTAATGAGGGGTTAAGTTAAGGCACTAATTAATTAGAATTTGTTGAATTTATTTTCTTAAGTTTAATATGCACTTGATGAAAAGTATTTTTCATTAAATAGTTACTTTTACTTTTAATAAAAGAGGATAATGCTCCACAAGTGCTCCTTAGTGGATGAGGTTGACTTCAAATATGACTTGGAGAATAAGTTAGAAGAAAGCATCCAAATCTAGAAAATCAGGAAAAAGGAAGCAAAGATGGTGCAAATCAGAAAAGCTTAAAAAACTCAGGAAAAGAAGCATAAAGAAGAAAACAACACAAAAGCAAAAATAAGGATCAAATCAAAAAAGAAGGAAATTCCAGAAAAGTAGGATAAGTCAGAAAAGCCAGAAAAAGCAGAAAAATCTAAAGTGGAAAAGGAAAAAGGAGGAAAGCAAGAAAAACAGAAAAAGGAAGGAAAGCTATCTTTTATTATCCACTCATGAGGGAGAATTAACCAAAGAGAATTTCTCCTCAAGTCATCCTCCATATAGAAATAAAGGAGTGTGAACCCTCGTCAGATATTTTGCCAGTTTGAGTATTGGTGTGAGTGTAATTGTGCCTCAGAGACTTGGGAGATGTGCCCCTAGTCCAAGTTGGCTGATGTGCCCCTACTTCCTATGAGAGGATGATGGAATCCAACCATTTTCAATGATTTTATTGCATCTCCTGTAGCCGATTCAATTCTGGTCTGAAGCTCAGAGAAAGTGTCATGAAGCCTATGGATCGAATTCTCTAGTTTTCCAGTGATTTTTTATGCTAGTCAATTGGATTGGATAGGATGATGGATTTCAACCATTTTCAATGATTTTATTTCAGTTCCTGTAGCTGATTCAATTCAGGTTTGAAGTTTAGAATACGTGTCATGAATTCTGTGGTTCAAATCTTCAAACTTCCTGTTGATTTTCAGTGCTAGTTTATTGTGTTGAGAGGAGAGGAGTTCTTGTGCTATTTTGAGAATAATATTGGATTCCATATGATGTAATTATAGTCATTATCATCCTCTGATATCATTAATAAACTTTAATATTTTAGAAGTTTGAAATATTCTGATTTTTCTACACACCTTCTAGATTTGCATAGAATTTAACTATTTTCTAGAATGCATTTGGTAAATGAATGAGTATTAATCCAAATGAATTAATTCTTGTTACTAGAGAGTTTAATATTTCATATGAATTATTCCAAGTCTCATATCATAAATTCATGAGCCTTCATTGACTGTTTGGAAGTCCTGAAATCTAAGTAGTTGTGCAATCCTAGTAGGCAATTTCCATTGTGTCTTTGTGATAAATTCATAGAACCTTCTCTAAATTTATGGAATGAAACCTGCTATATATTGACTTTAAATTGATTTTATTTATCCTCCTAAAGTCAGAATCCTTCACCAATAGCTTCCAGTCAATGAATAGTGAAGTACTAGTTTGCATATGATGGGGTGCCCAGGAGCATTGCAGTAGATTTAATACTTGTTGATTTTGAAACATCAATGGTCCCAGTGCTTTGTTCAAAGGTATTATCATCTATCATAGTACTCCTCCCATCTAGAGTGCTTGATTTTTCCTACCTCCAATAAAACTAGCCCACTAAATCCATTGTTTTTAGTTGGTTTTGGTAGGAGATTGAGTTAGTGTATCATCATCCCTAGTTGGTACATTACAGTGGTATCATATCACTTTCATCTACTCATGTGGAAAGTGATCTCTCAATTTGAATAATTTACAACCATGATACTCACACATGCTTGGGTTAATCTTAGCATCAAGGCCAAGCTTCTTTGATTTATTGAAGAAATCACCGCCATGGATTTCCTTGGTTTTTTTAATGGGATGAATAGATATGAGCTGATTAGATATATAAAAATATTTAATGACTAAATGGATTTGAGTTTTGATCGCAGAAGGGAATTGTCCTTCATAGAGTATTGTGTATTGCAAGACAAGCTTGAATAAAAAAGGTTTGCTCAAAATTCAAATTCTCTTAGGCAGAACAAACAATCTATCTATGGGAATTTCATGAGGTAGTTTACATCAGGGTCCTCTAGTGACTTGAGTGGGGTTTTATTTTCCCACTTCATTCTGGTGGAATTTTTAACAATATAAATAGATATCACACCCTAGGTTTCAAATCAAATAGATCATTCTACTCAAAGTTATTCAAATTTAAAATGGCATACCTTTTTCAAACCCTGAATAGAAACTATTTTATGGCCAACTTGGAATTGAGGTAAATCTGAAATTTTGGCTCCTATAGGTATGAAACTTTTGCCTATTATATCCTGATGTGTCATCTTTCCAATGTCGCGGGTCTGACCTAATTCTAATGTTCTAGTAAACAGTTATTTCAAATATCCCAACACTTATTTTTTTTGTCATTTCATTAGAGTGAACTTGTATGGTATGCCACGTGTCCAATATTTTGGATCTGAGTCTAAAAAATAAACCAAAGTCACTGTGGTATGATTTTTTTCTGATGCAATAGGTCTCACTAAATTTGGATGTTGCATGCCCCATATATGACCTCTTTTCCTATAACACCTGTTTTGACTAGTTTTTGGACTAGTAAAAAACCCTCACTTCCAAAATGAATATCTCCAAACCTGTAATTGACCAGGATCTAAAAATTCGATCATATCTATTTAGGCATTTTTTCTAGATGGGTTTTAAGTATCTTTATATGAAACATTGTATAAAAAAAATTATAGTGAAAATTCCAAGATGACTTGTTTTGAAAAAACCAGTCCCAAGGAAAAAGTTGTGAAATCAAATGCTATGCAACAAATTTCCAAAAGGAGCATGAAAATAGTAGAAATGGATCAACAAGTTACTCCATACTTTTAATGAATAAAATATATGAATAGAAATCCTCTTCAAGGTGGAAACTTCCTTATACAATGTACTAAGTACACACGACAAGACAAGACAAGATGCTTCAATTGAAAAGGTCTCCTTTCTATATATAGGAGACTAAGAGGTCCAATTCCAACTAATTGACCAAGTTGATGTAAATGATATAACCATAATAATGATAATTACAAATAATGGACCAATCCAACATCAAAACTAATATAATGTGACCCATAAGGGGAAATGTGCACACATTTACAGCTTAACAGATAGAGTTGATGATGGGTGGAGTCGTTGAGGTCGAGAGCAGTCGAGAGAAAACTGACGGGTGGCAGAACCGACAGAAAGGTATAGGAGTTGGAGGAATGATTGATGGGTTCAAATGTTTAACTGAGAGTTGCAACGATACAAAGGGTCGAGAATATGATCGACTAGAGAAACATAGGCATAGAAATCTAGGTAGTTGTAGGAATAGTTGGAGTAGTTATTGCAGGAGTTCTGGTGATTGTTGAATTCGATAGGTGGCAGAATATACTAAGAAGGTTGCAATTTGAGCATTGAATTCTCATAATTTCAAAAGGAAGTTCTCATAGGATTCTAGAAATGGATTGAGTGGGAGATTAAGGTGGTGGGGCACCCTATAAAAGGGCATCAATGTGATGAAGAAAGGGGTTTTGGATTGTGTGCTTCTGGCCAATGTAATTACATCCCACTAGATAATTTACAAACTGACTAAACATAGCATTGAATCTACATTTGTAAAAAACCATTGGTAATTTGTTTCAAATTATTAATAACAAGGACATTATTGGTGTCCAAATCTCTATTGCGTGAGTTTTGTTGATTGTTCTTTTGATGTGTACTGTGATTTGCAATTCGGTGTATCCATCCTGCTTGTGTTAGAAGTAAAAGAGGGATCAAATTTCTTGATGTGTATCCCTATATACTTAATGAAATTTATGATAAATATATGTTGGTATATATCATAGATGCTACTCCAACCCTAAAAGTAGGAGAAATAAAATATATGACAATTGGAAAAAACATATGGCATTAATAAGACACCATGTAGTGATTTAGTGTGCAGTAAGGTAGTTGGTTGCTTAGCATTTGTTCATATAATGTTGATGTATATGTAACTTCGGAATGTATTTCATCTGTGTATTATATATATATATTTATTGTACCCTTATAAGAGATGTGTTATTCCTCTATAAGGAAGTGTCGTCATGTGGATTGACAAGTGTCGCAAGTGTGTGTACTTTCCGATGGGTTATTAGACCACCATATGGGGTTGGCCTTGATTAATATATAATATAATGTGGATGTATCTAAGTAGACAAGTAGGCCCCAATAGATCATTGGGCAAAAAGGTGAGTATAAATAGAGATAGGAGATCTATATTTTATTCACTCGGAAAAAGTAACTCACTCTCTCTCTGGAAAGTAGTGCACTAGTGAGGAGGAGGAGGATCATCTGCTAGGAGACTATCTCAGTGTTATTTGGTTGTATTTTTGTTGAGCCATTGCTCTCTCTATCTCTGAGGAAGTTGTGGGGTTTTTCACCTTAGGGTTTTCCCCACGGAAACTTGTGTCTCTTGTCTCTATGCTTTTGATTCTTGTGATGCTTGTGATGCTTGTCATATTATGATTATCATGCATTGATATACTGTAGATGTTATTCTCTCAGCAAAGATCCTAGAGTATAATGAATTAATGCTCAAAATTTAACATGGTATCAGAGCCTAACTGAGAAGAAGACATTTTGCAGTGACGAAAGCTTGTATTCCTTGATTATTGGGTTTCTCTCCACAGATTTTTGAAATTCAGTATAAAGATTGGATCTACTCATCAAGGCGCATCTATCTGTCCAATCAGAATTCAGTTCTGAGCATTTTCAGATTTGGCCCTAAAAATTAGGGTTTTGACAAAAATAGGAATTTTTGGAAACTGAAGACACAGCTGGAAGCTCCTTGCAAAAATCGAAGGTTAGAGCCTTGGATCGAGATTTTTGGCTGGATAGATCTCCGGGAAACTCAAACCCTAATTTAGGGCTCTCCCTAGTGAACCCGAAAGGACAAAAAGGCAATTTTGAAGGGCAAGACCTTGCTGATCTCAAATTCTGAATGTACTAGGCTGATCATCTCTCCAAGGCGCATCTTTCTATCCTTTCAGAATTTTGAAATTCACATTTTGAATTTTTAGGGTTTCTCTGACAAACCCTAATTTGGGACCAGATCCAGTTTTCAGCACTTCAAGTGGTAAGTCCTAAACCTTTTCTATTTCCATTTTAAGTACTCTTAAAGATGTCTCTTCACACCAAGCTTGAGGATAAGCTTGAAGGGGCTGATAACTTCCAATCCTGGAAGTATAGGATTGGGCTAATCCTGGAAGAGAATGAGTTGGACTCATATGTGAAAGAAGACATCCCTATCCCAGAGGATGAAGAGGCCAAGGCATTGCACAAGAAGAACTTGGTCAAGGAAAAGAGAATCATTACTGATTCTATCAAAGACCATCTCATACCCCATGTGTCTTCTCTCAAGACACCCAAGGAAATGTTTGAATCCTTGACCAAGCTATTTGAAGGAAAGAACATAAATCGGAAGATGACCCTGCGGAACCAATTGAAAGCAGTAAAGTTTCAGAATGGAGAAACCATTCAATCTTATTTTTCAAGGGTCTCCCAGATCAAGGAACAACTAGAAGCAGTGGATGAAATGGTGGAGAATGGTGAAGTGGTGGTGACCACTCTAAATGGCCTACCCAGGTCATGGGATTCTTTTATTCAAGCAATTTGTGCAAGGAAGAAGTTGATCTCCTTCAACAGACTGAGGGAAGAATGATCTCAAGAAGAAGCTAGGCTTATAGCTCGTGAGGAAAAGATGGGAGGAGAAGATCAAGCTCTTGCAGCTCACACCAAAAGAAGCAAAACCAAGAAGGATCACTCTCACCATAAAAGATCTCATCAAAGGAGTAAGAAGGACCTAAGATGCTTTACATGCAATGAGAAGGGTCACTATGCTTCAGATTGTCCCAAGAACAAAAGGGGTAATAACAATAACTTCAGTAAGAAGAAGAAGGGTAGCAAAAGAATATTTCATACTCATGCTGCCGAAGATGATGAACCCCCAAAGAAGAAGGCTAGGGAAAAACGTGATAGTGATGATGTCTCATCAAGTGAAGAAGAGTATGTTCTGATCTCTACTCTCACAGGTACAATCTACCATGGTTGTAATGATTGGTTAATTGATAGTGGGGCATCCAAACACATGACTGGATTCAAAGAATCTTTTATGAACCTATCTGAACATGAATCACCCCATAAGGTGAAACTTGGGGATGATTATCAATACCCAATCAAAGGAAGTGGTGAAGCCTTCTACAACCTAGATTCTGGAAAATCTCTGAAGATGAAGGAAGTCCTCTATGTACCTGGGCTCAAGAAGAACTTACTCTCCATATTTTCATTAGATGCAAAAGGTATGAGGGTTGCATTTGTAGATGGCCAAGTCCTAATGTGGCCAAAGGGAAAGACAATAGATGATGTAGTAGTGATTGGAGAGCAAGAGGGAGGACTATATAAATTGAAGGGACAACCTGAACATGCCATGGTGCATGAATCCATGGAGCCAAGTGAAATTTGGCATAGAAGACTTGCTCATATGCACTATAGGGCACTTCCAATTGCAAGCAAGGCAGTAGAGGGTCTTCCTAAAATCAAGACCAAACATAAAGGTGTTTGCAAAGGATGTGCAAAAGGTAAGAACATTAAGAAGGCTTTCCCAAGCAGTGAAAGCAAGGCAAAAGACATTCTAGAAATCATCCACTCAGATGTATGTGGCCCTATGTCATCTAGTTCCCTGAGTGGGTATGTCTACTATGTATCATTTATCGATGACTTCTCCAGGAAGACTTGGGTATACTTCTTGAAGGGAAAAGATGAGGTGCTTGATAAATTCAAGGAATTCAAAACCTTGATGGAGAATTAAACTGACAAGAGAATCAAGACATTCAGATCTGAAAACGGTGGGGAATTCACCTCAAGTGACTTCAAGAAGCTTTGCAGTGATTCAGGGATTAAGAGGGAGTTGATTGCTCCTTATAATCCTCAACAGAATGGAGTTGCAGAAAGGAAGAACATAACACCCCACAAGATATTGGACAACAAAACACCAGAAGAGGTCTTTTCTGGTAAGAAACCTGAAGTCAGCCATCTCAGAATATTTGGTTGTCCAGTATATACTCATGTTCCAAAAGAGAAGAGGACTAAACTAGATCCTTCAGGAAAGAAGGGCATCTTTGTGGGTTATAGTGAAATCTCGAAGGCTTATAGAATATACTTTCCAGGGTTCAAGAAAATTGATGTTAGTAGGGATGTAACATTTGATGAAAACTCAGCATTCATCAAATCAAGAAAGGCACCTGCCGAAGTTTATGAAGAACCTAAGGAAACAAGATTTCAGGACACTACCATGACTGAAGCAGTTCCAGAAACTGTTCGTGATTTTGAAGATCCACAAGAACCTGTAGATCCACCCCGTGAGGATAACTCTCACAAGAGGAAACCTGTATGGGATAGAGAGCTCATTCATGATGCAGAAAGATTTGGCATTCCAGAAGAAGAACACAGAGCAAAGAAGAGAACCAGATCACACACCAGTTATGTTGCTTTACTCTGTGACATTATGAACAAAGAGCCTTCCATTTATGAAGAGGCAGCAGAAAAGAAAGAATGGAAGGATGTTATGGTTGAGGAATACCAATCAATAATGAAGAATGATGTTTGGGATGTTGTCCCAAGACCTAAAGAGAAGTCTGTTGTGACTTCCAAGTGGATCTACAAAATCAAGCACGCTGCAGATGGCAGTGTAGAAAAATACAAAGCAAGATTCATAGCTCGTGGTTTCTCTCCGAAAGAAGGAATAGATTATGAAGAAACCTTTGCACCTGTAGCCAGGTATACTTCCATCAGAACAGTGCTTGCCCTGGCTGCAACAATGAAATGGAAAATACACCAGATGGATGTCAAGACTGCTTTCCTGAATGGTGTAGTAGAAGAGGAAGTATATGTGGAACAACCACTCGGTTTTGAAATACATGACAGGGAATCATATGTATGCAGATTGAAGAAAGCCTTATATGGCTTGAAGCAAGCTCCCAGAACCTGGTATGGTACGATGGACAGTTTCCTATCTAGTTTGGGCTTTACCAAGAGTAAAGCGGATTCCAACCTTTCCTACAAGGTTGAGGAAGGGAATCTTGTGATTCTACTACTGTATGTGGATGACCTATTTGTGACAGGAGATGACAGACTGATTGCAGATACTAAAAGGAAGCTTGCAGCTGAATTCGATATGAAATATTTGGGAATGATGCACTATTTCCTAGGTATGGAGGTGTGGCAGAATGCAGGTGGGATCTTCCTTGGTCAAGGGAAGTACACAGTAGATATCCTGAAGAGATTTGGAATGATGGATTGCAAGGCCATGGCCACACCTATGGCATCGAATCTGAAGCTTCTATGTAATGCTTCATCTGAGCCGATTGATGTCTCTATGTATCGTCAGATGATTGGGTCCTTGATGTACCTGACGAACACGAGACCAGACATTTGCTTTGCTGTGAACACATTGATCCAGTTCCTGACGGATCCGAGGAGTGTTCACCTGGTTGCTGTAAAGCATGTTCTGAGGTACCTGAAGGGTACAGTGGATTATGGGCTCAAGTATGAAGCGAATCAAAAGTTTAACCTACAGGGTTATGTTGATTCAGATTGGGATGGCAGTGCTGTAGATAGGAAGAGCACATCTGGGTGTTGCTTCAGTATGGGATCAGGTGTGATCTCTTGGTTTAGCAGGAAGAAGTCCTGCGTAGCACTGAGTACAGCTGAGGCAGAGTATGTTGCAGCCTGTTCAGCTAGTTGTGAGGAAATATGGCTACGGAAGCTACTGTCTGAGCTATTTGATCTCCCTTTGGAGGCTACTGGTATCTTCTGTGATAACCAGAGTTGTGTGAAGCTGTTCGAGAACCCAGTGTTTCATGACAAGTCGAAACACATAGAGATCAAATATCACTATATCAGGGATATGGTGCAGAGAGGAGCTGTGAAGATCCTATATGTTGCGACAACCGAGCAGATTGCAGATGTGCTAACGAAGCCACTGGCCAGGGTGAAGTTCGAGTACTCCAGAGAGAGGCTTAGTGTTCTTCAAATCGAGGACACTTCGAGGAAGAAGTGATGGACACATTTGTTGAAGCCATTCCAAGCATGTTGGAAGGAGGAACCTTCACATGGCTATGGCTGTAAGCACTGGATGATGTTCTGGTTTCTGCTTGGATATGATTAGTTGGATCATTTTTATGTATGTATGTACGCATCATGTTGGATGCTGGATATGATCAGTTGGATCATTTTTATGTATGTATGTACTCATCATGTTGGATGCTGGATATGATCAGTTGGATCATTTTTATGTATGTATGTACGCATCATGTTGATGCTGGATATGATCAGTTGGATCATGTGTATGTATTTTGTATATGCATCATGTTGGATGCTTGGACCATGTATCTGTATATGTATCAGGTGGATACATTGTATGATCAGGTGGATCATGTATGGTGATACGTATCATGTATTTGTATTTGTATCAAGTGGATACATTGATGATCAGGAGGATCATGTATGATGATATGTATCAGGTAGATACTTGGTATGCATCAGGTAGATGCATTGATGATCAAGTGGATCAAGTATGATGATATGCAGTAGGATGTTGCAGTGATGATCAGGATGATCATAGATGACGAGCTTCAGGATGTTGCTCCAGATGACATGCAGCAGGACGTTGCAGTGATGATGATCAGGATGATCATGGATGCATCAGGATGATGTATGGTGAGTATCAGGATGATACTCTATGGCCGTGGATCAGGTTGTGTAGATGAGCATGTAATCTGGTGCCCTGGGAGATTTGCAGATGGTCTTTCGAGGTTTTGCCTATGGCATGTAATATCGGTGCCCTGGGACATCTGGCAAATGCTCTTTCGAGGTTTTTCTCTGGGAGGACATGTAATTCGGTGCCCTGGGAGATCTGCAGATAGTCTTTCAAGGTTTTGCCTATGGCATGTAATAGCGCCCTGGGATATCTGGCAGATGCTCTTGCGAGGTTTTGTCCTATGGCATGTAATAGCGCCCTGGGAGATCTGATAGGTTGGGCTGTGTGCCCGTAATCAGTCCTAGGATGCTCTTGCGAGGTTTTGCCATGACCACATATAATAGCGCCCTAGGAGATCCTACAGGTCGTAGTTGTGTACCTGTAACATCCTGGGATTCTCTCTCGAGGTTTTGTGGTGAGGTCACATGTAATAGCGCCCTGGGAGATCCTATAGGTAGAGTTGTGTGCTTGTAACAGCCTGGGATGCTCTTTCGAGGTTTTGTGACGCACGTAATAAGTCCTGAGGATTCCACAGTATGGCCAGTGATGATGAAGACTTGCAGGTGGTGGGCGTACATCTAGTATGAAAAAGGACTGTCTCTGTAGAACTTCCTATGATGAGTAGAGACAGAGATTGGTTGAGATAGCAGCAGCAGTGACGATGATGATGACGATGCATCGATGACGATGATCCAGAGAAGAAGACTTGTCTAGCAGATCTGTGTCGAGAAATACCTTCCTAGTTAAGAGCGAGTGTTGATGTATATGTAACTTCGGAATGTATTTCATCTGTGTATTATATATATATATTTATTGTACCCTTATAAGAGATGTGTTATTCCTCTATAAGGAAGTGTCGTCATGTGGATTGACAAGTGTCGCAAGTGTGTGTACTTGCCGATGGGTTATTAGACCACCATATGGGGTCGGCCCTAATTAATATATAATATAATGTGGATGTATCTAAGTAGACAAGTCTTCCCCAGTAGGTCACTGGGCAAAAAGGTGAGTATAAATAGAGATAGGAGATCTCTATTTTATTCACTCGGAAAAAGTAACTCACTCTCTCTCTGGAAAGTGGTGCACTAGTGAGGAGGAGGAGGATCATCTGCTAGGAGACTATCTCAGTGTTATTTGGTTGTATTTTGGTTGAGCCATTGCTCTCTCTATCTCTGAGGAAGTTGTGGGGTTTTTCACCTTAGGGTTTTCCCCACGGAAACTCTGTGTCTCTTGTCTCTATGCTTTTGATTCTTGTGATGCTTGTGATGCTTGTCATATTATGATTGTCATGCATTGATATACTGTAGATGTTATTCTCTCAGCAAAGATCCTAGAGTATAATGAATTAATGCTCAAAATTTAACATATAATTCTTCCTTGATCAATTGAAGAACATGCTTTATGTTGAAGAGATATATTTTTACAAGGATTCAAAATGTTCCATGTGAGCCACCCACTTATCACTTCTTTGGAGGAAACACATGTTCTTAACTGGTTGTACCTTCATGTATCATGTATATTGTCTATGTATACAAACTGTAATGTACCCTCCCGCGGAACCAATTCGAGAAAGGGGACATGCTAACAAACAATGGGGCTTTTCATAAAACTCATCCCATTCATTAGATTCATAGCAATAAAATAAAATGTGTGTAGATGCAAATCAAGCAATTATGCATAGCGGAATTAAAACATCATACACACACAATTCATGCTCATCTAACTTATCAATACAGTCATCAAATTAATGAATTGCAGAAGTAAAACACATAGACAGAGAAACACTTATCTTTATGGTGAAATGGTCTCAAGCAACTAGCTATGTCACTACAATGTTCCACCCAACCATAGGCTAGTTGTGTTCATCAATCCTCTCAACACAACTGCCACCCCCGAGCTAGGCATGATTCTTACAAGGAAAAGGGGACATTCCAGCTCATACACAGCCAAGTAGTCAATGCCTCTAAGCCAATCCAATCCACAGCTGGGTTTATCGGGCTAAATCAGAACCCTGGATGCTTGCACTCAAGCTCAAGCCAAACCAATGGATTCCCATAACCCATACCCAGCATACTCTATCTACTCACAGCAAGCACAATCATTGGGCATGGATACACATGTTTAACCATGGGATTTACAAATAGGGTGGCCATGGGATTTTCCCAAATTGTTTCCAACCAAAAACGAATTGTGGGATGGGGAAAAACATTCACAGGTAGGAAAACAAATTCTCTCCCAAATAACTAAGCATTCAATAGCAAAAACGATCCCTATGGAACCCCAAGTCGATTCCCCTTCTTCCCCACTGGTATACAACACAAAAACGCCCTTCTCCCAGCTGAGAATGAAGGAAAACACAGGATTTTGATGGAGAAAAACGCCCAACCAGCTCCCAACTCATGAGAGAGCCAAACTGGTTGATGGATAATGGCTTGGGGAGCAATTCATGGCTCCTTTCTTGCCCCAGAAGAAAAAAAAAATTTCCATGTAGGGTGGCTTTCCCATACTCGATTTTGGACCACCATACTTCCCATTCCCCAAGTCATTAACTACCTCAACCAACTCTTGGGAGAAATCAATGATTGGGTACAAAAGTCAACATGGGTAGTTGAGGGTTTGATGGGTTCTCTCATTGACACTTGGCTTGACTTTGATTGGCTAAAGTGTTTGAATGTTTCCCCTCCCAATTCCTTGTAAAATCATTCCCCCATCTCTTGTTGCATTGCATAGCTAGTTATGGGTATTTTATTAAAATGCATATTTACATGATATTTGAAATTTCAATGTGCCTGGCTAGCATGTAAACCATATGCATCACTAAATCGATGGAGGGGCCTTGCCCTTGAGCTCCTCACCATGATTTTATAACAATATTACATCATTTGCATTTGAATGTAATGGGGTCAAGATGGGGACATTACACAAACCCTCAAACTCCTCAAGTACAAATTTATTAAAAATATGAGATTCAAATATACAAGTACTTAAACCAAAAACAAAGTAGGCTTACCCATATGCAATAATAACTGTGAACCAAGGGAATGGATCTCATTGTATGACCCCTATTTTAATGTAAGAAAAATTATAATTATGAATGTATCAATCCCAAATTTATCTTAAAAAGTCAAAATTTAGTGTAAATGACAAATTGTAATAGAGTGTTTCACAAGAGTTTAAAATTATTGGAAATTCTTTAATTTTTTTTCTAAAAATTAGAAAATGAATTAAGAAAATCATTTGGAAGGTCATGAGAGGTTGAATCCCAATAACCACCAATCTCTATAATAAATAGAATTTCAAGACACAGATGAATAGGGGAGCGTTAGGGTAGATACTCCCAATCAATTGCAAAATATTGCTTAATGAGGCATATCTAAGAACAAAGGTGGGGTTTGCATGATTATCGAAGTGACCAAGTAGGTAAATGGATTATGTGTATACAAGGATGAAACAAGTAGATAAAAAATAATAGATGATTATAGTTATGTTTATCTACCTGTATAGGTCCATCGTAACTCTATATCTATCTAGCCCTGAGAGGGATAATCCCTTGCAGGGTGTTATCTCTTGATTTGTATTCTAGATATATTCACTGAAATACTTTCAAACCTTTATGTTCCTCCTGTTGGATTTGATTTTGGAATTGCAACTACAGATTCTGAGATCTAGGATGATCTTCTTCTCTATTATTTTAATATTGAGGAAAAGATTGATAGATTTGTTCACCTTGCTAGTGGACTAGGGGTGAATATTTTGCATATAAAAATGCAGGAACTTGGTTCAAACAGATGGATAAGCTCATACATTATGTGAATAAGGATGGTTGTGTTAATGCGTTTTAATCAATGCCAAAGAAATATGTGTATCCAAAGAAAATTGGCCTTTGAAGACAGATGATGCAATAGCTAGTACCTCAAAATAGCATGTGGCCAATGATTATGCCAAATGCCTTTCACATGGTTCTGCAAAACTTGCTAGGAAAGCACAAGAAAAGACCCTGGAAAATATGGAAAGAGGTGGGCTAACTGAAAAAGTGGTCAGAGATAAAGTGTTAGTGTTCCATTTCACTGATTTTGGGAAGTTTCATCCACTTGTTCTGCAGTTCGTGGAAGTAGACTTTGGATACATTCCCGACAACCTCATATATAAGAGTATAGATTTTGGGGTGGACCTGGATTCAAGAATAGCCTTGGTTGGTCCAAATGGAGTAGGAAAACAATACATTATTGAAGCTAGTGACTGGAGAATTGACCCCATTGGATGGTATGGTGAAACGCCATAATCATCTTCGTAATGCTCAGTTTCACCAACATCTGGCAGATAAACTATAGTTGAGTGTGTCTGCTCTGCAACATATGATGAATGAATATCCTAATATTGAAGAAGAGAAGTTGTGTGGGGCAATTGGTAAGCTTTACAAATATGCTTCCAGAGAAGATCGGTGCACTAGTTTTATACATAAAGTGTATCCACGTCAAATACTTCAGCCAGACGTATTTTAGAAATTAATGACAGGTAGTAGGGTATTTCTAAAGAAGAGGTTGAGAACATCCTGAGGTGTTCATTAACTATAGATAAGTCATGGTTCCATGTATCCAACATGAAGTGATCACACACAGATTTCAAGAAGATTTCATCAACAATAACTGCCAGATCATTGAAGATCCAATTCTTGACGATGCAAATCAACCGGTTCAGATATTTTAGGAATTTCAGATCTTGATCAATGCCTAGAAAAGGTCTCCAATCCTTATATGTCATGATAATATATTTTATATATATAGAAGATCTCTACAACTCAAAATCCATGTTTGCAGGAGACAACTCATCAGTTTGGAAAGTTCCAGATTACAGTCAATTCCTTAATTATAGTTTTTGCTTACTTTTTAGGGATCTTAGTATCTTTCCAGAATGTAAGCACAGTTCACTTCATATATTTATCATTGGCATTTCAAAAGAGAATATCAAATTCGATTATTCCAGATTTGGTGGCAGAACATATGAAGGTTTTCAAGGCGTGAAAGCAGTCAAAGACAGATGAAAGAGCATTCAAATCTAGAGATGGATGTTATTTTTAGAATCTATTCCTAAAATCTTGTAACAGCTGTAGATGTTTCTTTTCTATAAAGTCTGTCATTGTCATTGTATTAGGGAGAGATTTCTAGCCGAGGGCTCAAGCAGGGTTAGAACAGACTGCTACTGTTGATTGCAGGCATGTATGCATTTTGTATCTCTTAATATGAAATGACTGCTTTGAAATGATTATGATCATTTGAGCCATGTTTTGCTTTAATAATTTGCTTTAATAATTGAATTATATGCTATTCATAATTTTGTTCTGTCTATAGTCCTACTTATCTATGTCAGAATTCTTATGATGCACATGAAATTATCTTTAAATACCTGATGTAGAGCTTGACTCATTTCTTTTGTAAATTCATGCTCATAGTCTTTTCCGTTATTGTACTTTATAGTGATATACTTCCTCCAGTTTTGTCTTCTATCCTAGCTTGATCTCTGTTATGTTTACAAACTACCACTCATAACTATCCCTTACATATTACTAAGATTTCACTAGCCATGCTCCTTGAGCATTCAAGGTGCATCTTTTAGTGATAACACAGGGAAAACCTTTTTAATGTAAAATACACAATTTGAGGAAAAGTTTGAACTTAAAAGGATTTGATCCCTCTCAATGCTTGGTAGATATGGAGTTGAGATGGATCTATACTAGTTTATATTTCAATTAAAAAACAAAACAAAACATTAGGAAATTTACAAGATTACAAAGTTGAATAAAAACAAAGTAACAATGTTAATTGGTGAAAAACATGAATAACAAGAAAGTAAATTTCCTAAATCATATATTTCAATTAATTTTTTTCACTTTTAATTTATTTGCAATATATGTGTGCTGGGGGGGGGTTAAATTTAGGGACGACATTGTAAATTTTTTTTACTTGAATAACAAGAAAGTAAATTTCCTAAATCATATATTTCAATTAATTTTTTTCACTTTTAATTTATTTGCAATATATGTGTGTTGGGGGGGGGGTTAAATTTAGGGACGACATTGTAAATTTTTTTTACTTAATATTTTATTATTTTATTAAAGTGAGACGTGTCAGCTCCAGGCTGAGCACGAAATTACACTCCTCCCTCATATTGGGATGTAGAAAGTGCCTCTTTGCGCAGGGAAGTGTTTTTCTATTTTTGGAAGAAATGCTTGATTATTGTTAAGGGAAGTTAAAGTTTGAAGCATTATCTCTCTACTATAAATTAATGAAGAGATTGAGATTTTTGCCTTTGGAGGAGGAGAGATTTTTTCACTGTAATTTGTCTTGTAAATGATTGGGATGCCTTTTCTATTATGTTGATATGAGTTTTCAATGTTAAGTGACTATTATGTGAATGACATGTGAATAGTATGACATATTTTCTAGTGTTATAAAATTAGTTTATACAAATTTGGAGTATGACTATATTTATAAGCATCATTTTGGGGGTGTTCTAACTCACGACATTGCACCTTAGAGAAATAACCATTCCACTACATATAGAAAAATGTAATGGGTGAAATTAGATAAAGGTTTCTAGGGGAAATCCCATCACAAGAAGGCATAGAATTTTCACCAAGGAAGAAACAAGGAGAAATGCAGATGCCACCAAGAAGAATCCCAACCCATATCCAAGTTTAGGACACACCAAAGAACAATGGAAGTGGTGGATAAAGAACAAGTACAAGGTTGTTAGAATAGGAAATACTAATGGAGGATTTATCAAGACCTTTACATTAGGAAACTGAATACAAGGAACAACTTGGAAGACCCAATAGAAACCCTTTCAATAGGATCAAGACTATAAGGAAATCAGAAACAAGCATGTCAAAAATCCCATTATTCAATGCAAGCACAAACAAGATCATTTATTCTCCTCCAAACACAATGGTAGATCACAAACATAATAGATCCAACAAAGAAATGGGAAATATTTAAGGGATCAATAAGGGAATATTTCTATCATGGTATCAAAGATTAAAAAAGAATCGAAGTTGCTGACAAATTCCTAGAGACATGCATATCTAAATGAAAATTTGTTGTTATTTGCACAACTAAAACATATGAAACAAATTAAGGGATAAAGCATGGTACACTATGACATTAAGCTATAGAACTTAATTGAACAACTTCAATATGAGGTGTAAAAAATAATGAAAACTGACTAGTTCATAATAGGAGCGCTTAATATAATCTATGCACATGTCAAAACAATGAACCTCATCTATGCACGTGTCAAAACAATGAGCCTAGAGAAATAGAAGGATAAAGTAAATGAATCTATGAGAATCCAGGCATATGCAAGATGATAAGATTTAACTTCTATTGGACCATAACACATTAGAGCATTCTTAGTGCAATTGTCTTGAAAAATCAAGAAAATAGAAAGATCGTTATAAATTTAGATATCTAAAGTAAAACAAGAGCTATGAGTAGCTTAGTCCCTGCCATTTGAATTGGAAAATTGAAACAACTCGATAAGTAATATAAGTCATTTTTAAATCTTTTATTTATGAGCTAAGTATTAAATATCTCAATAAAAATTAATATATAAGAAATACAAAGACAAAAGTTCGATATGCAGAGGGGACTTGATTCATGAGTAACACGTGGGAGTCATGAGGTAACATGTGGTGGGGAACGACATGGTGGAGAAGTATACGTGGGCTGATATGGGGAGGGGAGGAATAGGGAATGGGGTATATTTTTTATTTTTTCTAATTTGTAAAAGGTGAGGATTTGTGGTTTTGTTAGTCCCTTCCGTAGGCAGGAGACTATATGTTCTATGTTTTACTATTAGTTAGACATCAATACATTGAAAAAAATTATATTGATGGGGAATAAAGAGAGTTTTGTTTTATCTATTTATTTCTTAATTTGTCTTGTAAATGATTGGGATGCCTTTTCTATTATGTTGATATGAGTTTTAAATGTTATGTGACTATTATGTGAATGACATGTGAATAGTATGACATATTTTCTAGTGTTATAAAATTAGTTTATACAAATTTGGAGTATGACTATATTTATAAGCATCATTTTGGGGGTGTTCTAACTCACGACATTGCACCTTAGAGAAATAACTATTCCACTACATACAGAAAAATGTAACGGGTGAAATTAGATAAATGTTTCTAGGGGAAATCCCATCACAAGAAGGCATAGAATTTTCACCAAGGAAGAAACAAGGAGAAATGCAAATGCCACTAAGAAGAATCCCAACCTGTATCCAAGTTCATGACACATCAAAGAACAATGGAAGCGGTGGATAAAGAACAAGTACAAGGTTGTTAGAATAGGAAATACTAATGGAGGATTTATCAAGACCTTAACATTAGGAAATTGAATACAGGGAACAACTTGGAAGACCCAATAACAACCCTTTCAATAGGATCAAGACTACAAGGAAATCAGAAACAAGCATGTCAAAAATCCCATTATTCAATGCAAGCACAAACAAGATCATTTATTATCCTCCAAACACAATGGTAGATCACAAACATAATAGATCCAAAAAAGAAATGGGAAATATTTAAGGGAGCAATAAGGGAATATTTCTATCATGGTATCAAAGATAAAAAAACAACCGAAGTTGCTAACAAATTCCTAGAGACATGCATATCTAAATGAAAATCTGTTGTTATTTGCACAACTAAAACATATGAAACAAATTAAGGGAGAAAGCATGGTACGCTATGACGTTAAGCTATAGAACTTAATTGAACAACTTCAATATGAGGTGTCAAAAATAATGAAAACCGACTAGTTCATAATAGGAGCGCTTAATATAATCTATGCACATGTCAAAATAATGAACCTCATCTATGCACATGTCAAAACAATGAGCCTAGAGAAATAGAAGGATAAAGTAAATGAAGCTATCTAAATGGAGGAGAAATAATGAATGACACCCAATGGAAAAGTAAACAGAAAGAAGAACATGAGGAAAGATAAAAAAAAAAGAATGAGGCTAAAATGAAGAAGATGGAGATAAAGTAACAAGAACCAAAGGAACTAATGTATCATAGATCTAAAGACAACCCATAGGAGAATCCAGGCATATGCAAGATGATAAGATTTAACTTCTATTGGACCATAACACATTAGAGCATTCTTAGTGCAATTGTCTTGAAAAATCAAGAAAATAGAAAGATCGTTATAAATTTAGATATCTAAAGTAAAACAAGAGCTACGAGTAGCTTATTCCCTTCCATTTGAATTGGCAAATTGAAACAACTCAATAAGTAATATAAGTCATTTTTAAATCTTTTATTTATGAGCTAAGTATTAAATATCTCAATAAGATTTAAGATATAAGAAATAACTTGAACTGAGTTTTTCATAGATGCAAGAAACGTTGACAATATATTTCTAAGTAAAACTCAGTAAGATATATGAAACAATTTTTCAAAGATGCAAAAAACAAGAAACATTGACAAAGGTTTGGATTGTTAGCGTGCTTTATGTATTTAGCTTCTTACTATTCTTAAAGAGTCAACGAAACGTACCATGTAATATTCAAACAACACTCAATTTACATGGCCTTCCTCCAAATTATAATGGTTAATTCAGGATTCCTCACTCCTTTCCTGTAAGGGTGCTAGCCATGGAAATACTCGCAGCCAGGAATGCATTGGGATCCGTCATAATCTGGTTATGTGGATTTATAAAAAATGTAAATAACACATGGATTTCAATTTCTAAAATCTAAATAAAAGAATACACATTTCCCACTATAATTTCAATTTCTAAAATCTAAATAAAAGAATACACGTTTCCCAATATAATGATGAGAAAGGAATTTAACCTACTCACTACTAGGAAGTAAAGCATTGATAATTGTTTCATAAAACGATAATGGGTGAAAAAAGTGTGCAATCTTGCCAGTAATTATTATTATTATTAATGACTATAATACAATATTGCTACATACCTATATTTGCCGAAGTAAAAATTCAATGGCAGTTATGGACTCACTTGCCCAAATCGGAATAGAAACTCTTGAAGAACAAAAACCCTAATAAAAATATGATCTCGATTTTCACTTCTTATTCAAAGATTGAATTAAACCCATAGCTTGCAAAGCATGGATTCACTGCAGATTGTTGCCTATGCTGCGTCGTGCATGGATTCACTGCACACTACCTCGACACTTTGTCAGCTTGAGAGTTTAGTCGACATATCATGCAGACTGTGCACATTAGCTCACTCCCAGCTCGCTGCTAGATGAGAGAGTTTATTAGGAGTTCGACTAAATCTTACCAACTACCAAGAAGTTCAATTAACCAAAACAATTTGCAACTATGATTATCACATGAGTTTTTTTTATATTTGTTTTACGGACTACACATTACCTTGACTCCAAGCTGCTAGGAGTTCAACTAAACCTTCAAATAATTACCATTCCTCGTAACATTTACAATGATTTATGGCATATAATAAGTTTTCTCCCACTGCAACGAATTACAAGTATAAGTGCAGTTAAATAAGATTTTTTCTAACATGAATTTTATTAATTTTGAATTATTATAAAATAAATATGGAGAGTATATTTATCTCAATGATTATCCATCCCCAAATTCTAAGATACCTAAGATATAAAATCCTAAGTTTATAAAAGCCTATTAACTTAATGAAATGAAAATATTTGAATTTGGATAATAAAACTATTCTAATCAATGATGATAAGATTAGAATTAAAAACTCATCTGAGAGAAGATAGAGAGTTGTTCCAAAAGATGGACTTGATGGAGGGTTGTCCCAGAAGTTGGACTCAACTCCATAGTTTGTTGCATGGTTGGATGCACCAATGCACAAGCATCATTGTTTGTGTCCGCTGAGCACCAAGGTTGTTGTTGGTTGTGGAGCCAGATCTTCTAGTGTCATAGATGATATTGTATCAGCCGTGTTTGTACCCTAGTTCTATATGATATGTAGGTGGACTGTACACTCACCCCAGCAGGGGGGTGTGGGGGGGCATCGCCCCTCCACGGGGTTCCAGGGGGGACCATCCCCCCTGGCTGGGGGGTCCGGGGGCGCTGCCCCCGAAGAAAATTTTTGGGGCTGTTTTTGCCAGCTGTTTTGCAGGCCCATGGTTTTGGGTATCCCATGGTATTTTCCCATTGTATTTCCCTTATAAAAGAAGGACATTGTAATACGGCTAGGGTTGATGTATTAGGTTTTATGCATTGTAAAGATCTTTGAGATCAGGAGAGAGACTGTGAAACAGAGAAGAGGAAGTGCAGCGGTTGTGCTGCAGGTTGTATCCCTTCGACTTGCTGGACGGTAATAATAATAAGGACTGGCAAATTCAGTGTGGACGTAGCCAAGTTGGGTGAACCACGATATATCTGTGTCTCTCTTGTAATGTGTATGTGTGATTATATTTGCATTTCTGTTTATTGTTATTGCTCTGCGATCCTGTTTTTCTAACAGTTGTGAGGGTGGTCAACAATGAGATGAAGCAAAACACTATCTAGGCCTTCATGCAAATTATGACCCTCTAGGGCACAGCGGGATCGAATCTTCTCAGTGCCGATTGCACCATCCTCTTCGTGGAGTTTGGAGGAGTTTGTGGAAGGCGACGAGATGAGAATATAATCCTATCCAATTGCAATCACTACATGTTACACCTAAAAACTTAGTTCTTTATCAAACTGCACTAAATAATGAAAAAAAAACAAAGCTAGAAGGCAGCAATTAGCTTGGATGTCTTTAGAAATCAAATTGTGAGCTCTTATAATCCTGTCCAATTGCAATCACTGCATGTAACACCTAAAAACTCAGTTCTTTATCAAAATGCACTAAAAAAACAAAAAAAAAAGAACCAAAGCTAGAAGGTAGCAATTAGCTTGGATTTCTTTACAAATCAAATTGTGAGCTCTTCATTTGGAATAACAGATAGAATATGTATATAATTCTTTTGGATTCTACAATTTGTAATCACATCTTTTTTTTTTGCAATTCTGGGTTCTGCAAACCAATTGAAATCACTATAAAACTGAAATTATTGTGGAATCACTATAAAACTGAAATCATTATGGAATCACTGTAAAACTGAAATCAGTGTAAACACATAAATCTAATGTCTCACAGAATAAATCTCTAAATAGTCATACCTTAGTTGGATATTAAGGAAAACTTCTCCGCTTGGAACCACAAAATAAAGGAAACAATTTCAAAATTGTAAAACAAGAAAAAGAAACATAAACAATAATTATGCAGAAAACCCAAGCAATAAAAATACAGAAAACCCTAATGGAATTCACAGATGGAAAAAAAAATTTATGACTACATAAATGATAAATTTCCATACTACCAAATTTTGGCCAAATAAAAGTTCTACAAAATCTCTACAAAAGTAGCAGGATTTAATACTCTACAAAGAAGCAATATATATAGATCTGTGAGAAGCCATAACTATTCGAATAAAGGCCCCATAAAAGAAAACGGCATAGATACCCTAATAATGCTCAGTAGTGGCTAGAATATCATAACCCTGATGAAAATAATGTTGAGTTGAAATATTACAGGATCAACCATTTTTCAAACTTTAATCAAACGCAATGAAAATTGTTAACCAAAATCTACATTAAGGAACTCATAAGAGATTGAAACCGTTGGGAGGGTTGCACCCTTGGGCAGCCCTAGAGCCCCGTCTCCCTGTAGGCACACTTTCATTTTTTAACTTAAACTATGTTCTTAAAATTTTATATAATAATTAAATCCTTTATATTTTAAATCAACGTTGAGCAAGTTCATTTTTTAACATTAAAAATATATATATTATTCATTAAAAAATTATAATAAATGGTATATACATCCTTGACTTTAAAATATTTCACATCTAAGAATGTATATCCTTAATATCTAAGAGCTGCATACAGCTTAGTCCCTGCTATTTAGATTAAAAAATATGAAAGAATTAAAAAAACAAATTATTTAAAAAAAATTAAAAGTATATGTATTTTACATTGTATCCTATTATTACTTGATTACTAAATTTCTACTTCAAGAATTTTAATACTAAATTCAATTAAAAATTTAATATAAATATAAAAGCTACATAAAAACTAAAGTGTTGATAAAAAAAATCCATAAACACATGCATCCTCAAGGGGCACTTGTTAAAAGAAAACAACAAAATAAATCTCATATGGGCATAAGAGTTCAAAATCAACAAAAAAAAAAAAAGACAATAACTTAATAATCTCAACTCTTAGATATTACATACATGGTTACCATTTAATATTCTTGAACTTCTAATTTGCTTATATTCTATACAACACCAAAGCTAATAGTACATAAACTATTAAATAAATCTTAAAAATCATTATATAAATCATATGGAAATTATAATAATATATATATAGTAGTTTTTAGTATATATCTAGAATAGTTTTAAATAATATAATGTGATTTTATATTAAATTTTATTTAGCAATCTATACTCTATTAGAAAAGGAAATTTCAATATATAGTAAGTTTAAATATATAGTTTTTATATTGATTTTTATTTAATAAAATACAATATATTGAAAAAACAATTATAATATTTAATATATTTTGTTGGTTTTAAAATATGATTATAAAGAAAAAAATTATTAATATTAAAAATTAAATTATGAGATTTTATTAAGCTTTATTTTGTAAAATAATTTTATATAAATATACGATGAATTTTATATATCTTAAATCTATATAATTTAATTTAAATATGAATTTTTAAATAAAATTTCAATAGATAAATCTATAATCGATCATGAAATTTTGTTTAATTTTTATGTTAAAATATAATGTTTTAAATTTGTATATATATTTTGTTTAAATTTTTATTTTATTTATACAATTATAATAATAAATAATTTTAAATTTTAAATTTTATTTTATCTATAAAATGTATTAAATATAAATTGAATGATTAAGTAATATAAATTGTAATCTTCTAAAATCTACTATATATTGTAAGTAAGAGAGTATGAAAATTCAAGTAGGTGAATTAGTTGCTTTGTATATATTGTGCAACATTTAAAAATATATAGAAAATATTTTATTTTTATGTTTTTATCTTTTTATTTTTTATTATATATCATTTAAATTCTGTATTCTTTTAACTTTTTAAATCTTTTAACAATTTAATTTCTTAATATTTTAATTAGTTTTTTTTTTTTAAATTTTAACATATTATATATATATATAATTGGTTTATAATTTTATTTATATTTTTTGTTAGTGAGATTTTTTTCTACAATTTTATATGTAAAGTTTTTTATTTTAATCTTTAAGCTAATTAAATTGAATTAAAAAATCAAAGATTTTCTATGCATTTTGTTCATATTTATAATTCATGCATGCAGATTAGTCATTTCCTTTAATTTAAATAAGTACATCTTTTAAAAATTAAATAATAATAATAAGTTAAATCGAGCTAACTTATTTGGTTCAATTCCCCTCAGGGGTGAGCTACTTAGGAGGAGACACCCATCCGGGTGATTTTGACACCCTTAGATGCCCCTGGGTCATGGTTTCTTAGACCAAAAGCCACTCCCGCAAGTCAAGAAGATTCTAGTAAACAAAAAATATATACTAAATATAGGGTAAATTTGTTTTCAACGCCCTCGAATACCCCCATGACACCCAAATTATGCAATTATGCAATTTACATAGCTAATATATGTGATTCTAAGAATTTTTAAATATTTTCAACCAATACCTTCATGGCACCAGAATTATGCATTTTACATAGCTAATATATGTGATTCTAAGAATTTTTAAAGATTTTCAACGAAACTTCAAACAAAATAAGATGAAAAATATGTTGAGAAAAGGTTGAAAATGTAGAATATTTAGACTACACCTTCATTAAATAAAAAATTAATTAAAGAGAAAACCCTTTTTGCATGTGGATAAAAATAGTTATATATATTAGCCAAAGAATAATCATTTATACCATTAATCATTTTTATTTAATAAAAAACTGTAATCATAAAGTTCAGTAGTGGCCAAAATAATAATCATTTACATAACTAATGATTTCTCCAATAAAAAAGTTGAATAAGAAAATTGAGATACAATAAATAGACTCCACTTTCTTACCTTAGTTTCTATCTTTAATAATAAATTGAGTAATTTAAATACTAAATAGAATTATTAATGTTATTAATACTAATCTGAAAAAAAAACTATGAATGGAATTTTAAAATTCAAAATCAATTTAAATATATTGAAATTAATAATAAATTGAATAATTTAATTACTAAATAATAGTATTAATTTTATTAATACTAATCTGAAAAAATCTATAATATGAATGAAATTTTAAAATTCAAAATCAATAAATATATTGAAATTAAAAGAAATATCAATTAAAGAAGAAATCTCTAATTCATGTGGATAGAGAACTCGGAAACACATTGGAGACTTAAAGAACCTCTTATGCATATGGATAAAAAAACCCTAACCAAAAAATCTCCTTTTACATAACTAATGATTTCTCCATAATAAACAACCTTAATAATAACAAATGAAATGCAGAAGATGGAATCCATTGTTTCTTTTCAAATCCAACTTTGTGCCTATAATATCGAACACCCATCCTGTGCACCTTTATTCAGCATGAACTTAAACTAAACTGTACTCCTTAGTTAAAAAAATCATTTTAAACTTGATATTTTTTTAAATGTTATAAATATTAAAATTATATAAAAAAATTCAATTTTAATAAAATAATGATTTTTTTTACCTATATAAAGACAATAATAAATACATAATGAAATTTTATTTTTTTAAAGTAAAGTTATTCAATTGTAAGTTTTATAATTAAATAAAAGAATTATTCATTTAAGAAAGATAAAGTAATTATGTAAGTCTTACTTTTTTTGAAAATAAAAAAAGGCATTTTATGATGGTGGTGTTTCAAGTAATGGGAATGCATAATTCTTACAAGATGTCTTATTTTAATTTAGGCAGTGATAGAATTATATCTGAGGTCTATAACTCAAACCAAGTCACTCGATACTTCGATGGAGCTACCATGGGATGCTAAGGAAGTTGCATGTGTTTTTCTAAGATTAAATGATGATCATTTGTTCAAATTTATATTGAACTGTAGAAGGGGTGTTGACCTTATTGTGAATTGACTCGGTGCAGATCTTTTGATATTCCATAATGGGTTTCAAATGGATAAAGAAGCACTTCAGAATTAAGACAAACTTAGTGCAACCCTGGTGCTCTAGAATTGAATCATTGTTGAAGATTCTCTAAATGCAGCTCACTCTATGCTAGTGGCTCTCTTCCTTTCTTTGAGAATTAGACACTGTACTTTGTTTTTCCTAGTTGTGGTGTTTTGATTTTTGATGTCTCTGTCATGGTTTTTGATCTGTCATGGATGATATGGATACTGTTTTGATGTAACACATACAATTTTTTGTATGAAGGTTCCCAAAGATGTACTTTTTGATTATTAATAATAGTAAAAGTATCATTTTTTTGCTTGAAAAAAAATAAAGACAATAATAAATACATAATGAAATGCATTAAATACATAATTAATTTTTTTTGGAAGTGAAGATATTCATTTGTAAAATATATAATTAAATAAAAAAATTATGGATTAAAGAAAGATAAGTAATTATGTAAGCTCTTACTAGTACAATCCTACTTAAAATATATAATTAGATAAAAAATAGTAATTATGTAATTAATTTTTTAATAGTCAAACTTGGCACAACCACTTGAATTATGGTTAGTTAAGTGCCACTAACAAGTTATGTGCTACTAGTTATTTATGCATCAACTATCAGTTATACATGCATCAATGATCTATCATATATATATATATATATATATATATATATATATATTTCAAATTTGTAACTACTAACATAAAAATCAATCTATAGTACACTTAGCTCATCCTAATGCAATCTAGGAATACAATTATCTCATCCTAATGCAATCTAGGAAAATCATAAACACTAGTCCACTCCAAATTCTAAAATATTTTAAATTATTTTAAATATATTTAACCTAGAAATTTAAAATATTTTTTATTTAGAACTTTAAAATCTTTTTCAAAATTTATTTATTGAATATTCAAAAATGCTTGTGTGATTTTGAAATTAATTTAATTGAGATTGAAATCCAATAAATTTCAATTAGGATATACTATCACACGCACTTAACTTATGGCTAGTAAACATTCATACACCACAAGTTAAGTGTAATGAGTGCCATAAAATCAATTTGGATTGTACACTAGTCTAGTCTTCATGCAATCTAGGAAAATAAAAGGTGCTAGTCCAAAAGTCCACCCCAAATTCTAAGATATAAACACCTATACATATAACAAACAAAGTTTTGAATTAATAATACAATATTATTAATAGCATAATTAAGCATTGATACATATAATAGAAATTTCAATATATAGATTATATAGAATAAATAAAAAAAGACACTCGTCTTAAAGAAAAAACATAGAATATCGTGCAATTGCAATCATGCATGGAAAAATATAAATTCAAAAAATAAGAAAAAAAGACATAATCCTATAGTATTTAGTTTAAAAATATAAACTAAATTAAACCTTGGCTTTATGGTTGAAGTCGCAGAAGAAAACATATTACTTACCATGAATATTGTCAAAACCAAGGAATTTTAACCCAAAATCTAAGTTAAACATTTAGTATAAGCTCTTCATTATTAACAGCATGATCGCCTTATAAATAAAAAACAAAGGGTCTAAAGTTAAAGTTTTAAACCCCTCACCCTTAAAGGATAAGGGTTTGCTTAAGCAATACGTGGAAAACTAAATGGTTAATAATTGAGGAATGAGTTTACTCAGTGCTATGTGCAAGAACCAACAAAGTGGGTAAATTCAGTGGAAATCCATCTGGACTCCGTATAAGAGGCTCTATATACACTCAAAGAATTAAAAAAATAAGTTAATTGAAAAATATAAAAGAAATTAAAATTGCAAATGACAAAATGGGATGAAATGACCTGAATTGGAGTGGCCTTGCCAGCAATGCCTACCTATCCTGAACTAGTTGGTTAAAAATATAAATCTATTCAAGGTTTTCAACCAAATACCCATCATAATCACTAAATGAAACTAAAATTTCAACGTGAAAAATCGGTGAAAGGGATTTGTCATAGCTTGTAATTATTATTTTTAAAAATAATAAAAACTTCCACTTGACTAAATAGTTAACGACTAAATCTCATCTCAAATAGAATAAGCACCCTGCAAGGAGTTAAACCCATATACACTACAAGAGTGAAAGAAATGTAAAGTACCTGGCTCAAGCTTAGAGTCGTGATACTCCTATTTTTTTATCTCCACTCAGCAAACAAATAAAAATCTCTCTGAAGTTGAATGCAAAAATTAAAATATAAATAAAAGACATAACAAGAACCATTAATACACAAAATTCAAGACATGAAACTCTCAGCTATTGAAGCATATATTACCTATGTGCGACCAAATCTAATGTTCAGAAAAATATTGAAATACTCTTATGATCTTTTAATGCCCATTCTGAGTTAATAACAATAGGCAAACCACGTTATCAAAGAACAAACCCTAGAAATTTTAATTTCCTCATTCTATTAATAAACAAAAAAACCTAATCCAAAATATAACTCATATTTGTTAATTGTTCTTTTCAACTGCGAAAAATGTAGAGAAAGCGACTCAACTGTGCAAGATCAACTTGAGACAACATAAAGACAACAAACTGTTGTACACTTTCATCAAGTCGTAGCCATTTCAGTGCAGGAAGACAAAAACAAGATCCTCCTTTGTTAGTACAAAAATATTAATTTGGGAGAATGTATCCCAAATGCTGGGGCCTTCTTACAGATTCTTATTTTTGAATTGAAGTGAGATGAGAAGCAAGTTTGTTTTCCGGTGGGAGACTTATTGCTATAGCTATGTGCCTAGAGTGATAGCGATATGAGCATTTGCAAATGTGTCCGGGAAAAACCCATTAGCGTGTTTGGTCACTATCATAGTGTTGAAGACTATTTATGAATAGTCATAATGAGAGTGGCCCAAATTCCAAACAAAAAAGAAAATGAGTATCCCATTAGACACAGGTTAGGTCTGCCAGTTTAAAAATAGGTAGGTTAATCTTAGTAACTGGGAGATCAATTTACAAGGTGAAGTAGAACATCATAGAATGTTAAAATGTGATACCTACCAAAGCTTCGACACCACAAATAGTTCATTCATGCATCCATGGCAGCTCTCAGTCCATGGAAAACCTACAACACATAGCTAAGCAATCAACCATGCAGACTATTGAAGCAATTCAAAGACTCCCACAGTATTTTTTCAAAAAATCAATGAACCCACAATTTTTAGACAATAATCACAACAACTAAAGGCAAATCATTACCTCCTCCTCACCACCATATTCTAAAGCAGTATCAATATGGCAGTAACCCTCCTGCAACACCCAATTGTCAAATACATTATCACACTTCTAAGAACAGTTTCATAAGCCTCATTGAGCCCGGCCTCTTTTTCTACAAAGTCCAGGAGCGTGCTCTCTACAGCTTCCATATAAATACATGCATTCCAAGCATGATCGTTTACAAGAAATAAACTAACAAACATTCAAATATCTTGACCTTTACAATGCCATTTCTGTCTCCATCCAAACTTGCAAATCAAAAATTTCCTCATCCCTAACAAATTATCAGTCTAATGGACATTATTGGAGTTGTATAAGGATAACTAAAACACTCTCATGAGCCTGAATCCGGCAAAGTAATTCTTACCAAAATAGTAATTTGGAGTGCTTAGATCGTAATTTCCTCAAATTTGGACAGTTTTAAAATTAAGCAATTAATCTAAAACACTCGAACAAACAATCCTAATTGTTAAAACTGTGAAAATAACCATTTCCAGCAAGAATTTCAACCGGTTTGTATCTTCAGCCTATTCCTCTGCAAGTGCTGCTTCCACTGATGCTAGTGCTTTTACCACCTTAGCTGCCCAAGCTCCCTTCCTTAGCTGCATGTGTACTAGCTCCATTAGGTTCAGTTGCTTGTCTTCCCAGATTGTTATATAGTTATTCAGGTGGTTGCATGGTTTCACCTTTGTCTTTTATCCTACGTAGACATTATCGGGATCCAGAGTTATCAAAATAAACGAGCAAATCAATGTGCCAAAAAATATATTCATTCCCAAATGAATACATGGAATCTTCATGTATTCTTCAATTATGGATTTAATATAGAATTTAAAAGACAAAGGTGAAACCATGTGAACCTAATTGCACATTCAAGGAACGATGAAAGTGACAAATAGCAAGCTAGACCTCACAAACATCTCTGTTGTCATCTACAGACAGCATTTTGACTAGGTCTGACAGCCCCAAATGTTGACTGAAACGTGTTTTCCCACTGGCTCTCGCGTATATATAAACATGTAAATGTATCAAACCTTTCATTCACCTGCAACCATTCTACATTGCCTGCCCTATACTCTACCTCTAATTAGATCGCCTCACTCATTTGGGTTTGCAGTTTTTTTGCATAGTTAGCTTTAATTCAGTCGGTACTTGGTTTCTTCACTCTCTCTCTAAGTCTCTACCCTATGTGCTTTGGCATTCAATCTTCCGTTGTCCCGCGTTCATCAATCAATAACATCAGTGACTTAAAATGGCTCGCATGCCAAGGTTGATGCATGTTTTCCTATTCGGTGTGGCTACAACCATATTCTCCATCTGGGTTGGAGTTGAAGCACAAGGAACCAAAGTTGGTTTCTACTCCAAGACCTTTCCTATGGTAGAGAATATCGTCATATCCACAATTGAAGCCCATGTGAAGGCCGATGTAGGACTTGCTCCTGGAATTCTCAGGCTTCACTTCCACGATTGCTTTGTCTAGGTAACCAAACCCTCGACCGGTGTTAAAAAAGATACCATGTTTCCATACTTAGCAGCTCTTTTGTTGGAGGGAATGAGCTCTACGCCCAGCTCTCCGCACATAAATAATGAGAGGGAGGGCAGTTGGGCTACCAATCTGGATGGAGGAAGGAGCTGGCGCAAAGGTTGTCCCTCCCTGAAAACCATGGTTGTTCCGATTACCCCTTCTAACAAGATCGACTTCCAATTGTAGAACTGTTGCACCGTATTGCAAAACTTAGCCGGAGAGAAGAAAACAAAAAATTAGTGAGAAAATGACCGAACCGGGTTTGAATCCCATCTTTAACTCTGTGGGTGAAACCAGGAACGTGGCGGTCATGCAAGGATGCTAGTGTGCATGTGGATATGTTGCACTGTCTCTTCCGCTAAAAGCTTTGGAAAACTAAAAGTTTCGGGAAACAAGGTATCTCAAAAAACTAAAAACTTAGGAAATAACATATGTCACATTGAGTTAGAGAAATATTTCGTGTCAAGTCTTAAGTGTTAAGGTTGTGAGTATTTTTTATTTATTTATAATTTCTACTAATAGTCGGCAATGAGAAAAATAGTCAAATCATGCTCTCTAATCCAATAGAAGTCAAACACATCTGAAAATAATTATTATTAAAAAAAAAAAATTATTTTTCTAAAACATTAGCCAACTATATAGTCATTTTATGTTATCCTACAAATTATTACAACAAGGCGGAACGTATAGTCTCCTTCATATGGCAGGAACTAATAATAGGGTTCATTTAGAAATAGTGATTTTGAACTATCAAAAGATCTTAGCATTAACATGAGATAGGAGGAAAAGTAATCTATACATGATATTATAGCATTATTGCAAATATATTAGCAAATTTACAAGTAAAATGATAAACTTAAGGAATATGGGAATATTCTCTATATTATTTGGAAGCACATGAAAAACATAAAATTTTCAAGAAAATATAGGAGGATATCTCTTATTTCAATGAAAAACACATAAGAATTGTAAAAGCATGTACATTTTCCATATTCTAGAGTAAAGTACTGAATGTATGAGGAAACAATTATGGAGATTCTCATCTTTGATTGCGTTTACATGGGCCTCTTCCACCAAAGGATGGTAAGGTTTCTACCTTCAATGGTTTTAGTATTTTGTTTAGTTTAATAGTATTTTATTTAGGTTTCTCAATAATAGTTGTAGTATTTTGTTTAGTAATGAATGTCTGAGGAAACAATTTAATGATTGTAGTATTTTGTTTAGTAACGAATGTCTCAGTAAACAATTTATGGAGATTGTCGTCTTTGATTACGTTTACATTGCTTTAGATTACGTTTACATGACCTTCTTAGTTATAGTTGTACCTCTTCATCCTTTTTTCTTCGTTATAGTTGTGCCTCATCCACCAAGAATGGTCAGGTTTCTCCCTTCAATAGTTGCAGTATTTTTTTCTGTTTAATACCAAATTTATAGTTGTATATTTTTATATATAAACTATTAGTTGTTAGATGTAAATGGATTTGTAGAGTTTGAGAAATTTTAATGAAAGACAATATCTGTGGGTTGATATTAAATAATATTAGTATAGTTATTTAACTTGTGGTTGGTGAACACAGATAGGTCAGGTTAAGTGGCACAAATAAGTTACTTGTTCTTAATGCTAGTTACACTAATTGTCTCTTAACAAACTGCCCATCTGTTAAAGAATTGCCCATTATTCATGTATCAGTTACAAGTTATCCATTATAACTATTAGTTATTTTTTATATTTTTTTTTATAATTTTTTATTTTGAATTTCTAACAATTGCCATAAATCAATACACTTGTCTCAAATAAAAACATCTATCTATTTATGTAAAAAATTAATTCAAAAATTTTGGAAGGATAAATAATTGATTTTGTTAGTTATATATTAAATAAAATATAAAACTTATTATTTGTGAATTTTTGCTAACATTCATATTAAATTATAAATATACATTTTAAATATTTTGATAACATCACAGTTCTTTTGATTAATATTAATTAAATATAAAATAAT
The DNA here is from genome assembly GCA_027924585.1 of Larix kaempferi. Taxonomy (NCBI): domain Eukaryota; kingdom Viridiplantae; phylum Streptophyta; class Pinopsida; order Pinales; family Pinaceae; genus Larix; species Larix kaempferi. The sequence continues at coordinate 17,788,878 of BSBM01000066.1, read as the reverse complement.
ATAACATCAAAAAATTAAATATTAATTATTTAAATAATATAAAAATCATTAAAAATATTAAAATATCAATCATTTTTATATTAGTTAATTTATATGATCATTTGCTATAATTTACAGGTTAGCTATTTTATAATTGAAGAAATAAATATTTTATATATTGAAACATAATGGGAAAGTGATTATTTATTATATATAATAAAAGATTTATTATTATTTTTATTAAATAAAATATAAGGTATTTAAGTATTAAAATCTATTTAGTCTAATTGGAATGGGTGGATATTTTATTATTTTCTAGGGAACTCAGATATCAAGGTTATATTTTGGTAAAAGTTTGAATGTGATTTATTTGCATAATGACTTTCCATTCTAAATATTAATTTAGGTATTATAATTAATATAGTGTCTGGGATTTGCATAATGCACGAGGCTTCATCCCTTTGAAACTCATGCTATGTGGGTAGGACAGACCACAGCCATAGGGGAGCACTCCATCTACCTAATTAGTGAAACAATGCCCATTGGCACAATTGTAGACTTTGATTTTTGTAAATTGACAGAAGATGAATATAATTCACTTATTAATTCCACCCGGTCAAATATTGCTCCTGTAGATAAAGGAATTATGGACAAAGGTAAATTAGTTTCAATAGTTCAATCACATCCTTTGCTGCTTCCTGTAATGGGAAATAGAACATATCGTTATTATTTGCATTCCATCATTATCTTTTGTTTATGCTTCTAAGAAATTTTTAACATGCACTCTTTCGGTTACCTAATGTAATTAGGATGTTATTATGTAGAGGGGAAATCTACATTTTCTTACATTTGGAGACTTCAATTCCAGTACGTGATGCAGCTATGCATGTGATGTAGCTATGCTAATCATGTCAGCTTTCTTCATTGAACTAAATTTAATGTTTTGTGATGATGTAGGAGTTTCATAGACGTAATCTGACAGTGAGACAAGCTAGATTGAAAAGCAAAGTATATTCACCTATGCCGAATCCTAAAGAAGTACTACATTTCATAGACACTTTCATTGTAAACATTATATAGTTAACTAGAATCTAGAGAAGATGGTGCATAGGATGATTCGGTCCTTGTGATTGCAGTTCATGGTTTAGGCCTATACATGATTGTCAAAGGGAAAAGGTATTGTGTGTATTAAAAAAACAAAGAAAGAAAATAGAAATGGCATATCCCTACTTAATAAAGTTTTATCATTTGAAGAATAATTCATTCTAGATATGTAGAGAAACATATTTCTGACCTATTAGCAATCACTATTTCTACAAAGGATATAAAAATCAAATATGTCATCTACAACAACCAAACTCTTTTATGGAACTAATAAGCTAGAAACCTTTCAATCCATTCTCTAAAAAAACATTTTGCACTTGTGTCCACTCTTCCCCGTAAAAATAGAGAACTAAGAACTAGAAAAATATTACACCATATTCAAAGCCTGTAGTGCATTGCAAAAATTACATAATTTACTACCTTCAAGAGGCATATGCACCCTTTGATTTTATAGCAAAATTAATCTCCATATTCAAGTAATTCGCTCTAAATATTTTCCAATTTCTACCCAATTATTGAGGCATTCATCTACAACTAAAGACAGTTACAAAACTGAAACATGGTAGGTTTGAAGATAGAATAGTTCTTGAGAACAGTTCCCGTGGTTTGTTGCATAACCACACCAGAATTCCATTATTTTAACTTCTGATTTTAACCTTTATTAATATGTTCTTCAGTGTTGCTTTATTCGATGGGGAAGGGCTCTAATGTTTCTATGTTTAGGTAGTAATGGGCGGCATTCGCGGGTGAAGGCGAAGGCTACGGGGATGGATGGAACTCACAGATGCTTTCAGGTAAGTTCAGAATACACTTGTGGACAAGAACCATATTCCGAATACATTTGTGGAAAAGAACATTCGCTAGTTGATCGATCAGGTACAATCCGAGCTTGGGAAGCGAGCATTACATCCATTCTTAGTGAGCCTTAGTCTGGCGTTGAACTTCAGCAGCCTAAATGGGTGTGAGATGGTAGGCTGGGGCATTAGGGAGAGGAGAGATGGGAATCTATTCAAGTCTTTTTCATTTTTTAATTACATATAAACTCTTCATTGTCAATTTGTCAGATGAATTATTAATGTGTCCTCCCCCTTGTGGATGACATCAAATCTCTAGACAATGTTTAAAATATATATTTAAAATTATTTATTTATTAATTTAATGTATTCATGCCACTCGCTAAAGTTTATTTGTGTGTATCTCGAGTGTGTGAGGATTGTGTGTATCTCATGAGTGTGTGGATTTTTCTGGGCCATTTGATAACACGTTAAAATTTATTGAGATAGTGAAAATCAATCCACTTTGTTAAATCATTCGAGGATATTTCAAAATTTAACTTTCTCCAAATGTTTTGAGGATACTTCAAATTTTAACTTTCTCATAATCATTTGAGAATAACTCAAAATTTAACTTTCTCCAAATTATTTTAATTCCAGACTGACATTAAAACTCAATATTTTAAGTTGTTATTATGTACAAGTATGTATTAGAATTTAGAGAAATAAGTTATGTGCACTTATTATCTCATATGGTATCATTTATTGCAATTTCACACACACACACACAAACACACACACACACATATATATGATATACAAAGATGAGTATATAAATAAAAATGAGGAAACAAATTTTATCACACAAAGTTTGATTTTTTTTCCTTTTAAATAAAGGGGAGGTGTAGCAAGTTCTTGTTTTTAGCCTAAGCTTAGAAAATAGGTACAAAATTTATGCACTTTGTAATCTTTATTACTATTCATCAATTATAATCTATTTGCTAGCAATGAAAATGGTGAGAAAATCTATCATGAATATGAGCAAATTTTGAATAGTTATGATCTGGCCATTTTAGAATAGTTGTCAAAAATAGACCAAAAAATCAAAATCATCTCATTATTGGACAACTTCTATAATCATTATGATAACATTATAATTTCAATAAATCTTATTGCATGTTATAAACCAAGAACAAATAAAACTTGAGAGAAATTTACTAAGTAATTTGCAACATGGCATCTAACATGCAGGGTTTTCATTTTACTTCTAGGACTCCTAACATGCAATACTATGAGATGAAAAAATATTAAATTTAAATTACTTTTCGTGAAAGAATGATGCCAACATGAAAATACTATGAGATTACAAAATATTAATAAATTACTTTTCTTGGAAGAATGAATTGGTTATGAGTTTATCTAGAATATGCAATGACTTTCAATGCCCTTGACATATGCATGCTCCCCATGTCTCCAATTTCTTTTTTCTACAATCTATGCATTGCATTGACATAAAATAAGATCAATTGCTACATTATATCTAAAAAATGATAAGCTAAGTTCACTTAGTCAAAGTGTGTACAATCTATGCATTGCATTAACATAAATAAGACCATAATAGAATAAACTATATATATACTGGCACTCTGATTTCAGATTGGGGAAGAAGATCAAAATTAGAGATTGATGTGGGAGAAAGGATATGGGCTCTCTCCAAAGTAGCCTTCTCATTCTTTTCCCAATACCCACCATGAGGCCGTCAGCGTAGTGTGCATAATAGGTATGGTCTCCTTTACAAAAAATATCTTCTATCGCAAAAAACAGATCCAATGGATGCAGAATGATGTTCATCAGAATTGGTGATAACACTGCACCCTGTGGTATTCTTATCGGGGTGTTGGAAAAGTCTTATCCGTTGGATGCATCATATACACCGCCTTTGATACTTTTCGGTATAGCTTAATATGAGACCCTTATTTGGTTTCGTACATGAGCTTATACTCTTAATACAGGTGCTGTAAGATCAGTGTTCATACTAGTTCTATTATGAATATAAAATACCATCGTAATCAATAACAAGCATAGTACAAGTTGTTCACTAATCAATGAGCCTTGTTAAGCTCAGTAATAACCAGTATAAACAGTATCATATAGCATTACTGTCATTGGTTTATAGTAATCAATGATTGATCCTCCTTATTCACATGTTGTTAATGAGAACCATTGACCTTAGCTCTACTTACATTAAATCATAGAGATATCTATTGTAAATAGTAAAGCAGTAATTAATGGAAAACAATTTATATAATTATAGGTTTGATGTAAGATTTAATTTATAAATTGGTAGGAGATAAATTCAACATTATTGAGTTTATATAATTTTTTAAATTATTATAAAATATAAATCAAGAAAAAAATGAACAAAAATACATGTTTAATTAAAAATTATTAATTAAAAACTTTTTATTATTCTCAAATTCATATATATATATATATATATATTAAGGTAAGGACTAATCTTCAATAGGGTTCATTTAGAAATAGTGATTTTGAACTATCGAAAGATCTTAGCATTAACAGGAGATAGGAGGAAAAGTAATCTATACATGATATTATAGCATTATTGCAAATATATCAGCAAATTTGCAAGTAAAATGATAAACTTAAGGAATATGGGAATATTCTCTATATTATTTGGAAGCACATGAAAAACATAAAATTTTCAAGAAAATATAGGAGGATATCTCTTATTTCAATGAAAAACACATGAGAATTGTAAAAGCATGTACATTTTCCATATATATATATTTTCCCATGAAAAAAGCATACTATTATTATTCAAAATAACTGAATCAAATAGTACATAATTAGATCCATCATCTGATAGTCCCACATAGCTCTCAAAATCAGAATTCACCTCATACATAGCTTACCACCATCTCTAATAAGAGGGTCAAAATACAAACTTGAAAACTAAACATTGCTAGCAGTTCCAAATTCATCCTAAATGTTTGAGAGTCAAAATCTACAGAAATATATCATCAAAACAACAAACTAGAGCCAAAACCAAAATACTAAGGAAACCAAATACAACATCAAATCATGATGTTATAAAATCTTGAATCAACCAGCATGTTATCCCAATATTCTTCCCAAAGCACATAATCCTCCTCGCCATCTAGAGACAGCTTGGATAGACGGTCAGCCTGATCATTATGTTCATGATAAATATGCTCCAAAGAAATTGAATAGAAGGAAAAAATTTCTTCCTTGATTCTTCTACACCAGCACACCAGCTCCAATACCTTAATATCAAATTCACCTTTTTCCCATAAGATAGTCACTTGGGAATCCCCAAAGATCTTTACACTTATCAGCCCAAATATTTTAGCAACTCTGACAACACACCATAAGGCCATTAGTTCTACCTTCATATTGGATCCTCTACCACATTTGAGGTGAAGTGTATAATGATGCTGTTGATTTAAATAGATCACACCTCCGGCGCAATAATTCCCAAATTTGGCAGCACCGTCAAAGTATAGAACAAGCTCCTTAATATTAAACTGAAAGTCCCCAATATTCCACTGAACAGTAACTGAATCATCAACTTGATATAGAAAATAGTGTGAAAGTATAGAGTTGAATGTGCCCTGCACATTAGGAGAATGTTCCTCGAATGTTACTTTGTTCCTCACGTACCACATGGACCAAAAAATGAAAATAGGCAGAGTAGCATATTGTTTGCAGCTCGAAATCCATGCCTTCAGACAATTATCCAAGGAATTACCCTTCCATTCACAGGCTATACCATACAAATGATAGAATTTATTCCAGAGATCCATAGCAAAAGAACAGTCAATAAAAAGATGTGTGACAGTCTCCATAGTTGACTTACAAAGGATACAGCAATTGGGCCCAGCCCAACCAATCCTAATAAGGTTGTCCCATTTCTTCAAACGATCCATTAAAAGAAACCAACTAAAACATTTTAGCTTTAATGGAAAGTTCCATAACCAGATCTTCCTATACCACCAATGGTTAGGAAAGATGCAACGTCTTCTGATCATACAATCGTATGCCGACTTAGCTGTAATAACCCCTGTTGATTAATTTCCAGACCAAACTACAACATCATCCTTAGCAATAAGCCGAATACCTGCAACATTCAAACCTTGGGTGTATGTCTCCCATTCTTCACTCACATCCTCTGGCAAATTTAAATCAGTAACACTGAACCAATAACCAGCAACATCATTCTTTACAATAGAATTAATAGTTATTAATCCATCCCTTCTCAAAAAACCAGAGAGTTCATTCGATAAACTATATAACTCTTTAAGCCCAAGAATTGAGTCAACACCAATGGCAACCTCAGTCCCATTACCAATTTTCCAACAAAGTTTGTCAGCAAACCAACAATAAACTTTCATAAATCCTCTCCATATCGGGGAAACACCCCTCACCTTCTTCTTTGGCATTCTCAACCAGTGAGAGATATCTCACTTAATGTATTTATGGAAAATAACTTTTGACCACAGGGAACCACCGTGAATCGCCCTACAGAGACTTTTCAATCGTAGTTCATCACTAAAGACTAACAGGTCCTTCAAACCCCAACCTCCAGAAGTGAAGGATAGAGATAATGTCTCCCAGCCAACCAAGGTCAGATTATCATGCTTGAGACCCCTAGTCCATAAGAAGTTAAAAAGGAGCCTTCTCAAAGAATTAATCATCGAGCAAGGGATAGAGAGAAGGGAAAACCAGTAGACCGGCGTCCCTAACAAAACTGATTTAGCCAAAGTTAATTTGCCTCCAATAGAGAGCAAACGATAAGTCCAGTGAGATATACGTGATTCAAAACGCTTGACAAGCCAATCCCAATATTTAACCAAATAGCCATTAGGTTTCAGTAAAAATCCCAAATATGTAAAGCCAGCAGAGACCTTGCTGCACTTATAAGGAACAAAAGATTGAATATCCGATACCCTCACATCATCAACCAGATTTTGATAAAGACTGGACTTTAATAAACTCACTCTCATGCCATAGGCCTTACAGAAAAGTTCAATAATGCCATGTAGAATTCTCCATTCCTCCACCTACGCCATCCCAGCAATCAACACATCATCTACAGACAGAACATGTGTCAAATATAGATTCTTAGCAATTTTAATGCCTTTGAACTTTCCTTGTTCATTAGCTTGCTTAATCAACCTGCTTAATCCATCCATAACCAACAAAAATAAAACTGGTGACATCGAACATCCTTGGCGAATCCCCCTTGAACAACTAAAGAATGAAGTAGGAGCCCCATTAACAAGTACTGCAATATTCATTGTATTAACACAAGCCATAATCCATCTGATAGCTAAAGAAGGTACACCAATCTGAATCAACAAGATCCTTAGGAAATCACAATTAACCTAATCATAAGCCTTTTCGAGGTCCAGTTTGAACAAAATTGCACTACGTTTCTTACACTTAATAGAATGAAGTAACTCTTGAACAGTACCAACAGCATCATGTATCTGCCTATTCTGTAAGAAGTCGAACTGTTCAGAAGTAATGAACTTAGAAAATATAGGCTTAAGACAACCTGCAATAATCTTAGAAACTATTTTATATGCCAAATTGCATAGTGCAATGGGCCTGAAATCTGCAAAGGTCTTTGGATCATTCACCGTGGATATAAGAGTAATGAAAGTAGAATTTAATTCTCTAGAAAGAAAACCTTGACATCTGGAAAATTCCACCATATTAACAATATCACCTCCCATTAAATCAAAGAAGTGTAAAAAGAGCTCCACATTCCAGCCATTAGGGCCTGGACTCTTTTCTTTAGCAAACATTTTAAGAGTACTCTCCACCTCTGCAAGAGTAACCTCAGCACATAATATATCAGCATCTTCTTGGTCACAAAACCTAGGAAACAGTCGAGCCACATGTAACTGAGAGGACAAATCACATCCATTATCATCGAAATAAATATGTGAAAAGTGCTTGTAAGCTTGTGCCTGTAAATCCCCAGCTCCAGCATACACCAACCCTTTAGTATCTTCCATCTTCCATAGAGTGTTACTATTCCTCCTAGCAGAAGCAAATTTATGAAAGAATCTTGAATTTTAGTCACCAGACTTTACCCACAATGCCCTGCTTTTTAACCACCATTCCTTCTCTTCCATCAGATATATTTTATCCTTCTCAATTTCCAAATTTTTGAGCCTTTCCAAATCCGTCCCAACAAGTGGCTGCTCAATATTTTGTGAGTAAAGCTTCTGCAAATGAGCTTCCACTTCAACCAACAATCTCCTATCCCTCCTATCCCACTATTTCTTCTTATGAATCCAATTAGTAACCTTACCTTTCAGAAATTTTAACTTGTGGCAAAAAAGATCAACAGGGTTTAGATCAAGGTCACATTCTGCATTCGACCACACCTCCCTAACCAAGCAATCAAAATCAGAATTTGATAACCAGGAACAATCAAACTTAAAAGGATAATTTGATGTCATAAAGTCCTCCAATTGTAGAAAAATAGGCCAATGGTCTGATACTTTAGAATCTCCAACCCAAGAACGATACCGACTGCAATTCCCCAACAAAGAAGAATTCACCAGGAACTTATCAAGTCTCTTGTCTATCCCTTCACATCCATCTCTTCCATTAGACCAGGTAGCAACAAGCTCCCCTGTACACACATCAATAAGATCATTATCAATGAGATACTCATAAAAAAAGTGAGCCAACTCATCCATTTTTTCCTTAGATCCCAAGACTTCCTGTGCTAATCTGGTGAAATTGAGATCCCCCACAACAATGATATTCTCCATGCTTAATATACTAGAGGATTGAATCCCAAGCCAAAAAACCTCCCAATTCTTATACGGAGCATAACAATTGAGTATTGAAAAATGTAGGTATGATGACCTACAATACCCCTCCAATAGAATACCCCATGAGGTCTGAAAAGGACAAAAAAATAGACCCTAGGGTCCCACGCAACGTCCAAACCCCCAGACAAACCATTAGAGCTAACAACAAAAATTTCCTAGCCAGGAAAAACCCCTGCAATTTTAGAAATAGCTAAAGAATCTTCACACATAGTCTCCTGCAGTAATAATAAACTTGGACGAGAAGTAGCAATTAAATTGGAAAGGGCCCTTCCACGTACAACCCTACCCAACCCTCGAATGTTAAGAGAACAAATAGACATCAGGGAACAATGTCACAGGGGGATAATGCTCTAAAACCCCCATTCGAAACAAACAAATCATCCAGCCCCTTCCCAACCATCACCCCTCCAGGATCAAGATCAACAACAGGACTCTGCACCAAATCAGCCCCCTTCAATCTTTTCGACACAGGGGCAAATTAAGAACCCGAATCAACATCCAAACCCTTCCCTTTCCTAGCAGACTTCTTCGCTTTTCGGATAGTAACATTCTAGAATTTAGCCACATTAACCGACTGAACCTTAGGGTTGATAGAAAGGTTTTTAGAGTAAATCAGCAAAGGGGTAATAACATCCGGATGAGGATTATAACCAGCTTCATTCAAAATCACAGAGTCATTAGCAGTGAAAGGACCACACTCCAATGGGACAGAGGCTAGCTATTCCACCCCACAAGTATCTGCAGTTAACCCCGACCCCACAACCTTGGTAGAGGAAGCAATACCTGTAACCAAGAAATCCCCAATATCCACATGACCCAAATCAGAGTCCAGACGCCTCTCAGAAGGCTCAGTCTCCTTCGAAGGCTTATCAATATCACCGAATAACCCCCTACATGACCTAGGTTTAACAGAAAGTGGATCACAATGGGTAACAGGTGACAAGACCCCCTCTTTCCCCAATTTTAACACAATATCACCAGAGGCAATCTTTTTATCTAAAATAACATCCACAGCTTGAGCCAACAAAATATCTTCTTCAGGGATGTATGGAATGGGAGAACCAATTCGTGGAGAGAACTTAACTGGATTTAGAGCACCTTCTGCAGAAACCCCATTCATGCTAGAAGAAACTTTAGCCGAGGACCCATAACAGTCTGAGGATTGCCACTATTGTGCTTGTAATTTGGCCTCCGGATAATGGGCTTGAATGTGACCGGTCTGAAGACAATAATGATAGTGGGACGGAACCTGAAAATAATCTAGACATTGCCTCCAAACCCTATCTCCCCACACCAATTCCATCTCCTCAGGAAGACCTCTTTCCATCGGAATCTCCACCATCACTTGGGCTGAGCGACGATCAAATCTATGAAGAGCCGAATCAATACGAACAAACCTCCCATCAAAATTAGCAATCCCCATCAGCACATTTTCAGACTAGAGTTCTATCGGGAGACTAGGTAAGAGCATCCATAAATGATAGATGTTCTGTTTCTCACGTAATGGATCAAATGAAAGATTCCATTTCTTCAAACAAAGAGAGCCTTCTTTAAAGCTCCAGAACCGCTTCAAGATCAAGCCAACATGCGCCAAATTGGAAAAGATAAACATAAGCCACCCATTTATAAGCTATAAAACCCTAGGCATGTTGCCAACTATAAGAAACCAATACTTCCGAACCCACTCCACTGGTTCCTTCTGATCCCCTCCAGTAAACTCTAGCCAATGGATAATAGCTTTGGAGCTTAACATTTCAACCCGTTCTAGGTTTGTCTCCAGCGGAATTTGAAACCGAATCAACCCATCCCTCACCTTCAAGGACTTGTTAGATCTATGTTCCTGATCCTTACCACCTTTGAAACGAGCAGGCCATTTAGCCTGAGACAAAGTATGAGTCGGTTGCTCCGGAGAAATCGCCTCTACAGAACCCTTACCCACACCAGAGAAACCTAACTTTGACATCGAGGAATATGGAAGGGAAAACCCAATATCCTCTGCCTTAGGGAAAAATCTGGAATGTTTATGACGATGTCCCATCAAACCTACACCTGATATCGACATCTGTCAACATCACAGCGAAGAGAGACCGATGAAGGTACCGGTGCTACAGGGAAAATATTAACCTCTACAGATAATGACCTCACCAGCTAGCAGACCGAAAATCAAAAAATCACCAAAAGTAGCTACAGAGACAAAGGTTAACTCTGCAGATAAATGACCCACTAGCTAGCAGAACTAAAACCAAAGAACCGCCAAAAGAACCACAGAAAGGATACAAAATACTAAAAAAACAGGTTAGGAGCGCATAAAAGATGATAAAATGTGCACCAGGATTCCCACTTATTTTTATACTTGGTTGGTACTGAGTTAGCTCATGAGGGCTAATGTGACTCCAAGTTGTTCATCATTCAGATAACGAACAAATCTAGCCCCAGTCTGCAGCAACACCAGAAAACCTAGCCCTAGCCTCCATAAGTCCAAACCCCCCAGAGAAGTTAAACCAAGTTGTTTCCATATATATATATATATTATACAAATGATTAGTATTAAGAAAAAATTTAATGCAATAAATAATCATTATTTTAAAAAATGTATAAAGATTTTGAAAAAATAAATGCATGCAAAAAAAGTGAATTTAAATTTTCAAAATTTCTACAATTACATTTAAAAGGAAAATTCATTTATTTAAATATAAAAAAACATAAAATATCAATTATTTAAAATATATCCCCCACTGCGGGTGATGAGAGTGGGCCTTCCCACGGGACTGGCACCTGCCACCACTAGCCAAGAGGCCAAGCACATGACAACCCATGCAACCCTCGCGTCCCATCCTGCCCACGCGTCAAGGTCACATGTCTAAGGTTGGCATGTTAATACATGGCTCCTCCAACCCGCTCCACTCTCTGGTCCGGGCTTCAAGCGGTCCTTATTCTCCGGTCAGGGTATTAAACAGTTTGATGGCTCCCGCATGTGTGCTCTCCTGTCTAAGTACTCCACCACCAACCCGAGTTACGGCCATAATGAATTTGGAACCCCACTGGAGTATGCATTCGCACAACAACAAGAGGAAGACGCTTGGTTTGCAAGGCTCGCAGGGTAATAGAATCCTATAAATTCATAGACGACTCACCCTTTGCTGCAAGATCTTAGTTTGGGGAGGCTCCTCCTCCATCCTGAACTCCGCATTTGAGAAAATGCTGCCTGAGAAGAGACCGTATATCCGACGAAAGACCAAGCCGACCAACCCCTCACCTGGAATGCCCATAAGATTCAGGAGGGGGGTCATTGGGAAGGTTCGTAGGTTCAAGCAGGAAATTCCGCCGAAAGCTCAAGCATAAATTCAAGATGCAAAGGATGATGCACAGGTGACTAGAGGGTGTCTGTCGAATAATGAGATTAAAAATGAATTTGAGGCTTTAGTCCCGGACCCCGGGAACACTAGGGATCGAACCACTTTGTACCAGAAAACCTTGGATTACCATTGGCAGCAGAAGGAAGTTCTTGGGAAGGATTTAGCAGAAAGAAGGGAAGCCCATGCTGAAATCTTCCTTTAGCAAGACGAAATGGTCCTCCTCCTCATGCAAATCATTCAGAACCAGAAGCAGATCGTTGAACTACTGGGCATTGAGCTCGCCGGTTGCCATGGCGACAAGACTAGTTAGATCATTAGTCTAGTTCAGACTCTGTCTTATTTAGTTTTCTAGTGACCAGCATTTCAAACTTTATTTCGGATATATTAGATTCCTGGTTAAACTGAAGATTGTTCTCAAAACTAGTAGTTGCAGTCTTAGCTCTAATTTTCGGTCTGTTTTCTCTATTTTGTAAAGGCCCTTTAAATTGATTTATTTTTGGTCCTCGGTCTGTTTTCTCAGCTATGAAAAAGCTATGAAAAAGCCCTGTAAACTTTTGTCTATTATAATAAATGAAATATAAAGATCCAAACTAACTTACAAATTTTTTTATTTATTTAAAATATATAAAAAATCATTACAATCATTTTAAAGAAAAATCAAAAGAGCCTTCTTATATTAATATTTGAAAGTATGTATTATTATTTTGTCATAAAATTTTACATTTTTACAAAGTATACTTTTTATTAATCCAAAGTCATGCCTTACATTAATATTTTTTATTGTAAAAATAAATCTTTTCATGGTTTGATTTTTTATTTAAGTGATCCTTTTTAAGCCACTTTCAAAATAAATTTAATATAACCTTTTTCGCTCGAGTTTTTTTACAAAGTCATCCACCTTTTGTTAATCCAAAGTTATACCTCATATAATATTCTTTATTGAGAGAATATCATTTTTTCATTATATATTATATAATTTAAATGGTACTTTAAAACCACTTTCAAATTAACCTTAATACACACACTTTTTGTATTCTACATTGTTAACAAAATTATAGTTTTATATGTATTTTTCATTATTTTAATATAAAAATAATAAAAATAAAACAGTTAATCAAATTTTTTTTAATGACACTCACACAATTCATTTTTATACAAAAATCAACTTCGTTTAATATATACAAAATTAACTTCCTTTAATAAATATATATATATATATTATATATATTATAACTTAATTCATATATATATATATATAGAAACAAAACCACAAATCCTCACCTTTTACAAATTAGAAAAAATAAAAAATATACCCCATTCCCTATTCCTCCCCTCCCCATATCAGCCCAGGTATACTTCTCCACCATGTCGTTCCCCACCACATGTTACCTCATGACTCCCACGTGTTACTCGTGAATGGAGTCCCCTCATAAGTTCATAACCCATGTATTTTCCCATCATGTGATACTCGATTCACTAAATCGAATATCCTTCTTTTTACAAAATTGGTTTTTAACATAAAATTATTATTTAATAATAAAATTAATATATATAATATAAAACTTTCTTTTAACATTAAAATCAATATATGCATAATATAAAATTAATATGTTTGTAATATAAAGTTATAATATCGGCTGAAAAAAACATAAAGTTATAATAAAATTAAGATATTTATAATATAATTTTTAGTTAATAATAAATAAGTTAATACTAAGTTATATTATAAATATGGTATATACTATCAAAGTAATAATAACAATGAAGAATTTAATAATAAATTAAATAATATATATTGTTAATTAAAATGATTGTTATCTTTTTCCACTTAATTAATTATATATATATATATATATATATATATAATTACTAAATTATTTTATTTAATTTTGTTTATAATAGAATCGATTCAACCAACTTGTATATAAAACTTTATAAAGACTATCAAAATTATTAATTGATAATAATTATAAACTATTATTAAAAATAAGTATTACAAAATATTACTATTAAAAACATATAATTGATTTATATTCCATATATTTCTTTTATTAATAACTTTCTAGAAAATATCAATATTATAAATTGATAATGATCATAAACCATTGTTAAAAAATAGGCAGTACAAAATATTATTATTAAAAATCTATAATTTAGGTATTTTCCATATATTTCCTTTTTATGATGATAATGATGATGATCTTTAACATCCATTCAGACCAAACTTGGTCTATCAACCCTTAAGATAAAATATAAGATAGAGATTATTTGATTTTGTGATGTACTCAAGCAAGGTTTGCACAAGAATTGTTATGATATATTGCTATGGTTGGTTTTGATGTTGATTAAGTGTTTAGATAAACAATTTGTCTTACACTGATTTATAACATTCAAAAGCAACATCTATCATTTCATCAAACCTTTGCAAACCATACCATGATAGAAGAGAACATTGGCTTTATTATGGCAATAGATGGTAACAATAATTAAGGCTGCTAGGGAAACTACCAAATACAACAAGAAAAACATGGAAATGGTGATGATGCCGATGTCTAACTGTAGTTGTTGAAGGTGGACTATTGCTGCAGCAAATGAACCCTGTCCTCCCTCAAAATCAACCTCTCCATAGGTAGTTCGCCCCTCTCATCCACAACAAACTCGACTAGGGGTTTGGATTGGATTCCACGCAATAATGATGCCCAATGTTACAACAATAATCCCCTTCCCGAGTCACATCTTCTCTGGTAGTGAACTCTCACCCCCTGATGCAATCAGACTCAAAGGAAATTCAACCTCTCTTCATATGAATTCAACCCCTCCTTTGGACACTATGGTTCAACTTCTTCCATGATAGATATTTGACCAACCTCCATGATTTTCAACTCATCTCGTGAGGGATTAAACGGTGGGAGAATGGGCTTGGTCCCAATCCCTCGGCTCGACCCTAGTCTTCAACAATTCGGCCTGTCTCAGGTAACTCATCCCCTTTAACAAATAATGCAGCCTCTACTGTAGCAATCTCAGTATCCCCTTTTTGCAGATAAACTTGGGCTCCAATAAGAAGATTCCCAACACTGGCAACTCGACCCCCTACACTAAAGAAGTCTTTAATCTAGAGAAATCTTCAAAAGGATAATAGTTGTAGAAGGTGAATTTGATTTCTCATTGGTTCAACAAATGAGTTAGCTAGGTAGATGTCTCACTACCAAAACTAAGCAAGAGATGGAGGGGTTTTGTCAAACCCTAATGAAAAATTTGGAAACACTCTAGACTGTCCAAGAAATAATTTTCCAAATCAATCATTCCCAAGATGGATGAATTCCTCCTCTTTAATATTATTTTTAGCCCAATATAATGGACAATACAATGGGTCATCTAATACCATTCAACCACAAAACTCCTTCTCCAGGCTAAATGCCATCAAGGTAACTCCCAGATATGGTGACTATAGCCTATGGGAGTCTAATAGGATACTAAGTCAACCTTGTAGGAAACATCAAGCGAAAGGGGACATCACAGTCCTTACTACCCAAGATTGCTTGTCCTCAAGCAACTCTAGTGCGAGGTGTTGTAAGATATGCTTTCCTTCCCATGTAGCATCCTCTATGGGAAAGTCTCACCATTTGACCAAGTATTCCTGAACTACTTGGATCCTTAGTCTCCTCTCCTTGGCATCAATAATTTTCCCTAATGCCAAAACTAATTGCCCTTCATCATCGAAAGGAGGAAGTTTTATTGAAGTGGTGACTTGGTGACCCAATGCCTTCTTGAGGCAAGACACATGGAAGGCGTTGTGGATCCTACTACCCTCGGGCAACTCTAGCTAGAGAAAAATGACATATAAATCATAAAGACTTAAAACATATAAAATAGAGCAAAATGTGTTAATGATTTTTTTCTTAAATTATTTAAATTGAAAAAAGTTATAAAATTTGAAAAATATATTATAATTACTAATAATTTAACCACTAAAATAGTTAACATGAAAACATATAAAAAATAATAATTTATAAAGAAAAAATAACGAGTTGCTTGAAAACAACTAAGGAAGAAAAAATATCAATTTTGTACTTTTTCGAAGGAAATCTTCATAAAATCTTAACGGAAAACTTGGAAATTTGTTTCTATATTTGCAACAATGTTGTGGTTTGTGGGGGCATACAACAAATAATTGTAATTTTTAACATTCTAGAGCAACAATATGTTGAAATTGTGCACTAGGAGACCATGAGACGAAACAATGCCCTATAGTATTCAAGAAACTTTAGGAAAAAAGTTAAAAAGTTATACAAATTGAATGATAGCTTAAACCAAAAGAATTAGATACCAACTAGAGCATGACTCAATGGATAGCGTAGATTCGAGTTAGAGGAATAAGATTACATGCCTTTTGAACAACAAAGGGATATCTTCAAGGAAGGAATCCTAAAAGTAAGGGACGATAAGTGAAAAGAATGGGAAAAATAAAGAAGAAAGGGAATAAACTATGGCAAAACAAATGATTTGATACAATAGTTGAAGTAATTATCAGAAAACACTTGAGAAAACCAATGATTTCTTTGAATACTATTACTCATCTCAAGGAAGTGATCACAAAGAAACCTTGGTATGTAAAGTCATTTCCATTTTTCAATAAGAATTAAAAATACCTAATAAGTAATGGAAAAGCAAATAGATGTAATAATACACCATGGCGTTGAAATAAACATCATCTCCATGAGACTTTGGGAAGAATTAGGAAAGCAAAAATTGAAACATGGTAGCATAGTAATCAAGGTGGTAAATGATATTACTTTCTTAAAGAAGCATATAAGGTATTATTCAAGAGAATATGGATTTGTGCCATTTTATGAACAATTCTTTTTGGTAACTAAGTTTTTATGTTCCAAAAGAAAATATGAAAAGTGATAATACCCTTATATAAAACAAAGAAAGTGTTCAAGGTAGAAATTCATGCTATCAATAGACATGAATAGACAAAAACCATATTGATATGGAGAATCCGTACACAATGATGAAAAAACTAGAGCAAAATCCCAATGAATATGGTGTATTGCATATGGATTTTTCAATGGGGAAGGGACTAATAATGTACTAAAAGAATGGATGCGTATAAATCATGAGCTATGCCAAAACTATATAAAATTTATATTAAAATTGAAGCCATATATAAAATAAAGACATATTAGGATGATGAAAACCTAGTTAAGAATATAAAGAATTTCATAAGATGAATAAAAAATAAAGCAATTTCTAAAAACACTCATATTAATATCTTTCCAATGATGGATGCCACATTTTGTATCACACTCAAACCTCACATGGGACAAGTAAAGAAAATTGTTTATATGTTGATTTCAAAAAACAAGAAGTGAGAAATATTGCATGTACTATGAAGCAATTATCATATTACACCACCTACTATTGGCATTCCATATTAAACAAAAATAGGTGTAGGATCATGGAAATTTAAATGAGGTATCCATCCACATCTTACTAGGGTTTATTGATGGATTTGCTTATAAGTGGTATTTTCATAAGGAAAAAATAAAAGAAATAATAAATTGGAATATTTAATGGAAAGATTTATAGGAAGACTTACACAAAAGACTAATAAATGAAAATCTAACCCTATAATAAATTTTGATAAAGATGTAGAAATTTGCAAAAGAGCACAACTCACAACATAGTGAAAGGTTTGTGTTTAAAATATCCATAGAATAATTAGCATAACATATTCTTGAACATTATGCAAAGGAGAAATTTGGCTCAGGAAGAATTAGTATAGCATCAACCGACACATAAAATATGTAGGTAACTAACAATACCTTAAAGGTAAACATGCAAAAAGAAGGGGAAGAACCCCAATTCTTGGAAATAAGAAAATGTTGGGATCATAGGACAATGGAAAAGTGGATCACATTATTTAATTAATTAGCATATGTATGCAAAAAGAAGGGAAAGAACCTTAGTTCTTGGAAATAAGAAAATGTTGGGATCATAGGACAATGGAAAAGTCGATCACATTATTTAAATAATTAGTAGATGAATTTGCATACAACTACCATAATCTTAAAGGAATTCAAAGAATTCAAAATAAAGTTATAACTAGATAACAACCATACAAAATGAATATTGATATAAGGCCAAAATCCAATAAGAATGGAGCAAACTACTCAAGTTTGGAGTTACCTATGAAGTGAAGAAAGTGGGTATTTTCAATCAATGTGGTAAGAAAGAAGTAAAATGAAAAACTAAGGAATCGCATGGATGTCAAAAAAATTGAAGAAAGTAATGATGAAATTCCCCTTTCTAGTACCATTTTCTAAATGAGTCCTCGAAGTGGTTGCAAGGAAGGAGATTTACATGTTCCTAGATAGGTACTTGAGATATAATTAGGTGTCCATAAGAAAGGAAGACCAAGATCTAACAACATTTGCAATACAATATAGTCATCTTTTGCATATAAAGCAATGCCTTTTGGGATAGTGAATATACCAACATCTTTTGCATATAAAAAAATTCCTTTTGGGATAGTGAATATACTAACATGTTTTTTCCAGAATTAGTGTGGAGATATTTAAAAAAAGTTATATTTAGATGATTGGGAACTACTTAGGTATTTGAACAACCACATAGAAGATCTAAGAATGATGATAAATATATAAAAATAAACATGAGTCTCTCTAAATCCATAAAAATGTCAATTTCTACAACCTTTTGATAAATAGATTGGACACATACTACCAAAAGAAGGAAATATGGTGGACACTAACAAGGTGAGATTCATTATATATATAAAAGCACCAATAAATTTATTAAACATCAAATCCTATTTGGCATATACTAGCTACTACAAGAAATTTGTGAAAGGGTATATTGAAACAACTCACCCAATGGAACAACTACTACTAAAAAAGGAAACCCCATTTGTATGGATATAAGAATTCGAACAAGTATTTGAGGATATCAAAACAAGGACTATAAGTGCACCCATTTTAATATTCCTCATTGGAACAAAGCTTTCCACATACATGTAGATGGATCAAGAATAGTTATTGGAGCAATACTAACACAATCATCAGGGGGGAATTATGAAATAACACATATAATATGTTGTCGAAAAATCCCTAATATCAAAAGAAACTAAAACATCATAGAAAGAGAATCCATGGGTATGATCTATGCCCTACAAAAGTTTTGGCATTACTTGTTAGAAAATGGGTTTAATTTTTTTATTGATCACTAAGCATTGAAATATATTGTGAACCAACAAATTTTAATGGAACAAATAAGTACATGGATGGTGTTATTTTATGAATATAAATTTTATATTTTTGTTAATCTTGGAAAATCCTATTGGCACGGGATAGATCCGTAGGAAGTGCGGAAGCCGACAAGCACGAAAGCCAAAACCCGCGAAAGAAGGAATTACCGCGAAGTCTAAGGAAGCGCAAGAATAGTTTAGAATACTTAATTGCTAAGTCGGCCAAAATGGGCCATTTTGTAATAGAATAGAAGGATACAAATAGAAGTATATTGTAATCCTAAGGGCATAAGAGTTGAGGAGATTAATGCAATCTTTTGAGTTTGATTGTACTTGCGATACCATGTTTTGAATATCTCTGCGACGGGTTTTCTGCCGATGTTAATGAATGAAGATGTTTGGTTGTGAATTCAGGTGTTATGTTATGATGCAATAATGGGTTATTTAAATGTTCTCTATTGGTTTGTGCGAGAACATGTTGTTGGTTGATTCTATTGTGTTTTGATGCGAATAATTGAACTATAGTGAATGATTGTGATCTCTGGTTAAAGCACTCGTATCTTCTTTGTAACTATGGAAGCTTGGTTCCTACAACACCCTTATCTACCTCGGGTGAGACCTCACTTGCTTCGCAGGTGTTTCTAGGAAGGATAACTCCTTTTTGGGCCGGTGAATAAGGGGTTGTTGGTGTTGTTGACGACAAAGTGAACCCCTGTCGAAAGACCCCGTGTCAACAAATCCCGTGCAGGGTTTCATCACTTGTCAAAATTAAAAAAAATAGGATAAAAAGACTTCATCAATCGCACTAGGATATCTAGAAGATGTATTTTATTTCTTACAACTTGGTCATACATAGTAGGGGCTATGTGTGGCATAAATAAAAATACTGGTATAGAAATAATTAAGATTCAAACTTTTATTAGGAAAATTGTATGTGGCAGATATGGATGGATTAATGAGAAAATTTGTCCAAGAAATAGAAGTAGAACAATTAAGTACATCATGGTACAATAGGACAATTTTCAACGAATTGGTTGGCCTAAAAAATTTATGCGCACAAATCTAGTGGCCCACTCTATTTGAATATTGTTTCAAGAAAGTAAGAGGATGTGAACAATTTCAAAAGGAGTTAGCAAATAAATCGTAAGATGAGTACTATCATGAATTGAACCTCATTCTACTGATGAAACCATTTGAACACTAGGAATAGTTTTTATTATACCATATGTACCTACAAAAGGGACACATTGCAAATACATTATTGTAGCCACACACTTATTGCAAGTGCACACTTATTCGAGATGAGCCACAAGTTTGTGTTGGTGGCCTGTTGGCACGGGATAGATCCGTAGGAAGTGTGGAAGCCAACAAGCACAAAAGACAAATCCCGCGAAATAAGGAATTACCGTGAAGTCTAAGGAAGCACAAGAATAGTTTAGAATACTTAATTGCCAAGTTGGCCAAAATGGGCCATTTTGTAATAGAATATAAGGATACAAATAGAAGTATATTGTAAGCCTAATGGCAGAAGAGTTGAGGAGATTAATGCAATCTTTTGAGTTTGATTTTTCTTGCAATACCATGTTTTGAATATCTCTGCGATGGGTTTTCCGCAGATGTTAATGAATGAAGATGTTCGGTTGTGAATTTGGGTGGTATGTTATGATGCAATAATGGGTTATTTAAATGTTCTCTGTTGGTTTGTGCAAAAACATGTTGTTGGCTGATGCTAATGTGTTTTGATGCGAAACTATAGTGAATGATTGTGATCTTTGGTTAAAGCACTCGTATCTTCTTTGTAACTGTGGAAGCTTGGTTCCTGCAACACCCTTATCCGCCTCGGGTTAGACCTCACCTGCTTCGTAGGTGTTGCTAGGAAGGATAAATCCTTTATGAGCCAGTGAATAAGGGGTTGTTGGTGTTGTTAGCGATAGAGTGAACCCCTATCGAAAGACCCTATGTCAAGAAATGGTTCCGTTGCCGGGACCTTAAAAAGGAAAAAAGAGGATATGATGTGGCATCCTACGAAACCAGAGATCCAAGAGGGGTTCAGTCAGAAAGTGGAAGAGTTTGCGAAAGAAGAAAGGAGGAACCCGGTAGAAATAATAGAAAGTTGGTTACAAAATCGCATGTACTAAGATATCCATGAGATATTCTTCCCCGAATTTCCAATAATACTATAGGAGTGGCTCACGCAGTTGACATTCAGAGGACATACCAACCAAAATATCATATCAGATCAGATCAGTGGAATTCAGAACTCATTCGACAACTGAAGCAAGTCGACAATACAGTATTAAGGGTTGTTGAATTCTGGATCGATAGTATCCTATAAGGGTACAACACTGAGTTCACGGTAGATACCAACAACTCTTACAGTGATGTGGAGAGACGATTTTTCAGGGGACCAAGAGGTAGGTTCATCCTATCGTTGAACCTGTGGATTAAGATGCTAGTGTGCGAAAAGGGTATGATGAAAATGACCTTTGATGAGTAGACAGATCGATGTGCAGGGGTTATAGGTATCGCATGGTTACAGATCCACTAGGAAAGATGCAGGGTAGATGGACATGAGCGAGGACGAATTTCTAAGGGAAGTTGAGAAGGACTGTGGCACCTTGAGAAGTGGAATGATATTCCGACATCCTGATTAGAGGAGAAGGACTGAGGAAGAGTCCCCTGAGAGGACCGGAAGGGAAGACTATGCAACAGGGCCACATAGGATGGAGCTCCCTTACTACAAGGAGGAATTCAGTGACCAAGCTACCCCAGAAGAAGGGCGGATCGTAATCTATCACATACCTTTGACCCCACATGCCACCTATCAATCAAAAGGAAACACCAAAAATAATTCGCAGAGCTGTCCCACGTGTATTGGAAAAAGTAGCGCATCAGTAAGTAGCAATAGTAGGAACACCGCGATGGTGGACGATACAAAGATGCCGAGTTCCGTAGGAAGCGGGACGGAGGATCCCGAATAGTTTGGTTTTTATGCAAAGCAGTATGGACCGTGAAGCAGGTCCAAAATGAAGAAATAAAAAAGGGACAGTTGGCGACAACCTTTCAAGGCCGTGCCCTAGACTGGTTCATAAAATATACTAAGGTTCCAGGAAAAACATTGGCAGAAATCAAAGCAGCGATGATTCAGGAAATTAAATAACCCAAGTCGGAAGCACAGTACATTCCTAAGCTCAAAGAGATTAGGCAATACCCGAATGAACCAGTATGGGAGTTTGATCAGAGATACAAAACATTGATAGTGAAAGTCAGTTTTCCAATAAACGACCTGCAGCATAAGGAGTGGTTTATTGTCAGGCTGGTACCACATATTAGAGGACCATTGATGCAACAGAAAGTTGCGGATCAAGCCAAAGCATTAGTAATCGTGATGAAGCTAGAGGCTTCACCGATTGGAGAGACTGGGGCTGGAATGGATAAGATTCAAGCACAACTAGCTACGTTGACGCTCCAATTGGAGGACATGAAGCAAGGGAAAAATAACCACACAGACGTATGGTGTACCAGATGTAGGACGGAGGGCCATCATAAGGATAACTGTTCAGTGTTTTAGCAGTATTTGAATTCAGAGGTGCTGAACCCGCTTCGCCAGGAAAGTCTACCATGGTGCCCTATTTTCCAGGCTAGGGGGCATCAACCAGAGGACTGCATATACTTACAGAAGATGGTGTCGAAATCGGCAAATCTGTATTGTAAATTCTGTCGATCTGTAGGGCATGACGAAAAGGACTGCAAGGCACACGATTTGCTGCAAGAACGAAACATGGACACATACCTGGTAAAGGGAGAAGAGCAACAACTAGGACTACAGCAGCCGCAGTATGTTCAGTAGCAACCGTAGTTTATGCAAACACCACAATTTGACCAAGGACAGTATGGGAAACTACAGTATGGTGCACCGTAGTATAAGCAGCCGCTGTACCAACAATACCCACAACCGCAGTATAAGCAGCCATAGTACCAGCAGCCGCTGTACCAACAATACCCACAACCACAATATAAGTATCCATAGTACCAGCAGGCGTAGTACGGACCACTACGCGGAGGATTTGGTGGAGGATTCCAAGGAGGACGTGGTGGTGGTGCTGGAAGAGGGGGAGCCACTAGACAGGGCCGAGGACCCCCTACATGTTATAATTGTGGGCAATAAGGACATTTCTCAAGGGATTTCCCGAATCAGGCCTCACAATGCACGTACTGTATTGGAATGGACCATAGCATCGAAGATTTCCCACATCTTATCTCGAGATGGTAGATGAAGAACCTACCATCTCCGCCTAGCCAAACCAAAACCAAAACCAGTACCAACCGGGAGTACATAAGATATCAGTGGAAGTGAGAAAGCAAGCTGCGACAGTAGGAACAGTAACACAAGGAAAAGCAACAACAGAAGCTGGCCAGTTGCACCATACCATTCCACCAGTGAAACAAGTCACTTCCAATGCTGAAGCTGAAAAAAGGTTTTCTCAAAGCCACGATAGGGAATGTTGGGGCGACAGAGGAATGCATCCCCTCAAGTGGAGACGTACGATATACCACCAACATTCGATCGAACAAAATCGCGGCATAAGGCCAATACCGTAAGAGAATTCATCGAAAGTTATTTGGAATTAGCAAAAGATGAGGAGGCACTAGGGGAAATAGCCAGGTTACTCCATCAGCAGGAAGGTAGATGACAAGAACCCAGGGTTAATCACATACATAGCAAAAGGAAGACGGGTAGAGAAATGAGGATGTCGGCACAAATCGGTGCATTCGATGTCGACTCCATCATTTTGGATTTAGGATCAGACGTGAACATCCTAACAAAACAAACATGGGAAACAATGGGAAAACCACAAATGACTTGGTCGCCAGTATAGTTGTGCTTAGCAAACTAGAGCAAGGTCACCCGTCTTGGCTGAGTGTGTCAACTTCCCGTCGAAATCGAAGGACTTCGAACATATACTAATTTTGATGTAATAGAAATAGTAGATAACACATGTCCGTATCCAGCACTATTGGGAATCAACTAGGCGAGGGAAAATTAGGCAATCATCAATTTCAAGAAGCAGATCATGTCATTTGAAGATCAGGAAATAAGGGTTGTTGCACCACTAGATCCTGCGGAAGGACAATGATACATAGAGCCTACCAAAGATGAAGATAGGGAAGGATGGGATAGCCTATATAATATCTCTGAAGATTACATCAATCCAACTGACGAAGGGGAGTTGGAATGGTGCAGCTCTAGCTCAGCATCTTTGGACTCAGACGAGGCACTGGAAAACTGGAAAAACCAACTTCACGAAGTATCGTTTCATAAATGTGCAAGGATTACACAGTCCGTATGTTGGGTGGCTACTGAGGAGTGTGCATTACCAACATACGAAGGGTTACCAAATTTGAGCACCTTCTTAATAGAATTCGAAGGAAAGGTAGCTGAACCACAAAGACTCTTGGCCTTGGAGGAAGCCCTGAAGGCTACTCCTGCACACAGGTGGGCAACGCACAAATCAAGGATATCAAAATGGCCACTATGTTGATGCCTCTTGGAGGTACATTTTGGTGACACCAAAACATAGATTGGACAAAGATACGATGGCCAGGGTAACCCAAACGAACATGTGAAGGCTTGTCAACACCAATGGGAAGCGCAAACGGAACAGGAGTGGGTGCATGCCTTCGTGAATATGTTGGATGAAGTACCGCGGAGTTGGTATGTCACAACGGAGCTGCGACTCGGTACAATTTCTTGGGATCAGTTAACGATTGGATTTAGCCAAACATTCTCCTTCACAGACGAAAATCCCTTCATCCATAATGCACTTCAGGCAATTAAGAAGAAGATTTTTGAGATAGAACCAACGGTGCAGTTGTCAGAACTCCGATGGACCATGACCCCTGAAATGATGACGGATTGCTACAACGTATCAGGAGAACTGAATGATGATGACGACAACCCAAGAGCCACATACGTGCCGGAGTCCGAAGGTAGTCACAACATGAAGGCACCTAAACTGCCATTTGACAAGTACAACCAACCACTGAAGATTACGAAGGTAAACGTCGGGTCGGAAGAAAACCCAAAATTTGCAAGCATTGGAGATTATTGGGACGAATCAACTATAGCGAATATGACAGATCTGTTGCACGAGTTTTGGGACTTGTTCCCAATGAAATTCTCAGAGATGAAGGGAATCTTTGGAGACCTCGGTGAAATGAATATTCCCCTGAAACCTGGTGCAAAACTGGTTAAACAAAGACCATATCGCTTAAACCCGTGACACAAGGAACGAGTATAGGCTGAACTTGAGAGAATGCTAGAAGTCGACATCATTGAACCATTCGAAGAGTTAGAATGGATTAGCCCAATGGTCATCCAAGATAAGATAACCAGTGAAGTAAGAATTTGTGTCGACCTGCGAAAGCTGAATGATGCATGTTTACATGACCCATTCCCAGCACCATTTACATATGAGGTACTCGAAGGAGTTGGTGGCCAAGAAATTTATTCGTTTACAGATGGGTTCTCAGGCTACCATCAAATTACGATTGCGAAGGAGGATAGGCATAAGACCACGTTTGTCACAGAATGGGGGTGTTACCAATATACAGTGATGCCATTCAGTCTAAAGAATTCCCTCGCAATATTCTCATGACTGGTCGTTGCGGCATTCAAAGATTATATCCATAAATTTCTCGCAATATACATGGATGATTGGACAGTATATGGACTAGTCAAGAACCACATCACGAACCTCAAATTAATGCTAGAACGATGTCATCACCACCAAATATCTCTTAACTTGAAGAAATGCATCTTTTGTGCCCCATTTGGGATACTGCTGGGACACATTGTGTGCAAAGAGGGCCTATTAGTTGATCTAGCAAAGATTTCCATCATTGTTGACCTTCCACCGTCAACAACAGTTAAGCAACTCAGGGCGATGTTGGGACACACAAGATACTACTGCAAGTTCTTCAGAGGATACGCCGCAATCATAACACCTATGGAGAAACTACTAAAGAAGGATGCGAAGTTCGAATGGACTAGAGAATGCCAGAAGAGCTTAGACGGTTTGAATACAAAGATGGTGGAAGCACCTGTTAACACCTAAAAAGTGCTCACTAGCTCATTCCCTTATTCACATGACCCATTTGTCCACTTTTCCACCATCTGAGCCTCTGAAACCAACAAAAGGTCACCAAAAGACCTGAGTACACCCCTTTTTCCATTAAAAAAGATTATTTTTCGTAAAAAAGCATAAAAAACCCTCAAAAAGGGTCCAAATTCCCAAAAATATCAAAAAGGGAATTAAAATATTAATTTTATTCAAAAAAGGAAAAAGGAGAGAAAAGTACCTAAACCATGTTGGTCAATACCATTTGGTTTCCACAAAACCACAAATGGTATTCCCCACCACCAAAACCTATAAAAAGGTGGTAGGGGCTCCTCATTCTAGATTCATCCATTATCTCATCCTCATGCTGCCGAAATCTTCCTTGAGCATTTTGGCCATTGTAAGCAACCTTGGAGAAGGAGACCTCTTGGAGCTTGGAGCTACTCATCTTGGGAGTTGCTCAACATCAACCTTCACCATTGAAGGTATTATCGCAAGCACTTGCTTGCCCCCCATTTTTCAATACAAATTCATTCTTTAATATTTTCTTATTCTTGTTTTTTAAATATTTCCATTATTTGCTTATATCCTTGCATAGATCCATGATTAGTTTTGTTTAGATTAGTTTCTTGTTTAATTCTATTGAAACTGCTGCTACTAGTTAGCAGATGCCCATAGCACTAAGCCTGGTTGCAAAACCGGGCCAACAGTTTTTGGCGACTCCGCTGGGTTTGAACAATAGATCTCTAATTTTGCTTTCAATTTTAGTTTTTATTAGTTTTTAACCTTTAGATCCATAGATCTGCCATCCTAGACAGTAGATCTATTGCTGCTCTAGGTTTTAGGTCCATCTATTGCCATTAACAGCCCGAAATTCTTAATTTTTGGGTTCGTTTTTCGGCTTTCGTGCACGGCTTTCGCCTCGCGATTTTTAGCCTGACAGTCGCGCGACTCATCATGGCTTTTCAGCTTTTTTCCGCGCGGTTCACCGCGGCTTTGCGAACTGTTTGCGTGCTACACATCGCGGCTTCGCGGTCATTTACCGCGCTGCACATCGCGACTACGCGGCCCTTTTCCGCGCGGTTCCCCACGGCTTCGTGGCCTATTTGCGCGCTGCACATCGCGGCTTCGCGGACCTTTTCTGCACTGCACATCGCGACAGTGCACCGAAATCCCACGCAGTCCATCGCGACTGTGCGACAAAAACCTGCGCGGTCCATCGCGGCTTTTCTATCAAAACCCGCGCTGCTAATTTTTTCATTCGGCCATTCCGATTTTAAAAATTAATTTTTACTGTATTTTCTGCCCACATTGCACATTTTTACAGTATTAAATTCTGCATATTTTACAGCAATCAAAAAATTTTATTATTTAGAGCGCACATGTGAAAGAAGTCTTTTTAAAAAATTTCATCAATTGAAAGAAGGATCTATTTTTGCATTTTATCTAGATTTAAAATTTTTGCTGTTTACTTCTTTAAATATTTTGCCCATAGCAATTATTGAAAACGAAATCCATTTATTTCGAAAAGAAGTTATATTATTTGCTTTCCTGTTTGAGAGATCATTTATTTTTCGAATAGTCCTTGAAAAGCATTTAATTTCAATTTACTGAAAAAAGTCATAAATATTTGCTTTTTTATTTTCAAAAGATCCTTTGTTTTTTGAAAATTTTCTGTAAAGCATTTACTTCTTTCAAGTTCAGTTTACAATACCACACGTGCACCCACTCAAACACTTAATTGAACTAAGCCTTAAAACGTACCCTAAATTCAACACACTTTTAACCCCACTTGGGGAACACTAAAAGAACTTTGTAGCTAGGTAGTATTGAGGGGATAGGTGTTCCAATAACACCCCTCAGTTATTACATCTGAGACATAGAAGTTGTTCATTTAGGGAGCTAAAATCTCTTAGTATTTATTGGCGCGGTCACAACCTGTTTGTGGGAAGGCCTCTCCCCTAGGAGGGTTGAAGTCGCGAGGATGGTTCCGGAAGCCTGAGTGGAATACCGAAATCCATTCAGTAACCGAAGGGCTACCATTCGCAGTTCTCGGGATATCCCTGTATTGGGATATTGCGATCCAGGACCAAACGGAAGATTTACCTTTTCTCGATGCGTCATGAACGGAGTATCCTAGTAGCCTTTCTTTAGGATTGATTACCCGGTGTCCCTCCCGGTAGGGGGATATCTAGCCGTTGTCTCAACACTCATATTGTCTGACTTGGATTTCATCACCTTGCAGAGGATATCGTTTGTTGATTCACAATACTTTTAGTTAGGTGTTTGCATGATTCATCCCACCTTTGGTCTAGTTACACCTATTTTTTCTAGGAGCTGTTTGCATGTTGGTATTCTGACCATTTGTTGCATCCCTCCACTTATTGTAGCATAGCTGCTAGAATAAGTGTCTTTTTTGAGGTTGATTTTTTGGCCTGAGAGCCTTCATTTTCACTCCCCTTCTTGCACCCTTGGTTGCATTAGGGTTTTGAGTTTTATATATATATATCACCACCTGATACTTAAACAGATTTTTTACACAAAACTTATTTCTCACCATTGAGAATTTTAGACGCTCTCGTCGTCTCCAGGGCGAACTCCTAGAGTTTAGTCTACTTGGCTCTCCACGTCACCGACGCAGATCCTTATCCCTTGATTCGACACATCGTCGGTCAACCAGACGGTCATCCGATTCTGACATGCCTCAATTCACATCTGATTCTGAGGCAGAATCCGAAAACTACGTTGTAATACCACCAACCACCATTATGGCTGGAACACCATTTGACCCACTATTTACCAGTACCATAGGTGAGACATCCACAGACCCTTCGGCTGCGGTGCCATCCATGGCAACAACCACCACCCTGGGTATGCCCAATATGGGAAACACTCCACATTTAGGAACGCCCAACACAGGACTACCTCATGTTATAGGAATTCCCAACACAGGGCCACCGCCTGTTATGGGTATGCCCAATATAAGGGTCACACCCCCTCTGGTTTCCACAAACCCTGTCCCAAGAATCCCTACTGCTATTCCTAACCCAAGTGTAACCCATGTTGCACTTGGAGGCGTTGGACCATACCAGACCACACCTATTGGAGGGCACATACCCTCCATACCTAGCATACCTTTAGGCGCTACTGGACCCCTACATCATACCACCATGACTAGGCATGTCCCAGTCCCAGTCACTACATCTGCTAGCTTACCATACATGGCGAGTCTGAACCTACCAGACTTAGCCAGACTCACCAATGATGCAATCAGACATGATCTTGCGTGGCCTCACATGCCCACCAAACTCCCCTCTGACATCCCTAAGTTTGAGGGTAAGGCAGGTGAGGACCCCCAGAACCATATCATGTCCTTCCATTTATGGTGTTCCTCCAACTCCATAGTGGACGACTCTGTCCGCCTCCGACTTTTACAGTGCACCTTCACTGGCTCTGCAGCTAAGTGGTATATCGAGCAGCCCCACGGGACGCATGCCACCTTTACCTCCCTTGCCTCGACCTTCCTGCAGTTTTTCCAGTTACCTATCCGCTATGATGCGGGAGTCGAGATCCTACTGTCTTGCAGACAGAACACCGCCACCCACATCACTGACCACATTCATGAGTGGCGTCGACGCCGAAGCCTCTGCAAAATCAAGTTAGACGACCGTATCTTCTTAGATTGGTTTCTAAAATCCCTCCTCCCTCTCATTGCGAAGGATGTGGCATCCGAAAGACCCCAATTTGAAGAAGACGCCATCCTCAAAGCCCAACAGTTTGATCTCATTTACGCCCAGTCGGGTTATCTATACACAATCATACTGGAAGCCCCACGATGCGACTCTTCACGCGGTGACGCACCGGGGGCATCTCATGCCGCCGATGGCATTATTGGCCAAATCACACCCCAAGCTAAACCTTTCAGCATAGTGAGTACCATGCCTGCCCCAGACCTCTCTAGGGCTATATCCAGTTCTGGAGCGACAACTTCTTACGCTCCAACAAACCAGACACATCACATTCATGGACCCTCTTGTCCACAACATTGCTATGGACAAGCGCCATCAGCATATGTACCTCCTACATACTATAACCAACCTGCTACATAGAACCCCATTCAGTTCTCGCCACAATAGATGCAGTACCCATAGCAAGCTGCACCAGCTAATCCAGCACATCCAACAGCTCAGGGGTACCAACAACCCCGACAAGCAACTGGACCACCGCCAGCTCCACCTGCATATTACCCACCGCAACCTGCTCCCGCACCTGCGGCTCCCCAGAATCCCCCCAATGCTCAAGGGCATGTGTACGCACAACAACATCAGCCCCAATACCAAAATAACCAACGCAACCAAGGTGGGAAACCAAACCGCGGAAGAGGACGTAACTGTGGAAACAACCAAAACCATAACCAAGCTCCACAACCTACCCATCCTCCGCAAAATAATAACACGGCGCCTGCTCATCAGAATCATGATCGGCCACCTAAGCAAGCCAAAAATGCTAATTTACGAACAAACCATCCTTGTTCTATTTGCGGGGTCTATGGCCACTATACCCACGCTTGCCCACATCTGGAGCGAGCTCGGCAACTATGGACAGATGACGCCCATCGTCAAGGGTAGGCGGCTCCTCAGCCGCCACCCAACCCTCCACCACCTCAACAACAACCTTTGGTGCTACAAAACCCTTTTCCAACATAGGGAGTGGTGAACGCTCAGCCGTTAGCTCCACCACAGGGCAACGTGCCACCACAACAGATCACTTACGCCGCTCCTGATCAACCAATGTTTGATTCAAGAACTCACCACTTATTGATGATGTCCACTGCCGATGTCAACATCCAGACTCGTCGGAACTAGTATGGCCCTACCTCCGAAGCCCCCCCGCTGATAAGGATACTAACGCTCATCCCACTGATCAAACGTTACGTATACCCCCGCTTCCACTCGATGGCGCCTCTAAAGCACCTCGCTTCCCACTTCGCCGTATCAACAACAACCCCAATGCACGGGCTGCGTCAAATTACAACATTGTCGATGATTTAGCTCAGTCTCCCGCAACCATGTCTGCGTTAGAAGTCTTGAAAAACTGTCCTACGCAGCGCAAGACTTTACTTTCCGCAATTGGGGCGATTGACCCAAATGATTCGAAATTAATGACCTTTGATTTGGACCAATCCGAACCACGTCTGCCTTCCACCATAGCAATCCAAGTTTCTGTTTCTATTCGGAATCTTGTCATCCATCGATGCATCATCGACGAGGGTGCCTCTACATGCGTCATGTCCACATTCGTTTGGCAGAAGTTGGGATCCCCTACTCTCCAGCAATCCACCACTACATTGCGGGCCTACGACGATCGGTCAGCCCAACCTCAAGGTCTACTACCCAATGTCCCCGTCCAATTGGGTGGGAAAGCCGTGCTCATCAACATAGAGGTCATTAATGCCCAACTCGATTATAACCTTTTACTTGGCCGCAGTTACATGTACGCCATGAAAGCGGTTGCCTCATCCGTTTTTCGTACCATGATGTTCCCCCACGAGGGACGTGTGGTCAAAATCGACCAACTCACCTACTATGATCCCAATGCCCTTGCAGCACCTGAAAATGTTCTCCCCATGGTTGAACAACCCGCTTCTAGTGCAACGACCTCCTTTGTTTCTTCCGTGGGACCCGGTCTTTACTCAGATACACCAATGACCTCTACATTTCAGGCCATTCCACCACCGTCACCGGAGACCCACATCGCAAACCTCTGTACTCTTTCACAGAATACACAAACACCCGGTAGTCAACCACCATTGGTCCCGAGTCACATCGGTATTACACCCATCCATACCATCCCCTTTCTATTTCCTCCTTCGGGTGTAGTAAGTGCCCCGGTTATGGCTACCCTTAGTCTACCCGGGTTAACATTGCGATTACCCGTGTGGTATATTTCGCCTCCCATTCCACCGCCGACACCAAATGTCATCCTCCAACCGGTACAACCTATTGTTACCACTACTCAACCTCCTCCTGGTGTCACAATCCCTTCATCGTCAACGAAACCTCCTCCTAGTCTCAATATCCCTTCGTCGTCAACGAATCCTCCTCCTCTTGTCAAGCCCTCTGGGGGCAGAGGTCCACAACCATACACTGCTATACCACCTCCTAAGGCAGTTAAACCCCCACCCGTATTTAGAGCTCCTCCGAAATGCTCGTTGTGTGATGAGATAGGCCATTCCACTCATCAATGCCCACAGTTACCGGCACTCCAGTAACATATGAATATGTTGGACGACGACACCAGCATCTCAGTAGTTAGACTAGAGCCACCTCCTCAGCCTCGCGACAGATCACTGCGCACCAACAATCCTTGTGCCATATGCAGTGTTTACGGCCACTACTCTCACCATTGTCCTGATCTCCCTGACTATAGAGCAGCATTGTACGAGTTAAACAACGTCGATTTAGAGATATCTCCTCCCCTCATTGAAGAGATCTACCCCCCACCATCATCCTCGTCGGAAGAAGTCAATACCATCTATATGATTTCAACAACTTTCAAACCAGAACCCCTTGATTTATGGTCTGACTACTTCAATACTAATGAGCAAATTTTGGAGACACTCATTGCACCCGACTACCCTTGGGATGATATGCATCATCGCTCGTATTTCCTCCCGGAAACATCTACATCCACCGCATCCAACCAGCTATCGATCGAATCGAAAGATTTCATACCCACTAAGGTCGATTGGTTAAAAGACCCCATCCCAGCACCAGATGCCTTTGAAGAATGGAACATGTCCAACATTTCCCCCATTATACAAATAGATATTTCCACAACACCTGGGAAACCTGAGCTAATCTCGCTAGGCACCTCTTGCACACAAGCGGAAACTCATGCATACAAAAAGCTTTTTCAAGAATTTCATGATGTTTTCGCTTGGTCCTATATCGAAATGCCTGGTCTTGACCCAGCCATTATAGATCACCACATTGATACATGGCCTGAGGTACCCCCTGTTCGTCAGAAACAGCGACCCATTCATCCTTCCAAACTCCCCGCTATTAAAGCTGAGGTCGAGAAACTTCGCAAAGCAGGATTCATTTATCCTATTCTGTACACCACCTGGGTGTCAAACCCCGTTCCTGTCAACAAAAAGCAAGGCACCCTTAGAGTATGCACTGACTTCCATGATTTAAACCACGCTTGTCCAAAAGACAATTTCCCCACGCCATTCATTGACCAACTCATTGATGAGTGTGCGGGCCATGAAGTCCTATCTTTCATGGACGGGTTTTCCGGATACAACCAGATTCACATCCGTAAGGAGGATCAGTACAAGACTGCTTTCACCACCCCCTGGGGCACCTTTGCCTATCGCGTCATGCCATTCGGCCTTAAAAATGCTGGTGCCACTTTCCAGCGAGCCATGACCTATTGCTTTCATGACTTGGTCCATATCCTGCGAGTCTATCTTGACGACCTTACAGCCCGTTCCTGAAAACAATCAGACCACATTAACGACCTCTGGAAATTTTTCCCGTGTTGTCGCAAATATAAAATCCGCTTGAACCCACACAACTGTGTGTTTTGCGTTCCGGCAGGCCGGTTGTTGGGTTTCATTGTTTCCCAAGACGGAATTACTGTTGATCCCTTGAAAGTCAAAGCCATCTTAGAACTCCCCCCTCCTCGCACACTTCGGTAGCTCCAGAGTCTACAAGGGCGGTCCAATTTCCTTAGGTGCTTCGTTCCTGATTACGCCACCAAAGTCCACGGATTCTTATGCTTACTTCGTACCCACATACCCTTTGTTTGGGATGAGCAAGCA
The DNA here is from genome assembly GCA_027924585.1 of Larix kaempferi. Taxonomy (NCBI): domain Eukaryota; kingdom Viridiplantae; phylum Streptophyta; class Pinopsida; order Pinales; family Pinaceae; genus Larix; species Larix kaempferi. Next base: position 17,754,554 of record BSBM01000066.1, on the reverse strand, counting down.
GACACGACATTTGAAGCCCTCAAGAAAGCTCTCACACAAGCCCCCTTGATATCCCCACCGGATTTCTCTCAAGACTTCACCCTTTATGTCTCGGCATCTGAATATGTTGTGTCCGGAGTTTTGGTCCAAGAAGATGCCTCTCACCAAGAGCATGTAATTTATTACGTCAGCCAGACCTTGTCTGGCCCACCCCTACGTTACCCATACGAGGAAAGATTAGCCCTAGTTGTAGTCTTTTCTGTACAAAAATTGCGACACTACATTCTACTCAGTCATACCACGGTTGTGGCCGACTCCAACCCTATGGTCTATCTCCTAACCCAATGGCTCCTACAAGGTCGTGTAGCCAAATGGGTCATTATCCTCCAGGAATATGACCTTACTTTCAGAACTCCTAAAAGCACCAAAGCCCTCACGCTTGCTCACCTCATCACTGACGTCCCATCCTCTTCATCATCACCCGCTATCCAAATGGATCTGATTGACGAACAAATCTTCATTATTTCATCTGACGACCCATGGTACGGAGACATTTTGATTTACCTCCGCACGCAAAAATTTCGACCACACATCGATCGTGACGGACACCGTCGGATAAGACACCATGCCCCCCGATACCTCTTGATAGGGGATGTACTTTATCGACGTGGCATTGATACCATCCTACGCCGATGCCTATCCCATAGTGAGGCAGAACAAGTCCTCAATGATTGTCATAGTGGTGCTTGCGGAGGCCATTTCTCTGGCATGGCAACTGCCTAGAAGATCATTCGGGCAGGTTACTTTTGGCCATCATTGTTTACTGATTGCATCACCGCAGTCAAGCATTGCCAGAACTGCCAACTCTTTTCCCCCAAAGCAAGAACCCCCACCGCCCCCCTTCATCCAGTCATCACTGTTGGACCATTTTGCAAATGGGCGATTGACTTCCTCGACTGCAACCCCACGTCAGCCGGCGGTCACAAACACATCGTTGTGGCTGTAGATTATTTCACCAAGTGGGCAGAAGCCATGCCAAATTACAATTGCAAGGCCGACACTGCAGCACGGTTTTTCTTCAACCATGTTATCACTCGTTTCGGAGTGCCAAAGCAACTAGTCTCTGACCATGGCTCTCACTTCGAAGATGCCATCTGGAAAGAATTATCAATCATGTTGAAATTTGAACACCATTTCTCGTCTGCCTACTATCCCCAAGGAAACAGCCAAGTCGAAGCGATCAATAAAATTTTGAAGACCATCCTCCAACGTACAGTAGACAAACACAAATCCAATTGGCACCACATGCTTTTCCCGGCACTATGGGCTTACCGCACCTCCACCAAAACCGCCACCGGTTTTACCCCTTTCCATTTAGTTCACGGTGTCAAATCCGTCCTCCCTATCGAGTGCCAGATTATAGCCTTACATATCGCCATTGAGCTCCTACCGGACACTTCCCCGATTGAGCAACGGTTACTACTCCTAGAGCAGGCCGATGAAGATCAGCGCACAACCATTCAAAACATGGAAGCAACCAAAAAACGATCAAAACTAAGTTACGACAAACACGTCCACCCAAGAACCTTTTCTGAGGGAGACCTTGTCCTCGCTTACGATCAAGCTCATGATAAAACCGGAAAGGGAAAGTTTGTATCTATGTGGCAAGGCCCTTACATCATACACACTTGCCTCGGGAAGGGGGCATATATTTTGACTGATTCAGAAGGCAATCCCCTACGCAACCCATGCATTGGGTTGTACCTTAAACGATTTTACCCATAGAAAATCTGATGGACACCACCGTCTATTCTAGTATAGGCTTACTTTCTTTTTTCACAAAAAATACAAAAACCTAAATATTTTTTTTTCTTTGCATGACCACAGATGGATCCTCTTCCACTCTGCTATGTCGGTTTCGCTGATGGTGCAAGCCGTTGGTCTCCCAATCTCGCCTCCGCAGATTGGGTAATATACTCCCCTTCACATGAGTTAATTCACATTGACGGAGTATGTTTAGGTGCCGCCACCAATAACCAAGCTGAATACGATGCCGTGACCGGTCTCCTGGCCGCAGCTCTCCAAATGAGCATCCGTCACCTCAACGTTTTCTTGGACTCACAGCTCCTAGTTTCCCAGCTCAACAATGATTACCAGGTACGCGATCCATGTCTTTTCAGAAAATTCCTGTGCACTAAACAAATGGTTAGACAATTTGAATCCATTTCGTTCACACATGTCCCAAGACACCTCAATAGTGTAGCAGACCATATGGCCAACAATGTCCTCGATTGGCACACCAATCACATCATGTCATAACCAAAACGTGCATCTACGTGCATAACATGTGCCTCCACGGGCATACATAAATAACAACATACTACATCCACGTGCATAACATGTGCCTCCACAGGCATATACAAAAGACAAATGTGCATCCACGTGCATACACGACAATATATCCAAATATATATACACACATATATATATACCATAATAGTCAACATGTCATAGGTACCCTCAGCACCCGATATACAAAAATACATCAGTCGTACAAAAATGCTTCCCCATATGCTCATCAGCATTTGGGGGCAGATACAATATCATCTACTCATCTGGATCCCTAGGCTCCTCCGGCTCCTCCTCCGCTGGTCCCGCCGGGTCACGATGAGCCTAAACTCTCCACTCTGCCGGCCCCGCTGGATCATCCCGCAGATGTATCCTCCTCTCAGCCGGCCCTGCCGAATCATCTCGTCCACCACCCCTGTGCTCCGCCACACCGCTGTCCTCAACAAGAGCGACCGCCACTCAGGCGGCGCACCGAAGCAACCCTCCAAAATATCCCGATCCAGGTCTCTCCAACCATCCTCGGGGAGTCCAGCTAGGATCCTAGCTAAGGTCTGTCTGACACCCTCTATGGCGTCATCTCCAGGGCCAACCCCTCACCCACGAGCCGCAAATCCTCCAACACGTGGAGGTGGTACCGCTGCAGGTGGTCGCGCAACTACCATCGCCCGCCCCTGACGAGCCACGTAGTCGGCCGGTGGCACTGGCCCAACATCTGCACAATGCAAATAAGCCATCATATACCATCCAAATATAATCATAAACGATAGATCAAACAACACATGATATAATATCAAATAAAACACAAAACAGATCGTCTAAACTTCAAGCCTGTCCTGGGGCACGAGGCATCTCTGGGTCACCTCGATAGTCCATGCCGACGTAGGGGTAGTCCTCAATCACTAGGGGCATCTGCTCCCACTGCTCATAAAAATCCTCCGTGAAGAAACCGCGGACACCGCCGCTGCCACGAGGCATCATCTGCCCCCATCGCATCATGCGAGGCTCACTCACCAGACCAGCACGAATGGGTACTCGTGGCTGCAAGTTCGGCACCCGCTCAAAGAAAAAACAGCATAGAAAGGAGGCATAACAGAACTCTCCTCCCTCTCGACTGGCCTTGTCCATATCTCTCCAAACACCAGCTAGAAACATCTGCCCCCAGGCATAATAAGTCCCTCGAAGAACGGAGTCCACCAACATCGTTTGTCCCCCAGACAAACGATGCGGCACAGCAGCACCCAATATCCGTAGAACACATGCCCCAACAGCTTGCATATCCCACTCATGTAAAGATCACAGACTAATAGAGCTGTTCTGCAAAACGACATCATCAACACAGAAGGTCTGTAACAAGTCCTCCATATCTACACCCAGCGGGATCCTCGGCAAGAGATCGCCCACCTCCCCCAAACGAGGCAACCCAGTCAGAAAATAGACATCCGTGAGGGTGATCTCTAACCTCTCACCCCCAATAACAAAAGCACCCTCCGCCAACACCCACCAACTCACTAGCTTGTTCAGGAGCCGTCTCACTGAACGAATATATGGGATCTGAGCGAACTTCAGAAGTCCGCTCATAGCCAGAGTCTGTCGCACTCCCGGATCAGTCTGAATCTTCTCCATCAAATCATCATCGATCTCCCGCTCTCGCCATGAGGACAATGGTCTCCTCAACATCCTGCCAGAAAACAGAAGAAATTTTTAGCCCCAGCAAATTTTTTTTTGAAAAAATCCCATCGCGGCTTTTCCACAAAAAGCCGCGATGACCATCGCAGCATTTCCCCCAAAAGCCACGATGACCATCACGACCTCCATGCAAAAACCCGCGATGAACATCGCGGATTTTGGCCAAACAGTCGCGATGAACATCGCGACTATCTCCCATGAACTCGCGATGAACCACGCGGGTTCCAACCTCACAGTCGCGATGAACATCGCGACTGTCAGCCTGAAACCCGCGTGGTTCATCGCGGGAAAAGACCCAAAAGCCGCGATATTCCACGTTGGAGAGTCAACATGGAATTTCGTGGCCTTCGGGGGCCCGCCGCCAAACAAAAAAGACATAATTGAAAAGGCTAAGGCAAATAGAGTTACCTGAAACTCGCAGAATCGAAAACCAACGGTGAAATCTCCCGAAAATCAAGAAATAGCTCTGACAGCTCTATCAAACTCGCACGTAACAATGACAAGTCATTTGGGCCCCACGCCCTATTTATAGAAATTCCACCAATTTTCAAACAACCATTGCGGTATCATACGATGTCAATTTTTCAAACCGTTGGTACCATTGGAATCAGCACAGCGAGAAATTCATGTAGGTTCCTTCCTTTTCCCGTTTTCATGGGGTCTATTTTTTGACCATTTTTTGGCCTCTCATGGCCTCGATTTGCGTGCCACATCGACCGTTCTCTGTTTTGGACATGTCATATATCACTGGATTCAGTTTTCTGTGCTCGTGATGATGCTTGAGATCATTTCTCGCTGTCACGTCCTGATTTTCAGGGCATTTTTTTCATGCCCCCACGTCGCCTCGGTTTGCGTGCCACATTGGCCGTTCTCCATTTTCGACATGCCTTATATCACCGGATTCAATTTTTCGTGCTCGTGATGATGCTTGAGATCATTTCTCACTCTCACCTTTAGATTTTTCGGGCATTTTTCCCATGCCCCCTCATCGCCTTGGTTTGCGTGCCACATCGACCGTTCTCCGTTTTCAACATGCCTTATATCGCCGGATTCAGTTTTCCATGCTCATGATGATGCTTGAGATCATTTCTCGCTCTCACCTTTAGATTTTTCGAGCATTTTTCCCATGCCCCCTTGTCACCTCGGTTTGCGTGCCACAACAGCCGCAGCCCCCTTTCTGACAATCTTTATGTCATCGGATCCAGTATCCCACACACATGATGATGCTTGAGACCTTTTCTCGCTCCCATCTATCCATTATTGTTCGGTATAATTTTATCCCTTTTTTGGGCCGAGCAATCCCTTTTACGAAAAAGGCACTTAGGGAGTTTCTGTTAAGCTCTTTTCTGACTCCTAAAACAATGAAAAGATCGCCAAGCAATCTTGCTTCCTTTCATGCTCACTAAACATATCTGAAAGGGCGTCTACCTAGTATAAGTTTACCCCTTTTCCGGACCTCGTAGACTAATTACGAAAAAGGTATACTCTAGTCACATCGGCTAGAAGAGTTCTCCATCCGCATCATTTTATGCTTTTTCGGGCCTTGGAGACTAAACCTATGAAAAATAAACACCAATAGAGTCCACTTACCGCTTTCAGACTCTCTAAACATGAAAGCAACCATGAGCATGAGTCATCCTGGGCTCACAAAATCCACAGGACCGTACCATTTCAGAGCACACTTTTATCCGTTCTTGGAGCTCATTAAAACTACGAAGAAGGAATCAATGGTGCTTCTTGGCGCCATGACAGATCACATCTACTCATAGGGCAGCTTCCCCCATTTTGGTCGCCTTTGTTCAGAGTATTCTGCAGTATGTCACCTTGATGATCCCTCGACAGCACCTATCATCTCGTCCTCCCCACAAGAGCCAATATATGACATTCAGTCCCTACAAGTCGGTTCCCTATGCTGCCAGGTCAACCATGTAATCATGCTCTGAACAAAGGAAGTTTGAGTCTACCAACTTTTTGACCCAGGTATTTCCCATCCCCACGAGTATGTCAGTCCTACCACCAGTACTACAACACTTCAATTCTACACCTTGTGCTCCTATCAAGAAAAAATCATTGCCTTGTTAGTTGCTGGTCTCCCTCTGTCGACGACAACCACATTTATTCCAGAGGATAGACCTAGAGGTCCCTGTGTCTTGGACTCATTACCATTTATGATGAGTGCCTACGAATCATTTCGAGAGAAATCCTCATTGCCTCTCCAAATGATTGTTTCTCACATGCTCGACTTCAACACCTTGATCGCATCGTTGAGACTCGCACAGGACATTGATCCTTTCAGTTATTAGTCGAAGACCCCGGATACCTCCTGACTCCTCCACATTTGAGAATCTTCCTATGGATACAACCAGTTATACTTTTTCTATAGATATCCGGGTTGCGCATGGTGACAATATTCAGATATACCCCAGTTTCATACTCCCTTGAGTACACAGTTACATTAATTCTCAGAGATGACTCATAATCTTTGAGTCCCTACAGATGTTGGACACCTTCAGTTTCAGCAGTTCACCAGTTATTCTAGTGTATCAGTTATGATCAAGAGTATATCCCAAAATAATTTCCCCCCTGGACCATTATGATGTACCAGTAGATTCTTTATGTATTAGATCCCCCTTCTTGGGACTAATTGTTTTGTATATGTCTTGATACGAGCATGGGAATGCCCGCCTCGTCCATTATTAGAGATTATACCTCATTCATATTGAGGCCATGTAATATGTTTTGTTTTTGCAGCTTCCAAGGGTCGTGGCTCTAGTCTCCAACCGGTCTCTTCTCTCCCTAAACCCCAGAAAAAAGACAAAAGAACTATGATGTCTATCGGCCATACGATGAGCTCCTGCCTTCACACATTAGGGGGCAATCTGTTAACACCTAAGAAGTGCTCACTAGCTCATTCCCTTATTCACATGACCCATTTGTCCACTTTTCCACCATCTGAGCCTTTGAAACCAACAAAAGGTCACCAAAAGACCTGAGTACACCCCTTTTTCCATTAAAAAAGATTATTTTTCCTAAAAAAGCATAAAAAACCCTCAAAAAGGGTCCAAATTCCCAAAAATATCAAAAAGGGAATTAAAATATTAATTTTATTCAAAAAAGGAAAAAGGAGAGAAAAGTACCTAAACCATGTTGGTCAATACCATTTGGTTTCCACAAAACCACAAATGGTATTCCCCACCACCAAAACCTATAAAAAGGTGGTAGGGGCTCCTCATTCTAGATTCATCCATTATCTCATCCTCATGCTGCCGAAATCTTCCTTGAGCATTTTGGCCATTGTAAGCAACCTTGGAGAAGGAGACCTCTTGGAGCTTGGAGCTACTCATCTTGGGAGTTGCTCAACATCAACCTTCACCATTGAAGGTATTATCGCAAGCACTTGCTTGCCCCCCATTTTTCAATACAAATTCATTCTTTAATATTTTCTTGTTCTTGTTTTTTAAATATTTCCATTATTTGCTTATATCCTTGCATAGATCCATGATTAGTTTTGTTTAGATTAGTTTCTTGTTTAATTCTATTGAAACTGCTGCTACTAGTTAGCAGGTGCCCATAGCACTAAGCCTGGTTGCAAAACCGGGCCAACAGCACCCATCCTTGTCTTCCCAGATTGGAAGAAAGAGTTTCATGTCCACATTGATGCGTCATCCATCGCACTCAGTGTTATCTTGGCCCAACCAGGTGAAGGTGACATCGACCATCCGATAGCTTTTGCAAGTAGGAAGCTGTCGACAGTAGAAAGGAATTATACAACCATCAAACGAGAGGGAGTAGCGATGGTCTACAACCTACAGAAGTTCTAACATTACCTTTTAGGGGGCCACTTTAAACTGTTCACCAACCATTCAGCACTGGAGTATTTGGTTAACAAGCCTGTGTTGGGGGGGGGGAATTTGCCGATGGCTACTGCTCTTTCAGGAATTTGATTTTGAGATTATCGTGAAACCAGGACAGTTGAATGCAGGACCAGACCACCTGTCAAGGATTGAGTCAGGAGAGGAACCGCGAAGCATCGATGAAGGATTACTAGATGCTCAGTTGTTTAGAGTTGAAATGGTCGAGGACTACTATGAACAAATTATTCAGTTCCTAGCAACAAGAAAAGCACCAGAGGAATTCACCACCAGTCAGAAGAGGTAGTTAGTCATTAAGGCTGCGAACTTCGAACTAATTGCAGGACAATTGTACAAAATGGGCCCCGACAAGATATTACGCCGTTACGTTCTCCAACACGAGCAAGAACAGATTTTAGCCAAGGCACATGATGGCATTTCCAAAGGACATTATGGAGGTAGGGGCATTGCGAAAAAGATCCTGATAGCCGGGTTATGGTGGCCAACCATGCATAGCGATGCCACTGACTATGCCAAAACCTGCGACATCTGTCAATGCATAGGGAAGCCATCGAGATGGGATGAGATGCCATTAGTACCCCAGGTTATGCTACAAGCATTCGAAAAATGGCGGTAGATTTTGTAGGGCCCATTAATGCTCAAGGAAAACGCACCAGATCACGCTACATCATAACCGCAACAGAATTTGACACGTTGGGCGGAGGCTATGCCAGTCAAGGATTGTATCGCATCAACGGCCGCCAGATTCCTCTTCGACAATGTGGTCACCCGATTGGGATGCCCAAAGATTTTACTAAGCGATCAAGGGGCCCACTTTGTGAACAAGACAATAGCAGCACTAACGGAGGAATTTCAGGTTCAGCATAAGAAGAGTACCCCCTACCACCCTCAAGCAAATAGAACAGTAGAGGCATTCAACAAAATCATGGAACACACACTGACAAAAGTATGCAACACAAATCGAGATGATTGGGACCTTAAGATTCCAGCGATCCTCTGGGCTATCGAACCACATGCAAGAGATTAACCGGCCAAACTCCATTCAAACTGGTCTACGGTAAGGAAGCGGTTATGCCGATGGAATACATCATTCCAAGTTTGCGTATTGCAGTCGCCACAGATATGAGTGATGACAGTGGGTTGGAAGAATGACTAGCACAATTAGTACACTTAGAAGAAGATCGGTTCATTGTAGGAATCCACCAGCAGGTTGAAAAGGATTGCTAGAAAGCATGGCATGACTGTCACATTAAGCAGAGATACTTTCATAAAGGTGACACAGTGTTGTTATATGATAGCAAGTTCATGAAACACCCGGGTAAACTACAAATGCACTGGTTACGACCTTATATCATCAATTTTGTCACCAACGGTGGTGCAGTGCGGCTATAGACCCTAGATGGGGTATTGTTGCCTCACATGGTGAACAACAATAGGCTAAAGCTCTATCATTGTGATCTGACACAGGAAAAAAAAAAGTGAAAAGGAGCACGAATTGACCAACGCGAAGACATGAAGACCAGTTAAACTCTGACCAGGACACTAGAACGGGAGGAGGCAGTCAGTTAGATCGCATGTCCCCACTACGTGTGGAGGTCCACTCTGCACGTGCAACTCCACACCTACGCATGCGACCCCAGATAAGCATCGCCAGAAGACGGCAAAGGAAATGATGATCGAATCGCATCCGAGCATGTGAATGTAGCCGACGATAAAGGGAAAGGATGATTGAACTGCAAAAGAAGGGACAAAATTGTACAAATGATGATGGCAACCGATCCCACAGACACAAAGCACAAGCATAAATACCGAGTGAGGAGGCCGCTAGAACGACAAGGTATCAATGAATAGGGAGAGAACATTCAGGAAACTGCATGCTACAAGTTGATCAGATAGTTAGTTGAATAGGGAGTTCCAAGGAGGTTGTGGAAATGGTCCATTTCATTTCACATGGCAGCACACCAGGTGCACTGAGAGCTAGAACGACGAGCGTCCATATACAAGCAGTGAGGGAAGCAGTGCAAAGACTCTGGGAAATAATCGTTGAGGTATCATCCAAGTGGTCTAAGTACGTGGAGGAAGTGCAAAGCTTCGTGGTCCCAAGGACCACCAGAATGCCAGGGAAAAAGGCTCCATAGCCCTGGTAGAAGGATTCCTAGGGCGTGAAACAGATGTGCCGGAGCAGTTGGACTGTCTTCCACCTTGGTGACGTAGATGAAATTTTCCGTAGGGTGGTAGCACCTGAAGAGGTAGATGATGAAGGATCCAAGGGACTGGTAGCTGAGCGCAAGAAGTACATGATAGCGAACTAGTACCTGACGGATGGTGATAGGAAAGAAACAATAGTGAGTTCGAGACAACAAGAACAGTTTCAGAGACCAAGCACAGTCCAAGGAAGGCACACAACGGCAGAGTCCACCTGAGGTGGCTCAAGACGAGCCACAAGTTTGTGTTGGGGGCTTGTTGGCACGGGATAGATCCGCAGGAAGTGTGGAAGCCAACAAGCACAAAAGCCAAATCCTGTGAAAGAAGGAATTACCGTGAAGTCTAAGGAAGCGCAAGAATAGTTTAGAATACTTAATTGCTAAGTTGGCCAAAATGGGCCATTTTGTAATAGAATAGAAAGATACAAATAGAAGTATATTGTAAGCCTAAGGGCAGAAGAGTTGAGGAGATTAATGCAATCTTTTGAGTTTGATTGTACTTGCGATACCATGTTTTGAATATATCTGCGACAAGTTTTCCGCAGATGTTAATGAATGAAGATGTTCGGTTGTGAATTCGGGTGTTATGTTATGATGCAATAATGGGTTATTTAAATGTTCTCTGTTGGTTTGTGTGAAAAACATGTTGTTGGTTGATGCTAATGTGTTTTGATGCGAATAATTGAACTATAGTGAATGATTGTGATCTCTGGTTAAAGCACTCATATCTTCTTTGTAACTGCGGAAGCTTGGTTCCTGCAACACCCTTATTTGCCTTGGGTGAGACCTCACCTGCTTCATAGGTGTTTCTAGGAAGGATAACTCCTTTCTGGGCCAGTGAATAAGGGGTTGTTGGTGTTGTTGATGACAGAGTGAATCCCTGTCGAAAGACCCCGTGTCAACAAATCCCATGCAGGGTTTCATCACTTGTCAAAATTAAAAAAATAGGATAAAAAGAATTCATCAATGGCACTAGGATATCTATTTACAACTTGGTCATACATAGTAGGGGCTATGTGTGGCATAAATAACAAGACTGGTATAGAAATAATTAAGATTCAAAATTTTATTAGGAAAATTGTATGTGGTAGATATGGATGGATTAATGAGAAAATTTGTCCAAGAAATAGAAGTAGAACAATTAAGTACATCATGGTACAATAGGACAATTTTCAACCAATTGGTTGGCCTAAAAAATTTATGTGCACAAATCTAGTGGCCCACTCTATTTGAATATTGTTTCAAGAAAGTAAGAGGATGTGAACAATTTCAAAAGGAGTTAGCAAATAAATCGTAAGATAATTACTATCATGAATTGAACCTCATTCTACTGATGAAACCATTTGAACACTAGGAATAGTTTTTATTATACCATATGTACCTACAAAAGGGACACATTGCAAGTACATTATTGTAGCCACACACTTATTCACAAAACAGGCAAAATCAAGAGCTACATGGACAACTACATCATAAGTAACAACCAAATTCTTGTTTGAAGAAATATTATGTAGGTTTGGATGCTCAATTTAGATTACATCAATTCATGCAATATATTTCACTAATAATATCATCAAACACTTGATGAATACCTTTAAAATAGTACACAATAGAAGCATCCCATACTACCCTATAGAAAATGGAAAATCTAGCATGGAGAACAAACAAGATATATGTTTTGTAATGAGCATAAAGCTCCACATACTTCATCTCTTGTTGTGTGCAATAGGATTTTCAATAACTTGTATTTCACTCTAGATCACAAAATACTATAGTCATTGTATCGTCTAAACAAGTAATCTCTCCTAGGAGCTATCAAATCCATACAACCTCTATGCCAACATTAATTGCACCATGATATTCATCTTTTCTGGATGAAAGAGACCACTTTCTACTTCATGTAAAACTAGATCAAGGGTCCTGGAACAAGATGACACACATTTCTAGATTTCAAATTCCTATAATCATCATCCATGGCCCAATATTATTTGGTGTAACCAACCAATGGGTTTGTGGTATTGGTGAAATATTTTATACCATGCTTATAGGTTCCCTTGATATAACAAACAATTATCTTTACATCCCGTCAGCTTGTGATGAGTTGTATTACATTATTATCTTTACTAACAATTGAAAAGGTGTAGCCCAAGATTCACAGTCATCCATCTTAAATATTTGCAAAAATTCATTGCACAGACAGGTTTGGAAATAAAAACACCACCATCCATTTGTATAACTTGGATGCACAAAGGGAAATGTAAAAGTCCAAGGTTAGTCATTTCAAGGGTATCAACCAATTATTTATACAAACCCAATATCATATTTACATTACTACCAATAATGCATAAATCATCTACATATAATGTAACAATTAAGGTTTCACCATTTCCATGTAAAACATAGATGTTCTGATCTATTTCACAATGTTTGAAACCAATGTTGATAGTGAAATGATCAATCTTCTCATACAAATCCATAGGGCTTGTTTTGAAAACTATACAAGGTTTTTTGTAGCTGATAAATAAGACATGAATCCTTCTTAAAACTAATGGGGCACTCTGTGATAATCTGCAGGTATCTAGAAACTATAACAAACTCACAATCTAACTCTCAAGATTATTCGCAAAGAAGAAGAAGCATGCATTCAATAATCACTCATAAACACAGAAAAATGGACAATGTTAATATCATACAATGAATAATGAATGTAGAGAATGTAATACAATGATCAATGATGAGGCATCATATAGGATTCGAATTAGACAAGTAGGGCATTCGAATATGAGCTCAGAGTCTAGCTTGGAGATCAACGAAGACAACATCCAGTCAATAGTATCAGTCATAAATGGTAAGAACCAATCAAGTGTATCCAACTTATTATAACAGAACCATCTAGGCATAAATCAGGGAATGGAGACTCCAAGGAGGGCGCATGAGGCTTTCAAATAGTCAAGTGGAACTCCATAACTATCTAACTAGAAGCTACAAGTAGTTAGCATGAGCAATCAGTGGAAGAACTACTCAATCAATGCACTAACTGAAGGATAACTCCCAGTAGGTGAGATAAGGTGCCCTAACTGAGTGATAACTGAAGATAGGTGAGTAAAGGTGCTCTAACTGACAGTGGTAGGTGAGAAGGGCACACTTTCCATGCAAAACAATCAAGAAGGGCACATCAGGTAGGCAGGAAGCCAAATAGGGGCTGTAGACAAGCTCTGGAGAGCTAGAGGCAAGCTCTAGGTGCTGGGGAGACCACCATGATGATGAATGGATGCATGTAGTGGCATGTAAAGCATGCAGATTTGCATGCATGCATGAAAAACATAGAAATGATGATGTGAATATTCCAACACCCCCCCGCAAGCTATACTATGAGAAATAACTTAAAATAGAAAAATAGGGCCCTGGTGACTGAGACCAAAGGTCACCCCGTACAATCAATCTAAAAATAAGCTAAGTGAGGAAAGAGGGAAAACCCAGTGGGAAGAAATCCCTCCCTCAAAAATAGACTGAAGGATACTAATGTAGCATATCATCTCTCACCCCAAGAAGTGATCTAAGGTAAGTGAACCTCTTCACCGTGAAGGTCTTGGTGAAGATGTCTGCAATCTGCTCTTCCTTCGGAAGGTAGAGCAGTGAAATGATTTGATCATGCACTAGTCCTCTGATGTAATGCATGTGTATCTCAATGTGTTTAGTTCTCTATCTCAGAACCAGATCTGTGGAAATCTTGATGGCACTCTGATTATCACAATAGATGACAGGTTGAGTGTTGAACATAATCCAAAACTCTGATAAGATCCCTCTCAGCCAAATGCACTATGTGGCTGCATTTACAACACCTATGTACTTGGCCTCTGCTGAAGAAAGAGCTAAAGCAGTCTGCTTTTTGCTCGACCAACATATAGGTCCAGATCCAATCATGAAGAGAAAACTAGATGTAGACTTCCGATTTGATCTATCTCCAGCCCAATCAGAATCAGTATATCCAATTCGGTTCAAAGGACACCCAGCTGAGTAGTGAAGGCCATAAGTCTTGGTACCTTTCACATAGTGCAAAATCCTCTTTGCTACCTTCTAGTGAAGCTCATGAGGCTCTTGCATGTATCTGGAGACAACATTAACTGTATAGGATAGATTAGGTCGAGTGTGTGTGAGAAACAAAAGGCTACCAATCAACTGCCGATACAAAGTGCAATCTACCAAAGGTGTAGAAGATCCATACTCAAGGCTGATCCTTGAAAGAAAGGGGAATGCAATTGGTTTGCATTTTCTCATGTGAAATCTATCAAGCAGATTTGAAGCATACTTGGATTGAGCAACTTTGATTCCTGAATCACTTTGAGTGACTTCAAGGCCAAGAAATTGTTTCAACAATCCCAGATCTAACATGGAGAAGGAGTTGTGCAAAGCAGACTTTATAGATCCAATACATGAAAAAATACTCCCTGTAATAAAAAAATCATGAACATAAAGTAAAATGAGAAGTAATTAGTTACCATCATGTCTCATGTAGACATTCAAATCTGATTTGCACCTTTGAAAGTCTTCTGAAAGCAAGAAGGAGTCCATTTTTGCATACCAAGCTCGGGGAGCTTGTTTAAGCCCATACAAGGACTTCTTCAATCTGCAAACAAGTGAAGAATCATCAATATAACCCTTGGGTTGCTTCATGTATATATCCTCCTCTAGATCTCCATGAAGGAAAGCACTCTTGACATCCATATGATGCACTTCCCAGTGTTTGGATGCAGCAAGAGCAAGAACAAGTCGAATGGAATCCATCTTAGCAACAGGAGCAAAAGTCTTAGAATACTCAATCCCATTAACTTGGGAAAAACCTTTTTCAACCAACCTAGCCTTATACTTGTGGGAGGCTCCATCTGAATCCATCTTAGTTCTATAGATCCACTTGCATTGAACAAGTTTCCTTCCAGGTGGGAGTGAAACAAGCTCCCAAGTCTCATTTCTTTGAAGAGATTGGTACTCTTCTTCCATAGAAGCTACCCATCTAGGATCTTGGGATGCTTCAAAGTATGATTTCAGATCAGATCCTATCATAAAAAAACATCTCTCAGCTAGAAATGGATTTGAGGGAGAGAGTGCAGTTCTTGTATCATGAAGATCAGATCTATCTTTAACAAGATCAATGGTGGAGATAGGGGCTGTGGTGGCCCATGTAGCAATAGGAGACGAACCTGTAGGTGCTAGATATTCAGGTTCTTGTGGATCTGGATCTAGAATTCGCACTTCTTCAAGAGTCTTCTTTTTCTTCATCTTCTTTTGTGGATCTTTTCCCTTTAAGCAACCTTTGTAGGTACCATGAGCAAACATATCATCTGGAAGGCCTTCAACAACATTTTGAGCTTGCATGTCCTGCAAATGCTTGTAGTTGAGATGTCCAAATCTCTCATGCCACAATCTACTTTCTTCATTGGCATGAGTATGGAGAGCAGATGGCTTGGAGAGTGGTAAGAAGTGTGAAAACTCATAGAGTTTTGAAGTATGATTTTCAACTCCTTTTGCAATGATTTCCCCTGAAACCATGTTTTGTATCTCGAATTCATTTGGAGAAAAGATCACTCTTTTGGGCTCTCCAATATGAGTCATTTGATACACTGAAAGTAAGTTTGATGCAAGAGAAGGAACATAAATCACATCAGAAAAGTAACCATAGTCAATATCGATTCTTCCAATCCCCTGAGAAGAGACTTTTGAATCATTGCTCAATCTGAATGAAGGACCAACTTAGCTTTCGAAACTAGAGAAGAGATATTTGGAGGAAGACATGTGTCTTGTGGCTCCTGAATCTATAACAAAAGAAGAATTTGTTGATGCACTTTCCATGAGGGCATGACATCCTTCTTTGCCTTCAGATCTAGAAGATTCAATACCAGGATCTTTCTTTCTTGCACATGTAGGTACAGAAAGTTTGTTCTTCTCAAGTAAACGAGCGATCATGTCTATGATCTTCTTCATGCAAGAACTCTCAAGATGGAACCCTTTATGATAATAAGTGCACTTGTATCTTCTCTTCTGAGAATGCTTGGTCTTCTTTGAGTTCGAAGCCCCATCTGACTGGTATAGACTATCTGTAGGCTTTGTATCATTCGATCTCTTGTCAGAAATATTTTGCTTGCCTTCACCATTCGCTCTCTCTGCAACTATAAGAGATGAATCCAATTTGGGTTTTATCATTCCCATAGAGATCAACTTCTCTTCCTCTTGAGTAAGAGATTGGATGAAATCATCAAGTGAGGGAAACTTCCATTTTGGAATGGAAAACCTAGCTGACTGGAAAGTAGAGACAAAAACTGAGGAGTTTGCCCCCAACTTTGAGAGAATGGCAAGTATAAGTTGCTTGTCTTCTTTCACTATCTCATATCTTTTCAACTGTGATATCAAGCTTTTGAACTTGGTGAGGAAGGCATTGATAGATTCGAAACTGTCAAGATTCAAACATATGAGCTCATTCTCCAATTTGTGTCCTTTCATATCATCTTTCTGTCCAAAAAGGGATTTGGGCTTATCCCAAACCTCTTTAGGAGATGTAAGATAGATGACATGGAAGTGAATATATTCAAAAATTGAGAGAAGGAGGAGACCAACTACTTCACCAAGCCTGTCCAAGTACTTGAACTTTTCAACTTCATTGAGAGGTTCTACCATCGTTCCATTTAGTATTCGGGTGAAGCTCTTGGATCTCATGAAGAGAGCCATCTTGGATTTCCACTCAACATAGTTGGAAGATGTGAGCTTTAGATCCATCTGAAATAGAGAAAGTCAAACAGTTGAAGAATATTCAGAATGGGTGAATAAACCTGCAAAACAAGAGAATTTTTGCTGATGAAGAATGTTACACTTCGACTGAACACTACCTTAAGGACACTTGGCACATAGACTAAGTCATTCACACCTGGCTAGACCTCACTGTATTTCTCCAATGAATTCAAGTAATAGAACTAGTATTTGCTATGGAAACTCAGAGGCTTCTGGTGCACAAGTGAAAGATAACTGCTCAAAGAAATGCTGCAACGGCTACTGCTACAACTGCTGCAATGGCTGCAATTCGAATAGCTGCTGACTGCTCTGATACCATGTGATAATATGTAGGGATCTAACAACTGTAACAAACTCACAATCTAACTCTCAAGATTATTTGCAAAGAAGAAGAAGCATGCATTCAATAATCACTCATAAACACAGAATAATGGACAATGTTAATATCATACAATGAATAATGAAGGTAGAGAATGTAATACAATGATCAATGATGAAGCATCATATAGGATTCGAATTATCCAAGTAGGGAATTCGAATCTGAGCTCGTGTCTATCTTGGAGATCAATCGAGACATCATCGAGTCAGTAGTATCAGTCATAAATGGTATGAACGAGTCAAATGTGTCCAACTGATTCTAACAGAACCATTTAGGCATAAATCAGGGAATGGAGACTCCAAGGAGGGCACATGAGGCTGTCAAATAGTCAAGTGGAACTCCATAACTAGCTAACTAGAAGCTACAAGCAGTCAACATGAGAAATCAGTGGAAGAACTGCTCAATCAATGCACTAACTGAAGGATAACTCCCGGTAGGTGAGATAAGCCATCCTAACTGAGTGATAATTGAATGTAGGTGAGTAAGGCGCTCTAACTGATAGTGGTAGGTGAGAAGGGCATACTTTCCATGCACAACAATCAAGAAGGGCACATCAGGTAGGTAGGAGGCCAAATGGGGGCTGTAGACAGGCTCTAGAGAGCTAGAGGATCCTGTCAACTTTCCAAAACCTTACATTGTGTTTTTCTGCATGACCTCAGATGGATCCTGTTCCACTCTACTATGTCGGATTCGCTGAGGGCGCAAGTCGCTGGTCTCCAAATCTCACCTACACAGCTTGGGTACTCTACTCCCCTTCACACGAGTTGATCCACCTCGACGGAGTGTGCATAGGTGCTGCCACAAATAATCAGGCTGAGTACGATGCCATGATCGGTCTCCTGACCGCTGCTCTCCAGATGGGCATGTTAGATTTTGAGCATTAATTCAATATGATCTAGGATCTTATCTGAGAGAATAATAAGCACAGTATATCAATCACAGGAGACAATCACAAGAGACAATAGAAATAGAGTTTCCTTGGGGAAAACCAAGAAGGTGAAAAACCCCAATAACTTCCTCAGAGATAGATAGAGCAATGATACAAAACCCAAGCATAAGAGATAGACTCCTAGCAGCTTCTCCTCCTCCACTAGTGCGCATAACTCAATGAGAGAGATAGATGAGCAAGTGAATGATCAAATAGAGTTCCTCCCACACTCTATTAATACTTGACTTGACTTTCCTAATAACCTAACATGGCTGACTTCTCTAGGAGAGTCTAATAACCCATGGTAACCCAACTCAGGGCCGACCCCACACTTGGTGGTCTAATAACCCATCTTGCATAAGTTACGACACTTGCGACACTTGTAAATACAAATGAAGACACTTCTGTATAGAAGAATAATAACCTATTTGTAGGGATACAATATACACATATATGAAATACATTCCGAAGTTACATATACATCAACACTCCCTCTTAACTAGGAAGGTATTTCTCGACACAGGTCTTCTAGCACAATTCTTCTTCTCTGCATCATCATATCATCGTCATCATATCATCGGCTATCTCAATCAATCTCCAATATACTCATCATAGGAATTTCTATAAAGCCAACCCTTTTTCATGTTGGGTGTAGGCCTATCGTCCATGTAGGTCTTCATCATCTCTGCAAGAAAGCCATCAAGTAGGTACACATCAGGACTGATTATACTGCCTCTGCAAAACCTGCAAGATCTCCCAGGACTTATTACACTGCCTCTGCAAAACCTGTAAGAGCATCTCAGGACTGATTATATGCCTCTGCAAAACTTGTGTACTCTACTGTCACATCATCATCTTTAGATCACCTCATATTCCATGGAGCACAACCCAGATGCACATCACACAGCACTTACACCACTGACATGGGAGAACACATCTATCACCATTCAGGGAAGGCACCAACACTTACATCACGACCATGGGAGAACACATCTATCACCATGTCGGAAAGGCATATCCAACCCTTACATCTCACCATGGGAGAACACATCTATCAAAATGTGAGAAAGGCTCATGTGCATCTGTGTCTCCGGACTCATCACTTCTCCTTGGAAGGAATCTCGAACTGGAGTACACCAAGTCTCTCTCTGAAGTACTCAAAATTCACTCTGGGCAGCAGCTTGGTCAACACATTGGCTATCTACTAGTCCATCACAACATACAAGAGCTTCACTGCTCCTCTCTACACCATATACCTAATATAGTGATATTTGATCTCAATGTGCTTTGACCTATCATGAAACACCGGGTTCTCAAACAGCTTCACACAACTCTGGTTGTCACAAAAGATACCAGTAGCACCGAACGGGAGATCAAACAACTCAGACACTAGCTTCCTAAGCCATACTACCTCACAACTACCTGAACAAGATGCAACATACTCAGCTTCAGCTATACTCAATGACACACAAGACTGCTTCCTGCTAAACCAAGATATCACACCTAATCTCATACTGAAGTAACACCCAAAAGTGCTCTTCCGATCAATGGCACTGCCTACCCAATCCAAATCAACATACCCCTCTAGGTCAAACTTCTAATTCACATCATACTTGAGCCCATAATCAACCATACCCTTCAGGTACCTCAAAATATGCTTTACAGCAACCAGGTGAACACTTCTCGGATCTGTCAGGAACTGGCTCAATGTGTTCACAGCAAAGCAAACATCTGGTCTCATGTTTATCAGGTACATCAAGGACCCAATCATCTGATGATACACCGTGACATCAACCGGCTCAGATGAAGCATCACACAGAAGCTTCAGGTTCGATGCCATAGGTGTGGCCATGGCCTTGCATTCCATCATCCCAAACCTCTTCAGGATCTCTACTGCATACTTCCCCTTTCCAAGGAAGATCCCATCTGCACTTTGGCACACCTCCATGCCTAGAAAGTAGTGCATAGTACCCAAGTCCTTCATCTCGAACTCGGCAGCAAGCTTCCTCTTCGTGTCAGCAATCAATATATCCTCACCTGTCACAAACAGGTCATCCACATACAATAGTAATATCACTGGATTGCCTTCCTCGACCTTGTAGTAAAGGTTGGAATCCGCTTTACTCTTAGTAAATCCCAATCTAGATAGGAAGCTATCCATCCTGTCGTACCAGGTCCTAGGTGCCTATTTTAAACCATACAGGGCTTTCTTCAGTTTGCACACATGAGTCCCTCTATCATGTGTCTCAAACCCGAGTGGCTACTCCACATACACTTCCTCTTCAACTACACCATTCAAGAAAGTTGTCTTGACATGCATCTAGTGTACCTTCCATTTCATCATTGTAGCCAGAGCAAGTACCAATCTAATGGAAGTGTACCCGGCCACATGTGCAAAGGTCCCTTCATAATCAATCCCTTCTTTTTGGGAGAAACCACGAGCTACAAACCTTGCTTTGTATTTTTCTATGCTGCCATCCACAACATACTTGATCTTATAGATCCACTTGGAAGTCACAACAAACTTTCCTTCAGGTCTTGGGACCACATCCCAAACATCATTCTTCATGATCGATTGGTATTCCTCAACCATGGAATCCTTCCATTCTTTCTTTTCCACTGCTTCTTCATAACTGGAAGGTTCTTTGTTCATAATATCACAAAGTAAGGCAACATAGCTGGTATGTGACCTAGTCCTTTTCCTTTCTCTATGTTCCTCTTCTGGAATGCCATACATTTCTGCATCTTGGATGAGCTCTCGAGCCCATGTTGGTTTCCTCTTGTGAGAGTTATTCTCACGGGGTGGATCTACAGGTTCTTGTGGATCTTCCATATCACGATCTTCTTCAGGAACTGCTTCATTCATAGTGGTGTCTTGTGTTCTAGATATTCTAGGTTCTCCATTGTCTTTAACAGATCTCTTCCTCGATTTGATGTATCCTAAGCCTTCATCAAATGTTACATCCCTGCTGATGCCAATCTTCTTGAATCCTGGAAAGTAGATTCTGTAAGCCTTCGAGCTTTCACTGTAACCCATGAATATGCCCTTATTTCTTGAAGGATCTAGCTTTGTCCTCTTTTCCTTTGGAATGTGTGTGTACACTGGACAGCCAAATATTCTGAGATGGGTAACTTCTGGCTTCTTTCCAGTGAACACTTCTTTTGGTGTTTTGTTGTCAAGTATCTTATGAGGTGTTCTGTTTTGCACATATACAGCTGTCCTTGCTACTTCTTCCCAAAGGTGCATAGGTAGATCTTGATCATGAAGCATTGCCTTAGCTGCTTCCATGATGGTTCTATTCTTTATTTCTGCAACCCCATTTTTTTGTGGATTGTAAAGAGTATTCAAGTCCCTCTTAATCCCTAAATCACTGCATGGCTTCTTCAAGTCTCCTAAGGTAAATTCTCCGCCATTGTCGGATATGAAGATCTTGATCTTCAAATCAATTTGATTTTCTATCAAGGCTTTGAATTCCTTGAACTTGTCAAACACTTCATCTTTGTTTTTCAAGAGGTAAACCCAAGTATTCCTAGAGTTCATAAATCATCAATGAAGGAAACATAGTATACATACCCACTCATAGAACTGCATGACATCAGACCGCATACATCAGAGTGGATGATTTCCAAGATTCCTTTTGCCTAGCTTTCACTACTTGGAAATGTCTTCTTTGTGTTCTTCCCCTTTGCACATTCTTTGCAAATACCTTCATGCTTTGACTGAATTTCAGGAAGACCCTCTACTACTTTGCTTGCAATAGGTAGTGCCCTATAGTGCACATGTGCAAGCCTTCTATGCCAAAGTTCACTTGGTTCTACTAAGTCATGAGCTAGGGCTTGTTCTAGTTGGCCCTTCAATTTGTGCAATCCTCCCTCTTGCTCTCCAATCACCACTACATCATCAATGGTTTTACCTTTTGGCCACATGAGTACTTGGCCATCTACAAATGCAACTCTTATCCCCTTTGCATCCAAAGCAGATATGGAGAGAATATTTTTCTTGATACCTGCAACATATAGTACCTATTTCATGTTCATAGGTTTTCCAGAGTCTAGCTTATAGGAGGCTTCACCACTTCCTTATATTGGATACTGGTATTTATCCCCAAGTTTTGTTGAGATATTGTAACTTCAAAGAATATTATATTTGTACTTTATTATTCCGGAGATGTTTCATTCCTCCGTGAAGATCTTATTGTATATCCGGAGATGTTTATTCCTCCGTCGGTATGTGGTAACTCGGGTTATTAGACTTCCCTATTGGGGGTCGGCCCTGTATGTGTTATGTGGGTCAAAGGGTTATTAGACCACCCTAGAGGGGTCGGCCCAGTTAATTGTAGTGGGGTATTTAACCCATTGGTTAAATACGAGCCTACATGTACTTGTGTAAAATACATGTCAGTGTAGTGTATAAATAGAGGAGGTATGTTCCTCATTATACACACTCACTCACTTGAGAAAGGCGCATTTGTGGAGGAGAGGTCTGCTATGGAGGAGAAGGAGCTTAGGCTCAGGGTTTGCATCTTTGTATATTGCTGGTCATCTATATTGAGGAAGCTTTGCTGGGTTTTCTACCCCATGAGGGTTTCCCAGGATAAATCTCTGTCTCTTGTGTTTATGCTATGCTTGTTGTTTCTTCAGTGATCCTGTATATGCTATTATTGTGAAATGGAATGTAATGCTGCTATTTTCTGTCTTAGCATATTGAATTTTAACATGGTATCAGAGCTAACCTGAAGGAAGACAAGGTATGGCACTAAAGACACTTGCTTTACTTACGACAATTTGAAGGTTAGGGTTTTACATAGCAAAAACCAGTCATCGTAGCACTTTCGCTATAAATCCGTTTTGGCGAAGTTTTCGGATCTGAAATTGTTACAAGACGAAGCTAAAATCCCCAGGTACCTTGTGTCCAAATGACAACCTCTAATTCGTTGTAATTTGTGATTTATGATCTGTACAATATAGGGTTTCTGCCTCTTCCAGATCTGAGTCAAAATCATGTGACCTTGGGAAAAAGGTCATAACTTGGGCTAGGAAGCTCCACATTAAATTTCATGAAAAGTGACAGGTAGTACACATACTGTACTATCTCAGAAAACTTTTCCAGAGGCCGAAGTTGAACCAGTGACACGTGGCACGCCGTACAAGTTTGCTCTCCTGTATTATCTCATAAACAGGTCACGTTGCGACACTTGGAATAAATCTCTCTTAGAAAATCCAATTGAGGTCAGACCTGTCAGGATGGAAAAATAAGAGGCCGAGCTATCTCAGAAAACGTTTTCAGAGACCGAAGGTCAAACAGTGACACGTGGCACGCCGTACAAGTTCGCTCTCCTGTATTTTCCCAAAACAGGTCACGTTGCGACATTTGGCATAACTCTCTCTCAGAACATCCAATTGAGGTCAGACCTGTCAGGATGGAAAGCTAACAGGTCAAGCTATCTCAGAAAAACTTTTCAGACCCTGTGGATCAAAAATTTTGGAGTTACACCAGAAACAATCAGGTACATATTTCTGTCAAAACAGAATTATTTTTTGGTACCTTCATTCATGGCTTCCGGAATTTAGGGCTTTGAAGAAAGTTGGAATTTTTGTAATCGGAGACCACGGCTGGATGCTAATCATCAAAATAGAAATTTAGAGACCAAGATCAGAATTTTTGGTTGGGCAGAAGGCCGGGCTTGATTAGACCCTAGTTCGGGACTTTGATCAGAAAAGCGGAAAATTAGGGCTTCTGTAAAAATGGGAATTTTTGAAATCTGTGACCACGGCTAGAAGCTCCTCAGAAAAATAGAAGCTTAGAGCTTTGGATCAAACTTTTTGATGGGGAAAAAGAGTGGGCTTCATCAAACCCCAGTTCAGGGTCACGTCCAGTGAATCCGAAAGTTTCAAAGGCAAAATTGAGGAGTAAAACTTTGCAGTTTTCAAATTCTGAATATATCAGTTTGATCAGCTCATCAAGGCACATATCTCTATCCTTTCGGAAGTTTGAAATTCAAAGTTTGAATTTTTGGGGTTTCTCTGACAAACCCATATCTAGCTCCAGGTCCAGTTCTTGCAAATCAAGTGGATAGGGTTAATCCTAGAAGAAGATGGATTGGTCACCTACATAAGTGAAGGAGTTCATGTTTCAGAGGGAGATGAGGCTAAGGCTTTACATAAGGAGATTACAAGCGATCTCGATAGGTATGACTCATCGAGGTATGTTTTGAGATTTGTTCATGATTAATTTTATGGTATGTTTGTCTTCATGTTATTACAGTTAGTACAATCTTGATTTTAGATTTGTTGTATCACCTTAACAAAATTATGAATGCATGATAGAAGATATTCATTGGTTAGGGTATTGACACTTATGATTGTACTAATGCATTATGGTGTTGTGTGAGGTTGATGTTGTCTGCTAACAAGATACAGGTACATCACAAAAGACAAATCAGGCTCCATGACCATGAAAACATGAAGACAAAGACTCATCCATAATCTTTGTTCTACTTACGAGGTATGTTGTACATAACCAAGTAGGTATACTAATCCAGGTATGTTTCCCATGAATCTTACCTTGTGTTAGGATCCCTTATATAAGTATACTTGGAATGATTGGTTATGCTTATTCATAAAGTTAGTAATCAAGGGATTATGCATATTATATCTTTTATCAATGATATGCATGAGTAAAAGAAGACCTCCCTGAAATCTTGAATACTAATGTTTATTAACTATAATCATGACTATACATTTTCAAGATTATTTAGTACTATAATGTTTTGATAGCATTTAGAATATACTAATGAGTGTATGTTTGTGTATGAGATCATGAGGATGACTCTTGAGCATGCACAGTGGTACAGAATGAATAGAAGTTCAAAAAAACATACAGAAGATCAAGCGGGAGGCAGCCACACAAACATAAAAGATAAGTATTTGAGTTGCTATTTGAAATAGTAATGATATTGCCTGTAATAGGTTGTATGCATATTTGTATTCCTAGAATATATAATGTTGAGTGTAAACATTCATAGAGCATTGAACAGTATACAACTAATGTGCATATGTTTGGACAAACATTCCATTGTTGCTTGTCTAGAATGAAACCTCTTTGCTGACATGCTGAGAGTTGTGCACACTCTCGATAGTATGTTCTGGTAGAGATGGAAGGCATCTAGATAGCCACTGTATGCATACAGGATATGGGAAAGTGTTGTGCCAAAGTATTGGTCAAAATAGTTGCATCACTATGTAAATGATATCTGTATGCATAATAGGTTATCTTTTGATGATTATGAAGTATTACTAATCATGTACTTAATTTTGATTTGTAGGAAAGGTCATGAAGAATGATGGACACCGTACAAGTGGTGGATGTTCAAACAAGAAGATTTACAAATCAAGGCTCATGGCTAGAAGATTCTCTTAGAAAGGGGAAGAGAATCACGACAAGATGTTTGCTCCAAGTATGGTGTAATTAAAGAAGAAGTATGAATCAGGTTCTGTATAGGTACCTAGGATCGATAATAAATTGATAAGCTTAATGATCACCATGGGTGATGTGGATCTCAACCTTTGCTACAAGGTTGAATATGATACACATATGACATGGATGCAAGAAGGAACTCACCACAGAGTTCGAATGATATTGAGGCTCATATCAGTAGACCCATCTAACGAGAGATGGCACAGATAGATATGCAGAAGATCATTCAATGCAGAAATGAAAAATGAAAGATCTCAAATTGATGCTTTACTTCCTAGGTCTGGAAGTATGGCAAGGCTCAGAAGGAATATTTCTCAACCAGGGAATGTATGATGAGAAATATGACTTGAGGTGTTGGAATGGCCACTCTTATGGATTCCAACTTGAAGCTGTTAGGGGATAACTCATCAGAGTTAGTGGATATAACTCTGTACAGTCAAATTATTGGGTCTTTGATATATCTAACATATACTAGGTTAGATATATGCTTTGTTATGAACACCTTGAGTTAGTATCTAGTGGAAACTAGATGTGTTTACCTGATAGTTGCAAAGTATGTGATGAGGCACATAAAGGACACGATAGAATTTGATCTATGCTATCTTGAAGATCATGACTTCAGATGGCTATTCAGATTCTGATTGGGCAGGAAGTGTATCAGACAAGAAGAACACATCGAGAGGATGTTATTGTCTGGGTTTAGCCATGATCTCGTGGTTTAGCTGGAAGCAGTCTAGTGTGGCTCTCAGCACAAGCGGAATATATGGCTGCTTGCTCTGCTAGTTGTGAAGAAGTTTGGCTTTAGGATTGTTTGACTTAGAGATAGAACCAACTGAGATCCTATGTGATAATTAGAGTTGTATCAAGATGACATAGAATCTAGTGTTCCATGATAAGTCAAAGAACATAGGGAACTAACAAGATATGACGCAGAAAGGAACTCTAAAAGTTTGAATTTGTAACAGGTTACCGTTGTATTAACCAAACCTCTACGTCAAGTGAAGAAGTTACCAACCAAACCTCTGTCTCGAGTGAAGTTTGAATACTTCCGAGACAAGCTTGGTGTAGTTTAAAAGGACCCTCCTCGAAAGGGGGAGTAGTATAGTCACCACTGATGAGATTGTCTCATCGAACAACAAGGTCGTTGATGAGGTAACCTGATCTCTACACCCAATTACTTAGAATTATTTAGATTTAGGACTCTTATACTTAGAATACTTAGCTTTACTTATACATGCTAGTTGTGATGTATACATGTCTTGATGTTAGATGTATTAGTAAGAATACATGCTAGATGTGATGTATACATGTTTTGATGTATTAGTAAGAATACATGCTAGTTGTGATGTATACATGTTTTGATGTTAGATGTATTAGTAAGAATACATGCTAGATGTGATGTATACATGTTTTGATGTATTAGTAAGAATACATGCTAGTTGTGATGTATACATGTTTTGATGTTAGATGTATTAGTAAGAATACATGCTAGATGTGATGTATACATGTTTTGATGTGTTAGTAAGAATACATGCTAGTTGTGATGTATACATGTTTTGGTGTGATGTATACATGTTTTGGTGTGATGTATACATGTTTTGATGTATTGGTGAGAATACATGCTAATGTGATAACTGCTCTTGTATAGATGAGAATACAGAAGGGGATTGGATCATCCCTGTACTTTCAGTCCTAAAGAGAGCCGTAGACGTGAGGTCTCCGAGAATGAAGTCTTTGGTGGACTTGAGGGGATTGGATCATCCCTGGACTTTCAGTCCTAAAGAGAGCCGTAGACGTGAGGTCTCCGAGAATGAAGTCTTAGTGGACTTGAGGGGATTGGATCATCCCTGGACTTTCAGTCCTAAAGAGATCCGTAGACGTGAGGTCTCCGAGAATGAAGTCTTTGGTGGACTTGAGGGGATTGGATCATCCCTGGACTTTCAGTCCTAAAGAGAGCCGTAGACGTGAGGTCTCCGAGAATGAAGTCCTTGTTGGACTTGAGGAGATTGGATCATCCCTGAACTTTCAGTCCTAAAGAGAGTCGTAGACGTGAGGTCTCCGAGAATGAAGTCCTTGATGGACTTGAGGGGATTGGATCATCCCTGGATTTTCAGTCCTAAAGAGAGCCGTAGACGTGAGGTCTCCGAGAATGAAGTCTTTGGTGGACTTGAGGGGATTGGATCATCCCTGGACTTTCAGTCCTAAAGAGAGCCGTAGACGTGAGGTCTCCGAGAATGAAGTCTTAGTGGACTTGAGGGGATTGGATCATCCCTGGACTTTCAGTCCTAAAGAGAGCCGTAGACGTGAGGTCTCCGAGAATGAAGTCTTTGGTGGACTTGAGGGGATTGGATCATCCCTGGACTTTCAGTCCTAAAGAGAGTCGTAGACGTGAGGTCTCCGAGAATGAAGTCCTTGTTGGACTTGAGGGGATTGGATCATCCCTGGACTTTCAGTCCTAAAGAGAGCCGTAGACGTGAGGTCTCCGAGAATGAAGTCCTTGATGGACTTGAGGGGATTGGATCATCCCTGGACTCTCAGTCCTAAAGAGAGCCGTAGACGTGAGGTCTCCGAGAATAGAGGACAGGACTGCATCGTCCCTGAACTGATAGTTCAAAATGTACGTGATGGGGATTGCATCATCCCAGAACTGATAGTTCAAAATGTACGTGATGGGGATTGCATCATCCCGAAACTGATAGTTCAAAATGTACGTGATGGGGATTGCATCATCCCGGAACTGATAGTTCAAAATGTACGTGATGGGGATTGCATCATCCCGGAACTGATAGTTCAAAATGTACGTGATGGGGATTGCATCATCCCGAAACTGATAGTTCAAAATGTACGTGATGGGGATTGCATCATCCCGGAACTGATAGTTCAAAATGTACGTGATGGGGATTGCATCATCCCGAAACTGATAGTTCAAAATGTACGTGATGGGGATTGCATCATCCCGGAACTGATAGTTCAAAATGTACGTGATGGGGATTGCATCATCCCGGAACTGATAGTTCAAAATGTACGTGATGGGGATTGCATCATCCCAGAACTGATAGTTCAAAATGTACGTGATGGGGATTGTATCATCCCCGGACTTCGGTCCCTGAAATTGATCCGTAGACGAATGGTCTCCGAGAAAGAGATTGTATTGATGATGTATCGTGTGATGAAAATGCTGTTGATCGTGTGATTACGATGCTGCTAATCATGTGATGACGATGCTGCTGATCGTGTGATGACGATGTTGTTGATCGTGTGATGACGATGCTGCTGATCGTGTGATGACGATGCTGCTGATCGTGTGATGACGATGCTGCTAATCATGCGATGACGATACTGCTGATCGTGTGATGACGATGCTGCTGATCGTGTGATGACGATGCTGCTGATCGTGTGATGACGATGCTGCTGATCGTGTGATGACGATGCTGCTGATCGTGTGATGACGATGCTGCTGATCGTGTGATGACGATGCTGCTGATCGTGTGATGACGATGCTGTTGATCGTGTGATGACGATGCTGCTGATCGTGTGATGACGATGCTGCTGATCGTGTGATGACGATGCTGCTGATCGTGTGATGACGATGCTGCTGATCGTGTGATGACGATGCTGCTGATCGTGTGATGACGATGCTGCTGATCGTGTGATGATGATGCTGTTGATCGTGTGATGACGATGCTGCTGATCGTGTGATGACGATGCTGCTGATCGTGTGATGACGATGCTGCTGATCGTGTGATGACGATGCTGTTGATCGTGTGATGACGATGCTGTTGATCGTGTGATGACGATGCTGCTGATCGTGTGATGACGATGCTGCTGATCGTATGAAGACGATGCTAAAGATCGTGATGTTGATGATTGATGTTGACAGTGATGTTCCAGTAACTGCTTGAGTTACTGATGATGTTGAGAAAGCTTCCAGTGATTTATAGATGTATCATGTATGATGATTCCTTGCAGATGTTGTTATAATATCCTTCTCATTAAGGGGGAGTGTTGAGATATTGTAACTTCAAAGAATATTATATTTGTACTTTATTATTCCGGAGATGTTTCATTCCTCCGTGAAGATCTTATTGTATATTCGGAGATGTTTATTCCTCCGTCGGTATGTGGTAACTCGGGTTATTAGACTTCCCTATTGGGGGTCGGCCCTGTATGTGTTATGTGGGTCAAAGGGTTATTAGACCACCCTAGAGGGGTCGGCCCAGTTAGTTGTAGTGGGGTATGTAACCCATTGGTTAAATACGAGCCTACATGTACTTGTGTAAAATACATGTCAGTGTAGTGTATAAATAGAGGAGGTATGTTCCTCATTATACACACTCACTCACTTGAGAAAGGCGCATTTGTGGAGGAGAGGTCTGCTATGGAGGAGAAGGAGCTTATGCTCAGGGTTTGCATCTTTGTATATTGCTGGTCATCTATATTGAGGAAGCTTTGCTGGGTTTTCTACCCCATGAGGGTTTCCCAGGATAAATCTCTGTCTCTTGTGTTTATGCTATGCTTGTTGTTTCTTCAGTGATCCTGTATATGCTATTATTGTGAAATGGAATGTAATGCTGCTATTTTCTGTCTTAGCATATTGAATTTTAACAAGTTTCACCTTATGGGGTGATTCATGTTCAGATAGTTTCACAAAGCATCCCTTGAATCCTGTCATATGTTTGGAAGCCCCACTATCTATAAGCCAATCATTGCTTCCATGAGCAATAGAACCAATGAGCGTAGAAATAAAAACATACTCTTCATCACTTGAAGAATCTTCACTTTCTTCCCTAGCCTTCTTCCTAGGAGGTTCATCATCCTCTACAGTGTGAGCATGATGTTTTCTTTTGATGTTCTTCTTCTTCTTGTGAGAACCATCTTTATTATTTCTGGGACAATCCCTGGAGTAGTGTCCCTTCTCATCACATGTAAAGCATCGAGCATTTGAAATGTTTCTTTGAGATCTGAACTTACCCCTTTGATTTTGATGGTGGTGCCTTTCTTTCTTACTGTGGTGATGCCCTTTCTTATCATCATATTTCTTGGAGTGTGCTGTGAGGGCTTGGTCTTCATTCCCCATTTTCTCTTCTCGAGCTATAATTCGAGCTTCTTCTTGTGAGCATTCTTCCCATGGCCTACTGAATGTGATAAGTTTCCTCCTAGCACAAATTCCTTGGATGAAGGAATCCCATGACCTAGAAAGGACATTAAGAGTGGTGATTACCACTTCTCCATTCTCTATATCTTCTCCCATAGCTTCAAGTCGTTCTTTTATCTGGGAGATCCTTAAGAAATAAGACTGCATGGTCTCCGCATTTTGGATCTTGATATTCTTCAATTGATTTCTCAAGCTCATCTTCTAATTTACGTTCTTCCCTTCAAATAGCTTGGTCAAGGAATCAAATATCTCCTTGGGTGTCTTCAGAGATGACACATGTGGTATGAGATGGTCTTTTATAGAATCAACAATGATCCTCTTAGCCTTGACCAAGTTCCTCTTGTGTAAGGCCTTAGCCTCTTCTCCCTCTAGGACATGGATCTCTTCACTTATGTAAGTGTCCAACTCATTCTCTTCTAGGATTAACCCAATCCTATATTTCCATGCTCAAAATTTATCATCCCCTTCAATCTTATCCTCAATCTTGGTGTGGTGAGACATCTTTAAAGAGTACTTCAAATGGAAATAGAAAAGATTTAGGTCTTACCACTTGATTTGCTGAAAACTGGATTTGGTGCTGGATTAGGGTTTGTTAGAAAAACCCTAAAATTTTAAACTTTGAATTTCAAACTTCTAAAAGGATAGAAATATGCGCCTTGATGAGATGTTCAAGCTGGTATACTCAAAATTTGAAAACTGCAAAGTTTCACCCCTCAAAATTACTTTTGAAATTTTCGGATTCACTAGACAAGACCCTGAATTAGGATTTGAGTTTCCCGAAGCTTCACCCAACCAAAAATTTTGATCCAAATCTCTAAACTTTGATTTTTTAGAGGAGCTTCCAGCCGTGGTCTCATATTTTAGAAATTCCAATTTTTGCAAAAACCCTAATTTTTAGGTCAAAAACTGAAAGTGCTCAGAATTGAATTTTGTTTCGATAGAAAGATATGCCCTTGCAAGGAGAGTTAATCTAGCCTCCTGCCTTTGAATATCTGTGGAGAGAAACCCAAAAAATAGGAAGCCCTAGCTTTCGCAATTGCATAGTGTCTTCTTCTTAGGTTAGCTTTGATACCATGTTAGATTTTGAGCATTAATTCAATATGATCTAGGATCTTATCTAAGAGAATAACAAGCACAGTATATCAATCACAGGAGACAAGAACAAGAGACAATAAACAAAGAGTTTCCTTGGGGAAAACCAAGAAGGTGAAAAACCCCAATAACTTCCTCAGAGATAGATAAAGCAATGATACAAAACCCAAGCATAAGAGATATGCTCCTAGCAGCATCGCCTCCTCCACTAGTGCGCATCACTCAATGAGATAGATAGATGAGTAAGTGAATGATCAAGTAAAGTACCTCCCACACTCTATTTATACTTGAATTGAATTTCCTAATAACCTAACAGGGCTGAATTCTCTAGGAGATTCTAATAACCCATGGTAACCCAACTCAGGGCCGACCCCACACTTGGTGGTCTAATAACCCATCTTGCATAAGTTACGACACTTGCGACACTTGTAAATACAAATGATGAGACTTCCGTATAGAGGAATAATAACCTCTCTGTAGGGATACAATATGCACATATATGAAATACATTCCGAAGTTACATATACATCAACAGGGCATAAGTCACCTTAGCGTCTTCCTTGACTCCCAGCTTCTTGTTTCCCAACTCAACAACTGTTACCAAGTACGTGATCCCTATCTGCTTAGAAAATTCCTGCGCACTAAACAAATGATTCGACAGTTTGAATCCATTTCATTCACACATGTCCCAAGAAACCTCAATAGTGTGGCAGACCAAATGGCTAACAACATTCTAGATTGGCATGTCAACCAAACCATGTAGGACATCAAACATGCATAAACACACATCACATAGGCATAAAAAATCATATAAACACAAAAAGCAACCATCATAGTATTGCATCCATGTGCATAGAATGTGCCTCCATGGGCGTACAAAAACAAAAATAGTGCATCCACGTGCATAGAACGTGCCTCCACGGGCATACAGAAACACAAAATGCATCCATATGCATAAACATATATATATATATATATATCATCATATAGTCACAATTTCAAGAGTGCCATCAGCACCCGAATGTACAAAAAATACACCATCAACATCTGCCCCCCTGACAAACAGTGGGGCGCCTGTGCTCCAAGTACCCGAAGCATGCAAGTTGCAACTACTTGCATCGATGGATCCCGCAAATCACGACTGAGCAATGCACTATCATGTACACTAGAACCCGGATGGAAAAACCTCTCCAGGAGATCCTCTATATCCATATCCTCTGGTATCCCTTGCAGAAGGTCCCCTACCTCACCCAAACGGGGAATTCCAGTAAGAAAATAAACATCAGTCAAGGTGAGGTCTAGTCTCTCACCTTGAACCATAGATGCCCCCATCCTCGGGTCCCAAAAATCAATCAACTTGTTCAACAACAAGTTTGTTGAATGCATGAGAGGAATCTGAACGAACTTCAGCAGTCCGCCCAAAGCCAAAGCCACCTATGCATGGTGGTCCCCTTGGATAATCTCCAACAGCTTCTTCAAAATCTCTCTCTCCCTCCACGATGCTCTCGGCTTCCTAAGCATCCTGCCAAGCCCAGAAGAATTTTTTTAGAAAAAATCCATAAAAAAATTTCCCCAAGCCAACAATCCAGATCACGGGTTTGGGGCCCATAGCCACGATATCCATATCGTGGCTGTGAATCCCACAACCATGATCCATATCGCGACTGTGAATTCCCACAGCCACGATGCACATCGTGGCTATGAATGCACACAGTCGCGATCCACATTGCGGTTGTGAATCCCATAGCCGCGATCTAGATCGCGGATATGAAGTCCATAGCCATGATGTGGATCACGTAAAAAGTCTCAGAAGCAGCGATATCACCCAACGTGGCATATACGCCACTCTTGAGACCCAATTCCCCCCCGAAAGTAAATAAAATTAAAGGCTAAGTCCAATAGGCTTACCTGGAACTCACGGAATCAAATTCTGACGGTCGGTTCTCCCGCAAATGAAGAAAGTGCTCTGACCAGATCAAATCTCCCGTCAAACTCAACTGTGAAAATGACACATGTCACTATGGATCCACTTACTATTTATAGACATTTGACCAATTTTCAATCAGCCATTTCGGAGCCATATGGCATCCGTTTTCCAAACCGTTGATACCATTGGATTCAGCGCGGTGAGAACTTCACGGTGGTATAGTCAGTTTCCCAATTCCGCCAGTCCCATTTTGGGGAATTTTTTCACACATTCATCACCTCAATTTGCGTACCACATTGACTGTTGTCCATTTTTGATGAATTTTATATCACCGGATTCAATTTTCCATTCTCGTGATGATGCTTGAGACCATTCCTTGCTCTCACCACCAGATTTTTAGGGCATCTTTTCACATGCCCATCGTCACCTCACTTTGTGTGCCACATCGGTCGTTGTCCATTTTTGACAAATTCTATATCACTGGATCCAGTTTTCCACGCTCATGATGACGCTTGAGGCCATTTCTCACTCTCACCAGAAACCTTTTTTGACATTGTGTCCTCACACCTTTCTGCCTCGATTTTCATGCCACATTAGCAACTATCGAATTTTACAAAATTTATGCATCACAACCTATACATGAGCCCTTCACTACATCCATACTGTAGTTATGGTGTTGTTTTTCTCTCATTCATCAACCTGTAAGGAGGCCCCATCAGTGTCCCCCCCCCCCACCACTATGCTAAATCCCCATACTCATCCCTTGATTGAACACTTCCTCCTTACCTCGCCATTACTTTTTTTCAGTATAATTTTATCGCTTTTTCAGGCCGATCAATTCCCTTATGAAAAAGGCACTTAGGGAGTTTCTCTTAATCTCTTTTATGACTCCTAAAACAATGAAAAGATCGCCGAGCAATATTGCTTCCTTTCATGCTCATTAAACGTATTTGAAAGGGTGTCTACCTGGTATAAGTTTAACCCTTTTCCGGATCATGTAGACTAATTACGAAAAATGAATACTCTAGTCACCTCGGCTAGAAGAGTTCTTCATTTGCATCCTTTTATGTTTTTTCGGGCCTTGAAGACTAACACACGAAAAAGAACCCCCCTTGGAGTCTACTTATCACTTTTAGACTCTCTAAAACTGAAAGCAACCATGAGCATGAACTGTCCTGGGCTCGTAAAATCCACACGACAGTACCACTATTGAGCACACTTCTATCCCTTCTTTGAGCTCCTCAAACCATGAAGAAGACCCCAATGGTGCCTCTTAGCACCACAACAAAGCATATATAACCACACTATTGTGGAATCTTCCCCAATTTGGTCGCCTTTGTTCAGAGTATTCTGTGATATGCCACCTTGAGAATCCCCCCATACAATACATCAGTTTACCCTACTCAGCCTCTACCATTGCAGTACATACCCCTGACCCCTTAAGTTATGGTCCCTGTACCTAAAGTTATTTTCATATGCTTCCAGGTCAACCATGTCATCATGCTCTAAACAAAGTAAGTTTGATTCCACCCACTCTATGACCCCAGCTATCACTATCCCCACAGTATGTCAGTCCTACCATCAGTACTATCACACTTCGGTTGTACACCTTGCACTCCTATCAAGGAAACATCATTTCCTTGGTAGTTATCGGTCTCCCTCTGTCGATGCCAACCAAATCTATTCTAGAGGATAGACCCATAGGTCCCTATGCCATGGACTCATCACCATTAGCGGTGAGTGCCTATGGATCATTTTGAAAGGATTCTTTAGTACCTCTCCAAATGATTGTTTCTCACATGCTTGATGTCCACACCTTGATCGCATCATTGAGACTCGTACAGGGTATTGGTCCTTTTAGTTATTTGTTGAAGGCCCCGGATGTCACCTAACTCTAGCACATTTGTGAGTCTACCTAAGGAAACAAACAATTACATGTTCCTATAGATATCCGGGCTGCGCTTGGCAACAATATTCAGAAGTACCCTAGTTTTATACTCCCTCAAGTACACAGTTCCATATACTCTTCAGAAGTTGACTCACAGTTATTGAGTCCCTATAGTTGTTGTATACCTTCAGATTCAATAGTTCATCAACCCTTCTAACACCTTATTCAGAATGGTTGTTTCTCTTGTCCAGTGTATCAATCCTCCAGATCAGTCATGGCATGACCATGTGTATGTCCCAACATTGTGTCCCCTCTGGACCATTATGATGTACACAACAGGTTTATATGTATTGTTTAGGTCCCCCTTTTTGGGCCTCATTGTTATTTATATGTCTTGATACGAGCATGGGTATGCCCGCCTCATCCATTATCAGAGATTATTCCTCATTCATTTTGAGGACATGTATTTTTAGTTTGTGCAGTTTGCATGGGCCCGGTGTTCTACTCTCCAATCGGTCTCTTCTCTCCTCCAAACCCACAGAAAAAGAAAAAGAAACTATGATGTCTATTGGCCATATGATGAGCTCCTACCCTCACACATTAAGGGGCAATCTGTTAACACCCAAAAAGTGCTCACTAGCTCATTTCCCTATTCTCATGACCCATTTGTCCACTTTTTCCATGGGTTGAGCCTCTAAAACCTTCAAAAGGTCACCAAAAAGACCGAAATCCATCTTTTTCCCCTCAAAATATGTAATTTTCCTTAAAAAATGCAAACAACCCTCAAAAAGGGTCCAAAATTTCCAAAAATCAATTAAAAGGGAATAAAAGTATAAAATATATTCAAAAAAAGAAAAAGAGGGAAAAAGAGGAAAAAGAAACCTAAACCATTTTGGTCAATACCATTGGTTTCCTTAAACCATAATGGTATTCTCCATCATCAAAAAACTATAAAAAGGTGATAGGGGATCCTCACTATTCATCCACATTCATCCTATCCTTATTTTTCCAAATTCTCTTTGAGAGCCCTTGCCTCCCTTTTTGAGTTTGAATATCCCCATTAGCACCTTGGAGAAGAAGAGATCATTGGAGCTTTGGAGCACCTCACCATTGTAGCTGCTCAAGCTCAACCATCCTCACCCTTTGAGGTAATAGAAAAATATTCAATTTTTTATTTCTGTCTTTCATAGATCTATTTTTGTTTAGTGTTTTTAATCTAGAATTATTTATTTGCACATGTTAGATCAATATTTATTGTTTACATCTAGTTATTTTTATTGTTTACTTTAAACTGCTACTACAAGTTAGTAGGTGCTCATCAGCACATGCTTGGGTGAAAACCCACGCAACATCATCACTCTGAGATATGAGTGGAGAACATCATGGAACTTATATATACCATAATTGGGGTTAGAGAATCCTCCAACACCAATTTCCCAATCGTTCACATCCTTCACAACAAATCGATTTGGCCACAATTCAAACTTTTTGCCAATATGAGTAACTTGAGTATAGACAACATAGTTTCACTCAACTTGGGTACATGATACACCTTAGTGATCACAACATTTTGACATTCAATGTCACTCCAATTATAAATAGTAAGTGTATAATCATATGCTAAAAATGCTTTATTTATGTAGCTTCACTTAAGGAAGAAAAGAGAGAAGCATCTTTAGACATATGATGTTGTTGTTCAAAATTTTAACCTATGTCTAGGAAATTTATAGAGGTCACCACATACTATTGAGATATTACAGAATTTAACCAATAGGAAAGCATAGCACAATACCTTTCTTTAACGAAGAAGAACTAGGGATACAAGTTAAAGTGAAAGTACCTTGGATATAAGAAGTTTGACACAAGCTTGAAACTCTGAATCTTCAATCTGGAACCGAAGTAAAGAATCCTGCAAAATAAGAAATACCTTATGTTGGGTCATAGATTTGTCCATATTTTCATCACTTATCGACACCTATTTCATCCCTCTTCTTCCTATTATTGCTCATTTATCATTCCATTTGCCATCCATTTGTTGTAACTGCTCGTAAAATACCATATTACTCCCATTGATGCTTTAGTGGTTAATAATGATTATTTTTCATTTACTTTTGATAAATTGAAGACTATTATGCATAATTTTACTAATGATGGTTTGTGAAGTGATTTTTCATATTAGCAACAGCAACACTCATGGTTCAAGCCTCCAAAGTTGACATGATAGCACACGTCCACATGGAAATATACAACATGGTTGTGTTCTTAGGTTTGATGACATGGATTTTTGATCTTGAAATCGTACCCAGGTCCAACATGGAATCCTCCCACTCATGATCAAACGGTCCCAACCAAATATGCATGCTAGATAAGAACACATTGATTTGAGTTACAATTTGCAGGAATATTAAGAAAAATATAGAAAATATGGGACATGGGTTTTGTGCAAAATGGCCTCAATTACTTGGATTGTGAGAAACTCACCCAAAACAACCATGGTTTGAGAGATATGAGTGGTTCTTTAGAGGGGATTTTGTCAAATTTACTATTGCGGTCGGTGTTTCAATTCAGCAAATTTGTTAAAACATATTCCAAGTTGGGAATTCGGTTCCTCATCCTCATGAGGGATTTTTATGTATAAATATGTAATCAATCTCATGTATGGGGAGGAGAGAAAGCAATCATATGCTGTAGAATCTGATCCGAACTCTGTTGTAATAATTTCATTTTGATAATACATGATGGAAGTTCTTTAATTCTAGAGTTGTAGAGTTTCATTGTGGAGATCCAACACTGCTTAGTGGAGGAAGGGCACTCTTCCCTGAGAAGATGTTTGTAGCATTAATTGTAAGTGTGTGTATGTGTTGGTTAATATTGATTTCATAGTTATTATTCATTTTGTAGTTATTTTTCTTACTGTTATTTTTATTATTGATACTAATAGATTGTTGGCCAACGCAATGATCTCAATAATGTTATAGGATTTGAATATGTTCTCTAAATCAATCTCTTTTAATCATACAGTCATTTGAATACTTGCAAGTGTGATTTTACTCTATTGCAATGAGTGAGTGTGAATTTAGTTTTATCAGTCTAGTCTTGTCTATGGATAAAGTGTGGCTGTATGTAGAGTGATTCTAATTTATACAGAGTGTAAATTATATTTTATGCATGAGTTTCAGTGGAGTGTTTTAGCAGGGAGTAATTAATTCATGGGTTTAATTTGGTTTGAAAGGCGTGATTCAATATTTCTTAAAGAATGGCTTGAGTTTGTGTATTTTGGATTGCATAATAGATGACAGTGTTGTATGGAAATTAATCTTGCATATACTTTTCGCGATAGCTTTGAAATAAAAAGACTTCCTTGGGTTGACAATTAATGCATGGGTGTTTCAGTTGTTTATTTAATTAGACAATTATTTTTCCCAACTCCTTCCTCAAAACATTTGACTACATAGGCATGAACAATCAAACATGAAACTCATACATAAAGGAAGTATGACAGATTCAATAGATTTAATTCATAAAATAGATACAATTGTTTTATGGGAAAAGATAATCTCTTGTATTAATCATATAAATGACAATAAGCTATACCTGATTCTGCAACAAGAATTTTTTAAACCTGGTTCTCGGCTCTTGTTCCTCTCCTTATGCATATATTTCTCCATCATTTCAATACACAGGGGTTCTCTGCCCTTCCTATATCCTTCCCTTTGTATTTATAACAAAGTTTGAGAAGATAGGTTCGAGAGATAAGTTGTTAGGGAAGGTATGGTAGTTAGAAAAACTACCATAACTAACTCTAATTCGATTTTGATTTTGATTTTTCATGATTTTAGAAGGTACCCACGGGTGTGAAACTTGACAACTAGTGGGTGACTCTCGAGTCTTCTTCCAGCAAGTAGTGGTTGCAATGTTTTTTGGGAAAACCACAAGTGGTCGGTGGAGCACCTGTGGGTGACCCGCGAGATGGAAGTTATAATATCTGTGGCTATGACCTAAAAATGCATAAAAAATGGATAAAATGGATAAATTGGAGAAAATGTTGTATAATTAAGGTCATGTGCATATATAGCCAATAAGTCTCTTCAATCCATAAATTCCTTTTGTGTGACCAACAATGCGGTGTCGTCATAGAAAGAGAAGTGCCATTTTTACTAATAACAAATGCCCCCTAATGTATGAGGTCAGAAGGGTAAATGATGGCCGAAATGCATTACAAAGAAAGAAGTGGAGGATCGTGAGAGCCATAGAAACTAAGTATAAATTAGTACCTGAAACAAAAATGAGGTCAGTGTACAATACAATCTTGACATAATGACATATCCAGAATGATAGAACATGATCTCCAATACATGTGCAAAACAAATGTATATAACATGGCCACTAAAATACAAGTGTGGATCCATGTCAAAAAGGAGATCATAGCCATAAAAACAAACTAGATCTATGTCTCATGAGGAGCTAAAATGACTAAGGATCGACCTTTCGCAACTTGGGAAATAACAAAGGAGTATTATTATAAACTCAAGGTCTTCAAACCAATCATCAAAATAAGTAAAAATCCTAAACCATGTGAAGAAAAGAGTTGGATTCGAACATGGAGGATTTCGTTTGATTACCGGTCAATAATGAAAATCGTTAACAAACGCGAGAACACCCACCAATGATGAAAATGGGGTCCAAGGTACTCAGTATATTCTTACAAGTGTGAATAAGGGGTCTTGAAGTCAAACACTTGAAGAATATGTCGAGTAAGGGACATTGATATGATCCCATAAGTCAACAGAGATATGATCTTCCACTGATGACTACAAATATGAAGGTCCTATCCGGAACTCTAAGTCTATATCCTAGAGAAAAATGTGTTGATGTCGATAGGAAGAGACTCGTGAGAAGGGAATCATTAAGGTATCCTTCATCATCTCACACAAGGAAAACTTGGAGATTCAGTTGAAATAAGACTAATGATATACTGGTATAAGGGATGGCCAACATGAGGATTCAAGATGAATTGCAGAAAGGATAACATAGGGGTAATCCTTGAACATTGAGCACCATAATAAAGTGGTTTAGGCAGCTTGGACATACAGGAAACATGATATAATTTTGTTATGTAGGAGACACAACAAACTCTCCATATGATCGGAAGAGTAACCAATCGGAGGAGTAAACAACTCTGGAATAAGGTTAAATCCTAAAGCCAAAACTAGGACCCATTGACTCAATGGAAGTACTATGGTCAATGAAGGATTAAACTTGCTGCCATGTGATGAATGAATTATGGAGACTCTCTTTTCCCTTCTCTTTTTAGATATCTCTTCATTTTTTGATGAGCATGAAAATAAAAAAGGAAGCTCGATAATATCTTTCTTGTTAAATTTTAACGAGTCCAAGAAAGTAAACTCAAAAACCTTATTCATTTTGTACAAGCTCAAAGAATAGAGGGAAGATTGCTTGATAAGGGTCCAACCATGTATAATTTAATGAGTCTATGGGAGGGAAACTCACAACTTTATTCATTATTTTTACGAGTTTGAAGAAAAGATAGATTAATACTCGATAGGTTACTGATCCATGGATTTTAATATCGAGCCCGGATGTGTTTGTGCTTGCCATTGTTTTCATATTTAAGGAGTCTGAAAAACTTAAAAAAGAAATCCATACACCTACTCATGGATTTTAATATCGAGCCCAAGTTGGTATATGCTTGCTGGTGTTTTCATATTTAAGGAGTGAAAAACTTAAACAATAACTCCAAAAGGCACTTTTTCGTAAAGTTAGTCTCCTCGCCCAAAAAAGTGTAAAAGTACACGAGAGAGAACTCTTCTAGTCATAAATGGACTAGAGTATACCTTTTTTGTAAATAATCCACTAAGGCCTAGAAAAGTGGTAAACTTATACAAAGTGGATGTCTGTTCAAATCCTTTAACGAGTCTGACAAGGGACAAGTATACTCAGAAATCTTGTCGATTTTAAGGATTCTAACAAGGAATTAAAAAACTCCATAGGGACAGGAAGTTGATGAAAAGCGGTTAATAAAGTTATGCATGATAAGTGACAAGTTCCCAAATAGGCAAGTAACGGCATGGGTACCAGTGTGCCATAGTTTTCTATCGGGGGTGACCCATGT
Organism: Larix kaempferi; assembly: GCA_027924585.1. Taxonomy (NCBI): domain Eukaryota; kingdom Viridiplantae; phylum Streptophyta; class Pinopsida; order Pinales; family Pinaceae; genus Larix; species Larix kaempferi. The sequence continues at coordinate 17,712,705 of BSBM01000066.1, read as the reverse complement.
GAAGGTATATCATAACCATGGAGGAACAATGAAAAATCCCTATGACTTCTTGCATTGCATACGATCAATCTAGAGGACAATTTTCGACTCCATTGCTTGCAGGTAACAACTATCTCTCTACTTTGCATTTTCAACGGTTTTTGCAATATTTTTTTTATGGAATTTTGAGTTTTAAATTTAGATTTAAAAAATGACTATGCGCACCCACGTGTATGCTTGGTTAATGTGGTGGGTTTGCAGAATAACTGCAGGTGGAGAGATCTCCACTTGCAGGTTGTGCGCGACTGTACTAACAAAGACCAGCGGGTGGCGTAGTTTAGTAAATAAAACTCAACACTCATGAAAAAATAATGTTTGAAATGCAGGTATGGTGCTTACATGGAGAGAAAGGGAACATGATGCAATGGATATGGAAGCAATGAGATATCCATTTACCCTTAACTCTTTGCAATGATGTGGCATTCTAAAATTCTTCTGCGCATCAAATATGAGGGCTCAAACAAACTTGCTCCAAATATCTGTGCACTTGTGGGATCCCGATCAGGGAGTATTTAATCTCCATGGTTGTACTATAGACATCACAGTGGACGACATATACTTTATTACTGGACTATCCTGACGGGTAGAAGTATTTAACCTCAAGGGCACGTTTCAGGATGTGGGATCCTTATCCATGCAAGACTAAATTAACACATGCTGCGTGGCTAGAACAGAGAGGAGTGGAAGTCAGGTGCCAATTGGGAATATAGAAAGCTTCTGTTAGGAACCCGTGTTAGCCCTTCTCTTTACTATGTTAGTATATTGTTGTTGGACGCATATGCTTTGTAAGTCGTCCCGTAGTATTTATTGATCCATAGTTTATATTAGCCCATAGTATTGACCCATAGTATTGGACACATATGCTTTGTAAGTCGTCCGATAGTATTATATGTCCCATGGTTTTGACTCATAGTATTGGGCATAGACTTAGTATATAAGTGTGTGTTGAGGTCATTGAAGGCACCGTCAAGTTAATTGTATTGAGCTTGCTCAAAGGAGGTTGCCCCCCTCGAAGTGGCCCGTGATCAATATAAAAGTGATTCTAAGTTCTATTATTTCTGATATCTCGTGTATTTGCATCAATTAATTATTGCAGGTTCATCACATCTGGTATCAGAGCACTTTCTTGGGCTCGTTGGGTGGAATTTCTGCCAAATTTTTTTTGCATCTGTTGCAAGTTCGGATTTGGGGATAACCCCTATCTACTTAACTGTGGGAAGTACTTGGGCATAAGCCCTAAAACTCATTGTGAGGAGTACCACAGGAACGCCAATGTAGTTGGCTCATTGAGAGGACCTGCTAATGAAAAGGGCAACGACCCCTACCTGATTGACTAGTTCCCACCCGTGAGGTAAACCAAGAGCTATCATTTGTGGCAAAGCGGTTATCAGTTTTAACTGAGCCGTGGAGTGTTATACCTCTATATTCCACAGTGCCGCATCTCTGCCACAAACAGAGTTGACGACACTTCCCCTGCTGTTTGAACCACCCAGAAGATGAATGAACCTTAAAGGTAAATCTACCCTGACAAGTTCTGACCCAGCTGAGACTTTATTTACCTACACTGCCGCGCTTTGCTCATTTATATGCACGCGGTACTCTACACTACCGCGCTTTGATTTTTCCCCAGAATGCGGCAGTACCGCATTGTGCTCAGACCACAGGGCGCGGTACTCTTTTATTAGCCTTTTTCCCATGGCTTGTGGGATTTTGGATTTTTGAAGATAGTGGAAGATTGGGGTCCCTGATTTGATCCCAACTCACTTTCTGTGATTAGAAACCTTGATCCACTTATCTCTCCCTAGATCCACCCATCTCTCTTGTTGGTTAACCCTACCATACACTATAAAAGAGAGACATTCCATGGGGAAAGAGGAGGACTCCTTGAGTATCAAACTTATGATCTTGCAGCATTGTGGAGATAGCTAGAGGAGAAGGCACTTGGAGCTGGAGGATTGGCTTGGACATCAAGCAACCTATGTAAGCATTCTTCAAGTTGTAATAAGATAACTTGTCTTGTCTTTCCCATTTCATGTGTTTGGCATAAGTTCTTAGCGTGAAATGTATCTAATCTAGATTTGAATCTAACCTTTACATTCAAGGTATTTGGAAGTTTGCATGTTTGTTCTTTGGTTGATATTAACAGGTTCTACATTGGAGCTTTGGATCAAGAGCTAGGAGCAGGACAAACGTCAGTTTGAAAGGTGTGTTTCATCTCTTACTGTTTCTAAATACATTTAATCTTGCTGTAAAAATTAATTCAGGAATTTCAAGGTAGCATTTGTTTTGACTTGTTTCTTGCTTTAGAGTTAGTTTAAAGTCTGCTTTAAAGTCAAGAGAGTTTTGACTTATCCGTAGGGAAAAATTCTACATAACAAGAATGGTGACTCCGATGGGTTTGATTCCTGTTTGATTGATTCAGTTCACTGTCATCTATCTGCTGATTGTGATTTGTTTTATTGCACTTCAAACCAGTTTGAATCTTGGTCCTTTTCGACCTTTATTCACCCCTCCTCGCTGTATTTTTCTCCCTGTCTGATCACTGAGTCCCCTGGGTTAGCAACAACCCTGAAAACTTCATTTTCTTTTCTCAAGTTGCGCTTTTTCCTTACCTTGCCACAGTACCGCGCCCTCATAACTGCTTCCAGTGCGGTAGTACTGCGTTCTCTGCATTAGTACCAGAGCGGTACTCTCATAGTGCCGCGCTCCAGTCAGACCCTGACCCGCAGTACTGTCTGCAAATTTTTAAATTTTTTATACTTGCTTGGTTTCCTGAGTCTCTCTTTGCCTTAGGTAGTCTTTGATATTGCCTGTTAGCATCCTGATTATTTTACAGTCTGTGTGATCTGATTATTTTTCCTGTTGTGAGCTTGATTTATTTGAATTAGTGGCATTTTTGACACATTGGGTCATTTTTCCAGTTTGATTGCATTGGCTTGATTTTTTTCACCATAACCAACTCAACACCACTGTTCTCTTTTACTGAACCCTGTAGCTTTTACAGTCACATTATTTTTATCATTTTCAGTAATTAAAATATTATCATTCGAGAGCAATTTTGTTGTCTGAAATTGAAAAAGTCTAGTAACATTATTTTGCATTAGGAAATGAACCATTGACTTTGCCACAAAAAATTCTCATAGTTGAAGCATTGTAGATTGTAGGATCAGTGCATTGAAAAGAGTGTTTACTTCAGTTTGGCTTTGTTTACAAAAAGAAAAGAAAAAATCTTTTGCTTTGATTTTTGCTTGTGAAAAATTTCATGCATGTTTGATCGAAGAACTCTCTCCCTTCCTTAGCTAGATTTCATCGAAGACAAAGGCTTGTTTTTTATTCATTCTCATTTGCATGGTTTGAGTCGTCATAACACCATCAAGTTTCACGTCCACTACCTGATTGAGTAAGACAGCCACTAAAATTAATCTCCCTAATTAAACCAACTTTAACCTCACTTGAGGAAATCAAAAGAATTTGGTAGTTAGGTAGGACACCGGGGATAGGCATCAAAATAATTCCCCCTTGTCATTTTCATCTGAGACATAGTCGTTGTCTTTAGGGAACTAAAATCCTCTAGTATTTATTGACATGGTCACAGCCAGTTTGTGGAGGGGCCTCCTGACTGTTTCCAACTTTCAGGGGTTAAACGGCCACGAGATTGAGAACCGGACGGACTCTGTGGAATACCGCACTCCACTTAGCCCTAAGGAAACATCGATCGCTGTCTTCTTCGAAAGGCTGAAGTGCCCAAAACCTTTTCCGATGTGTCATGAACGAGGTGGCTTAGTATCTATTCTACTAGGGCTCTTTTACCCAGGATCCCTTTCGGTAGAGGGATATCCTTCTTATATCGGTCTCTCATGTTGTATTGTTCGACTTGGATTTCATCACCTTGCGAAGGATACAGCCTGTTGAGGTCTCCAGCTCTTAGTTAGGAGTTTGCTTGCTATCTCATCTTTGTAGAGGGTCATTTTTCTTTATAGGGACTGCTTGTTGGCATTCTGGCCATTTTTGTTGATCAGCTCGCTTATTGAGACACCGGTCTCAGTATAGATTTTAGAGCTTGCTTTTTTTGCCTGTGAGCCTTGCTTTTTCTAGCTCCTCTTCTACACACTCGGCTGCATTAGAGTTTTTGAGTTCTTTGTTTACGACACTGCCCCCGATTTTCATTTTCCTGTTATCATGTCAGATCAACCACGAAGGTCACGAAGAATATAGGGCCAAAGCCCTCCACCACCACCACCGCCACGGACTTCCGATCTGCCCGCATCACGCATTCCTGCTCCTCCTAGCCACGGTGCTGGTCGAGGAAACATCCCACCACCGATACGTACAACATCTTCAGTTCCACCCGTAACTGCCACTCACAGCACAATCTCAGAATCTATTGCAGCTTCTGCAACCACTAGTATATCTGAGACCTCCATTGTCACTTCACCCACTATCATTCCAGATTTATCTGTCACAGTGGACACAGTTACCCCAGCTGAACCTAGTACAACCCAAAGTACTAGACCAGAGGTCATCCTTCTATTGGATGTCAGCATTTCCCGCCCATCAGACACTTTTCACAATGACACAGACGGGTCTGTTGGCACCACAGAAGGGTCCGACCAGGACATACCTGGCTTGATTTCAGTCCTAGGTGGGTACGTTGAAATCATTGAAGATAATCGACTCCCTGACACACCTTTTGACCCTGATTATGGCTTCATTACTTCCCAGGCGGAATTTTCGCCTGTTATTACTACGTCACCCAGTGTTCATCCTCAGGAGACAAGTTCTTCTAGCAACGTACCTCGTACTATAGATCTACCTAACCTCCCACTAGGACATGAAATCATGGCTTCCATCCAGTCTAGTATGGTTAGTCTAGCGAACTCTCCGTTAGCATCGGCACAGTTTAGACGCAGCACAGAGCAAATGCTTTCGACAGCGTCTCGATATCCCCCTGTTTCTCGTCCTTCTGACTATAGGGTTCCCAATGTCCCGTCTAGCACAGAGTTTCATCACTCCTTTGCAGACGGCTCAGGACCTTTGGACTTTACTATACCTAGGTTCCCACCGGATCCCCAAAATCTTTTTTCAGGATATGAACTCGGACCCACTTCTCAATGGTCCTCCTATCATTGAACACGTTACGGATGACGCCGATACCCCTGGGCTAAATTCCCCACATTTGCTTCCATCACCCGTTTTTGGCGCACATTCTATGAGGAATAACCCAGTTTTTTCCCCGTCCTCACCTGTCAGATACGGACAACCTCCTTCGCAAATCGGTACTTTTGACGCCGTTGGCCAATCCACACTATCATATTTGACCAGCGGCGGAAGAAAACCTAGTCATACTGCTGGATCTTCCAGTTGGACCGGAGGATCACCTTCAGCCACCATTTACACTATCTCAGGAGGTGGACAACCGACTACAATGGCTCCTAACTCCAATGTGCAAACACCCCCTGGTGGGCCATCAACCCAACCAGCTGGGGGACAACCCTTTGTTGGGAACCCCATTGTTAGTCAACAACCTCCTCCTGCAGGGCCATCAACCCAACTAGTTGGAAGACAACCCTTTGTTGGGAACCCCGTTCCCACTCAGCAGCCTCCCCTTATAGGGCCATCCAACCCATATGCTGGCGGACAACCCATTGGTTCCATCCAACAACTCTCCCAACCAATAGCATCTGCTCAGTATGGTATGTACCACACACCTGGCAGCGGGAAACCTTATTCCGGTGTTTCAACCGGGCCTCACTCTCAACCTCCCACGTCAGGTATGCTTCCTTCTTGGGATCCTCAAATCCCACAGAGTGGGGGGTATTCACTTTTTGGAAGCTGGAACCAAGCTGGGGGGCAATCTCAGATTTCCCCCAACTTGAATTCTGGTTTCCCTTACCCTTCAGCTGCTACAACTCCATGGAACCCATCACTTCAATTCCCACTCGCTCCTCAAGCAGGAACGAGCCTTCCATGGATGCCACCCCCCAACCCTGCTATGGGAAATACTCCACTTACATAGTATAGTGGTAACATCCCTGGAACACAACAATTCCAAGGAACTTTTCCCTAACAAGGAGCAGCAACCATTCCTGGGTATCAACAACCCCAGGGTACCATACCCACTCAGCATAACACTTACCAACCGGTTGCCTACAATCAACCGGTTAACTAGATGGCTTACTATCCACAAAAATTCTAGCAGTATCCCGCGGGAAACACATATGGGTATAACTTGCAGCATTATGCTATGCAGGGCCCTCCAGGGTTCTCTGCACCACATGGTTATTACTCATACCCGCAGACCAACCGTCAACTTCCCTTTTTGGCCACACTTGACTTACCTGATTTGTCGAGGCTTATCAACGATCCTATATGGCATGAACCTCACTGGCCACCTATTCCAACCAAACTACCATCGAACATTCCCAAGTTCGATGCTAAGCCCGGGGAAGACCCCAAGAACCACGTGATGACCTTCCATCTTTGGTGTTCATCCAACTCCTTGATGGATGATTCCATCCGACTTCGGCTCTTCCAATGTACACTCACCGGAACGGCAGCAAAATGGTACATCGAGTTGCCACAACACTCTTTTCGTGATTTTAACACTTTGGCTATACAGTTTCTGACTCATTTCCAGCTCCCCATCCGGTATGAGACTGGAACAGAACTGTTAACTTCACTGCGTCAAACCACTTCTACACACATTTCAGATCACATCCATGAGTGGCGACAACGCCGTAGGCTAATAAAGGCACCTATTCTGGATCAGCTACTTGTTGATTGGTTTACAAAATCCTTTTTGCCTCCCATAGCCATAGATATCGCTATGCGCAGACCGGTTATAGAAGAACAAGCCATCTCGGCAGCACAGTACATGGATTTGGTATATACTCAATCCGGTACTTTACATGAACTTCTTCCACATGCCTCCCGCGTTCACACTGATCCAACAAATCCTACCACTGAACCCCCCATCGATGGTATCGTCGGTTCAGTCAAGGCTCAGCCTGCTACCAACTCGACGGGGCAACAAGCTTCCGCTTCCCCCGCTTTAAACCAGGCTGCCTCAAAAGCTTCCATTTCTCCTGCCATTTCCTTCGAAGTGAATGCAGTGCAATCTACGTCACAACCATCCGGGGGAAAGAAGAAGAACAATCATGGCAAAACCAAAAGAACCAGCAGGAGAACCCTAAGCCACAACCCACACAAAATGACCAGAAACCACGCCGAAAGGCTAAGTTTCCCTGCCTCATTTTCCAGGATGATCATTACATGCGTGACTGTCCCTACAAGGACGAGGTCAACAAGTTCGTTAAAGGATCCTCCCGCCCGGCAATGTTAACTGACCCTTTCCCCCAACAGCAACAGCAAATGGTTGCCCAAGAAACCCCACAAGGGGGCAACCCGACCAATCCCACCCACGGAGAGACGTCCACAAACCGCGAAATCCTGATGACTAGTAACGAAGAGGTTCATATCACCACTCGTTCAAAGACATATGACAACCCTCCAAGTTCAAACAAACAATCAGAGCTAGCCAAAGACAAATCTCCTGTTGAAGATCTGATTCCTACTCCCCCCCCTAATGGTCATCTCCATATCGAGAGACCACTCATGGACACAGTGCTACGCCCACCCAAGGGCACCATACGAAAGGAGACATTTAATCCGAATGCACGAGCTGCCCAAAACTACAACACTGTTGAGGATTTGGCTCAAGCACCTTGCGCCATGTCCACTCTCGAGGTTCTCCAACACTGCCCCACGCAGCATAGAACCCTACTTTCAGCACTGGGGGCAATGGACCCAGATACTTCAAACTCCATCAAAAATCAGTTAGCCTTCTAGGTACATACAAAAATCCGTGGAAATATCATCCATCGCACTGTATTAGACGAAGGTGCTTCCACGTCGATCATGTCTTTGAACTGTTAGGGAGCCTTAGGCTCACCCGAGGTCACGACTTCTCCTACCACTCTCAGGGCGTTTGATGGACATGGTTTTCAACCGTATGGACTCATTCCCTCAATTGGTGTTGAACTGGGGGGTAAAACAGTATCCGTACACATCGAAGTCGTAGATGCACCATTGGACTACAATCTCCTACTTGGTCGGAACTGGTTTTACGCAATGACCGCCATAGCATCTACAGTCTTCCGGATTGTGCAATTTCCTCATGAAGGGAAAATTGTCACTATTGATCAACTTGATTACTGTATCCCAGACTCCCACCAGAACTCGACCAACACCATTCCGTTATTGGATCAACCTCGGTACCGGTTCCAAGACGTTGGTGTTGGTCTCATGAAGGATTCATCCCTCATTGGATTTTTTCCAAAGCTGGGAACCCATGTTCAACCAATTAGCATGATTTCATCAAGTATCAACCCGTCCAACGATTCATGGGTGATTCCGAGTCCCTCTCAGATTGAAGACTACAGCAACTCTATGCCTCTGAACAGAATCCTCGCAGCATATAACGCAATCCAGTCAGCCATCGATTGGGTCGACTGTTTTACTGAGCACACCGTGGCATAGCTCTCGGCTGAGACTCATCCATACTCACCACTTTTCAATCCTCTTAATTTGATTTTTCCCACTGATGAATCAATCATGGAGGTTATGTGCGGTGATGAGCCACCATGGGGAGATTTTCGTCATCGATCTTCATTCCCCACTATTCAGCCACTTGAGCCTGATACAAAACCCAGCGCTTCACTTGGGATGGTTCCAACCAAGTTCCCCACTTCCCTCGACGAGGTATTTTCAGAAGGAAACTTGGCCAATCTTATGGCAACCACTCCCATCGATATTTCAGTGAAGCTTGGTATCGTGGAAAACGTGCACATCAGAAAAACATGTACTCCCCTTGAAATGGAGTTCTATAATGCCTACTTCAAAACTTTCCACGATGTTTTTGCCTGGAGTTACGAAGAAATGCCAGGGATAGACCCCTCAATCGTGGTCCATGAAATTCCTACTTTCCCTGGCACCCAACCTATTCGGAAAAAGCTTCGACCCGTCCATCCTCGTAAGGCAGCCGCCATTAAAGCAGAAGTTGAAAAACTTTTGCGTGCTGGTTTTATCTATCCTGTCCCATTGACAGAATGTGTATCCAATATCGTTCCCGTAGACAAGAAACAGGGAACAATTAGGGTCTGTGTTGATTACCGTGACTTGAACAAGGCTTGTCCAAAGGACAACTACCCAACTCCATTTATCGACCAGATCATCGATAACTGTGCCGGGAGTGTCATCTTTTCATTTATGGATGGCTTCTCTGGCTATAATCAGATCGATATCCTCCCAGCCGACCAACACAAAACGGCCTTCATCTGCCCTTGGGGGATCTTTGCATATCGAAATTTACCTTTTGGCATGAAGAATGCCGGGGCAACTTTCCAACGGGCGATGTCCTACGCATTTCATGACATCAAACATATTGTAGAGCCATATCTTGATGACCTTCCTGCTCACTCTCGAACCCGGGAAGACCATCCGGACCACTTAAGTGCCATTTTCGAAAGGTGCCGTCGCTACAATATACGTTTAAACCCGCATAAGTGCGTCTTCTGTGTAGAAGCCGGAAAACTGTTGGGCTTCATAGTCTCCAAAGACGGGATACGTTTAGATCCTACAAAGGTAGCAGCTATCATAGCCCTGCCTTCACCCACCAATATTCCAGAACTTCAATGTTTGCAAGGGCATGCAAACTTTCTACGTCGTTTCATCTGCAATCTGTCCGAGATAACAAAAGGCTACATGCGGCTTCTCAAGAAAAATGTTCCCTTCATTTGGGATGACGAAGCCCAACGCTTCTTTGACAATCTAAAAGCAGCCTTAACCAAAGATCCTGTGATTCAACCCCCCAATTACACATGGGACTATATCCTTTATCTCACAGCCTCGATTTCCACCATCGGTATGGTGCTAGTCTAGGAAGACCAAAACGGCATAGAACATGTGGTATACTACCTCAGTAAGAGTCTTCTTGACTCTGAAACCCGATATTCACATGTTGAAAAACTGGCTCTGGCAACAGTATTTGCTGTCCAGAGATTCCACCACTACATCTTACTCCGCCGGACCACTGTTATAGCTGACTTCAACCCAATGTATTACATCCTCACACATCAGGTGCTTGGGGGAAAATACTCTCGTTGGATTGTCATCCTTCAAGAGTTTGACTTGGAGTTTGTCAAGGCTAAGTCCAAGAAGTCTTTGGTCTTCACGGAATTAATTTGTAACTTGCCCCATGCTACTGAGCAACCCGAGCCCATTGATTCTCTTCCTGACGAATCATTGTTCCTCATTAGCATGTCTGATCCGTGGTATGGGGATATTCTTTTGTATCTCCAAACCCAATGCTTCCGTCCCGACCTCACTCGCGACGAACAGCGACGCATCCGACATCACGCAAAATACTACCTCATAGTCAACGATACTCTTTATCGGTGTGGTGTTGACACCGTCCTTCGACGCTGTTTGACCTTAGATGAGGCAGAACGCGTCCTTAACGACTGCCACGCTGGAGCATGTGGTGGTCATCTCTCTGGGATGGATACGACCCAGAAAATACTACTAGCAGGATACTTCTGGCCCCTAATTTTCAAAGACTGCATTGAAACAGTCAAGAAGTGTCCGCCATGTCAATTCTTTCATAGTAAAACATGCTCGCATCCTGCTCCACTCCATCCTGTTATTGCCGTCGGCCCCTTTTCCAAATGGGGCATCGATTTCATGCACTGTAAGCCCACTTCAACCGGGGGGCATAGCTATGTCATAGTAGCTGTCGACTATTTTACAAAATGGGCTGAAGCAATGCCTACATATGCTGAGGACGGAAAAACAGCAGCGCAATTCATATTCAATCATATTATAGCTAGATTCGGTGTCCCACAGTCTATTGTGACCGATCATGGTTCCCATTTCAGGAACCATATGATCGAAGAACTAAGTGCCAAACTGGGTTTTCGCCATAAAAACTCAACTCCGTATTACCCACAAGCTAATGGCCAAGTTGAAGCCATTAACAAAGTCCTAAAATGAATGATTCAGCGCATTGTGGGTACCCAGAAATCCAATTGGCACTCAGCTCTGTTCTCAGCACTGTGGGCATACCGAACCTCAGTGAAAAGTGCTACTGGGTTTACACCATTTCAACTGGTGTATGGCCTAGAAGCCATTCTCCTGATTGAATGTGAAATTCCATCACTCAAGATAGCCATAGAGCTACTTCCACACACTACTTCCGAAGAGGAATGGTTTCTATACCTAGCTAAGCTAGATGAAACCCGGCGGGACGCTGCTTTGGCTAATGAAGCTCACAAAAAACACGTCAAAGCTCAATATGACAAATCCGTTCAACCTCGGATCTTCAATGAGGGTGACCTCGTACTTACATATGATCAAATGCATGATAAGATTGGAAAAGGTAAACTTAAATCTATGTGGTACGGCCCCTTTATTGTAAAACGTATCTTAGAAAAAGGAGCCTATGAACTAATCGATTGTGATGGTACGCCATTGGCACGGCCCCGCAATGGGCTATACCTCAAACGTTTTTACGCATGAGGTTACCCTACGCGGGTTACTTGTTATACATAATGTACTTAGTTTTCTTTTGCTTTCTTTTTGGTGTGCGCGTGGACCTCATGTATCCACTCTTACTTTGACTCATTACTTTATGCGCAGATGTCTGCCTACTTTGGATTCGCTGACGGTGCAAGCCGACATACCCGGAATCTCGCTTCCACAGCATGGGTAATCTTTTCCCCCACTGGCGAGTTGATTTCTTCAGGAGCCAATTGTTTAGGTCCTGCAACCAACAACATCGCAGAGTACCATGCAGTCATTGGTCTCTTGACGGAGGTTGCTTCACTCGGAATTGACTTCTTATCAGTCTTTTTAGACTCCCAACTCGTGGTTTCTCATCTAAACCATGTTTACACAGTTCGCGATCCTACACTAATTCGTTTATTTCGAAGAGTACGCCTCTTGGAATGATCATTTAATTTTATCACATATCAACACATACCGAGAGAATTCAATCGTATGGCTGATTCATTGGCTAATTACATTTTGGATTGGCATCTTTCCCACACATAAACACATCATAAAGAATAAAATACACAAGTCATTGTAAATATTTAGATCATAAATAGGTCCATATCATTGTATATAAGAGTGTTTTTTCCAAAATACATAAAGTTTGTGTCAAAGACAAAATTGGGGACCAAATCCCATATACAAAATTTGGCTCTCAAAGCCTACATATCGTGTACATGCCGCACAAATACTAAAAAGACCATCTATGGAGATCTAGGAGACCTATTATGTCCCTCATCGGACTCCTCCCGCTGCTGGTGGTAACATACTATAGCTCGAACCACCTTACGAAGAAGTCGACTGATACGACCAGGCACACCTACAGTATGCCACTGGAGGTGGTAAGGGATGTCATCCATCCTCATAGCAGGGATACCATGGGCCAATCCCTGCAAGTTCCTCTCAATGTCCCAAACGCCTCCTGCCTCGTCTTCATCTTCCTCCTCGTCAGGAACAGCTTGACGATCGACACCACCACGACGTAGTGGAGAGTACCCAGCTGGTCTCTATGGTCCACAGTCTGCAACATGCATGCGAACATACATTAGACGTCTTTTACACATTTTGAAAAAGTAATAAAAATTAAATATTCAAAAAAGGAAAAAATACATATCCATGAAGGTCATACCAGAGTTGTCCCAATCATCGTCCTGTGGCAGTGCCAAGTCGATGTCCTCGCGGAAATCTACCCCGGCATAAGGGTAGTCATCAATAATAACTATCTGCTCCTCGAGCCAGGAAAAGAAATCCTCGCCAAAGGCTAAGCGCTGAGGTCCCCCGAGACGTCCAGCATAATCACTCCATCGAGCCATCCATGGCTCAATAGGTGGACGGGGGGGCATGGATATCTGCGGGAGCAGTAGTGGCACCCTCGCCAAAAAGAAAGTGACCAGGATGCTCCCATAGCCAAATTGGGAATTCTTTCCAATCCTACACTTGTGCACTTGTTCTTTCAGACTAGACAACACCACCTCACACCAGTTAAATACTGTCCCCCCCATACACTCCACTGCTAGATTCACTTCTGTGTGGGACGCCTGATGCAGACTCACACTTCCTGCTTCGCGCGTAATGGTGAACAGTACGGTTTTTACAGGAAGTTCTATCACCTCCTTTATGGCCACCTTCCCGCTTTTCTTTCTTGAACCCTGACAGCAATATCGAGCAATCAAGTCATCTGTACTCGATTCCAAGGCTGAGTATCCAGTAAAATTCACCCGGGCCCCTCTTTTCGAGAGGCCCGTGAGGAAATAAATATCCTCAAGTTGGATTTCGAGAACATGCTCTCCTACCCAGAAAGCTTGAATGTCAGTGTCCCACAATTGGATGAGATGAGTGAGAAGCTTGGGTTGCTGACGAATCCCCTTGGTCTTAAAGAACTTCAACAAACCACATTCTCGCAATGCGGTCACAGTCGGTAAATCATTTTCAGCTGCAAAATCATCCGCTTCGTGCTCTCTTTCTTTCCAGCTTACCATTTTGCTCCAAGTATGTTGCAAACTCCTGCAAAAGGTCAAGGAAAAAATTTAGTAACTATTTAGCAACTTAGTTCCAGCAAAAAGTTTGAGAAAATTTGATTTTTTAAACTAAAAAATCGCCTTCACCGCACGTGGGAGAAACACTGCCGCACGGTACTATACAGTGCCGCGCCTCTGTGTGGAAGTACAGCGCGGTACTATTAGACAGTATCGCGTTTTTTGATAGAGCCCCCACGCGGCACTGTGAAGGGCGATTTTTTCCCAATAGGGCTTGCCCAAAAATTGAATTTTTCCTAATGAAAGCAAGTAATTCCTACATGAAATGAAAGAGGAGCTCAAGAGCTCTTACCTGACGCAGACGGTTGTCGAAATGGTGTCCTGGAACTCCCGATATGGATCCTTGAAGTCTGGCTCCTCAAATGGGTAAAAATCTCCTATTTGAGTAAAAACACAAATGAAATGGTAATTTCTATTTTTAACCATTCTTTATATAGCATTTTCACATATTTTTTAATTATTATTTTAAATGGTTAAAATAAAGCCTTTTTCACATTGCTAATGTCCAGTTTTTTGAGCATTTATTGACAGGGTCCCCGGTGAAAGGCGATATATTCACACTGGTGTTTATTCATGATTTGACCTTCATTTTGAGCCCACTTTATCTTTTTTGTGCTCTGGATTTAAAACTTGAAAAAGATTCCAAGCGCTTTTACACCCGTGTCATGCTTGTCAAACTCAAGCAAATGGTGTCGAGTACGGTCAGCTTTACTCATGCTCGTTAAACGATGAGGAAAGTATTATCCTGGTTGTATTTTATTCTTTTTTCGGACCAGAATAATTAAAAATTATGAAAAAGACCATAGGAGTCCATAGTTAAGCTCTTTTCAGACTCCCTAAAATTGAAAAGATTGCCAAGTGATCTTGACTCTTTCACACTTGTAAAAGTATTTGAAAGGTCGTCTATTCGGTGATAGGTTACCCCTTTTTCGGCCCGTCTAGACTATTTACGAGAAAGGTATACCTCAGTCAATCTCGGCTGGGAGAGTTCTCTCGGGAATTGTTTTACACTTTTTTGGGATCGAGGGACTAAATTTTACGAAAAAGTACATTATGGAGCTTCCTTTAAGTTTTTCAGGCTCTCTAAATGCGAAAAACTACCGAGTTTTCCTTCCTTGGACTCGTTAAAATTTTAACATTGAAGGACCCACTTTGGGACGAACCCCTCCTTTCTTAGGTTCGTAAAACATGTGAGATTGGACTCATCCGTGAGATGAGCTACACCGAGCATCTGTTATCCTCTTCAAGCTCGCAAAACAAGAAAGAGGTACTCGTCTATCATGTCGAGGGAATATGGGGGGATGAGTCAAGTTTATTTATGGCAGCTTGTCATTCATTACCTTTGAACATGGCATGTGTCCGTCTCTTGTCTATATTGGGTATCCATTTTTTAATGAGTTATGGTCATCATCATGAGTCGTCTCCTTGGCCATGAGCCTACTCATCCGGTGTCTATTCTCTGTTGTCAATAATCCCTACTGCCAAGTCCTGTTACATGCCGTTATATGTTCAAAGGGTTGCATTGTTCAGATTCATTCATTGTGTCAGGCCTCCGTTGTGTTAGTACATACTCATCTTATCGCTCGTGCCGATTTCGTGTCGATGATGTGGGAATCATTATGGCCCTCCTTCGACGAGTCTATTCCCGTCGACATCAAATCACTATCCGGGAATTGGACTTAGAGATCAACCATTAGTACCGTGGTACCTGCATGCCTCAATGGCAGGTTTCCTCGTGTTCGAAAGTAGGTTCACATCATTGACCTCTGATCGAACAATCTCTCGAATGCTCGACATCAACTCATCTATTCACATTTCATTTAGATGTACTTCAGATACCTTGGGGATCATCCTCATCATTGGTGATTTCCCTCGCATTTGTTAATAGTTCACATCATTGACCGGTAATCAAATGGTTTCTACCATGTTCGACTTCAACACCTTGTAATCACATGGCTAGATTCGTATCTTTTGCGATCGGGTAGAAGACCCTGGGCGCACCGATGTATCTTGATTGCATCCAGGTTGCGATGGAGATGTCCTTTGTATTGTCACACAGATCCACTTATTGTATTGGTCGTGGCTGTGTCATTATTGTCTCATGGATCTACGTTTGTTCATAGTAGCCATGATCTGTCCACGGTCTATATCATCTCAGTACACATGGATCTGTAATGTATTGGTCGGTAGCCATGCTTTGAGTCATTTGATTCCGAGCATGGGGATGCCCACCTCGGTGGTATATCTAACACTTTGTTTCTGTTTCAGCTCAGTGTCGTTCTCCTCGACGCTATCTCTGCACATTATATTCGTAAAGTCTTTTGGCCATTAGTCCCTTCTAACCTCATACTTTAGGGGCCATTCTATTATACCTCTATATTCCACAGTGCCACATCTCCGCCACAAACAGAGTTGACGACACTTCCCCTGCTGTTTGAACCACCCAGAAGATGAATGAACCTTGAAGGTAAATCTATCCTGACAAGTTCTGACCCAGCTAAGACTTTATTTACCTACACTGCCGCGCTTTGCTCATTTATATGCGCGCGGTACTCTACACTACCGTGCTTTGATTTTTCCCCAGAACGCGGCAGTACCGCGTTGTGCTCAGACCACAGGGCGCGGTACTCTTTTATTATCCTTTTTCCCATGGCTTGTGGGATTTTGGATTTTCGAAGATAGTGGAAGATTGGGGTCCCTGATTCGATCCCAACTCACTTTCTGTGATTAGAAACCTTGATCCACTTATCTCTCCCTAGATCCACCCATCTCTCTTGTTGGTTAACCCTACCATACACTATAAAAGAGAGGCATTCCATGGGGAAAGAGGAGGACTCCTTGAGTATCAAACTTATGATCTTGTAGCATTGTGGAGATAGCTAGAGGAGAAGGCACTTGGAGCTGGAGGATTGGCTTGGACATCAAGCAACCTATGTAAGCATTCTTCAAGTTGTAATAAGATAACTTGTCTTGTCTTTCCCACTTCATGTGTTTGGCATAAGTTCTTAGCGTGAAATGTATCTAATCTGGATTTGAATCTAACCTTTACATTCAAGGTATTTGGAAGTTTGCATGTTTGTTCTTTGGTTGATCTTAACAGGTTCTACATTGGAGCTTTGGATCAAGAGCTAGGAGCAGGACAAACATCAGTTTGAAAGGTGTGTTTCATCTCTTACTGTTTCTAAATACATTTAATCTTGCTGTAAAAGTTAATTCAGGAATTTCAAGGTAGCATTTGTTTTGACTTGTTTCTTGCTTTAGAGTTAGTTTAAAGTCTGCTTTAAAGTTAAGAGAGTTTTGACTTATCCGTAGGGCAAAATTCTACATAACATGGAGTGAGGGATACTGCCCTAATACGCAAGCCATCAGACATCATTGGTGGCTGAGTGAATCCCCTGAACCGATAGGAAGCCGCACATACCTGGGCTCCATATCTATTTTCAACTGAACTATTGCTGATCACTTCCGCTCCAGATCCAGCCGTTTCAGATCTATTATGAAAGTTGTTCTAGATCCAGTTGTCATTTCAGATCCAGCCATTTTCAATCATTTCCGTGCTGTTGCAGATCCATCTATTGTGGATCCCTTCCGCGCTGCTGTTGCAGATCCATTTCTGGAAAAAAAGAAAGAAAGAAAAGTATAAAATTCTGTTTTTGGCCATATCTCCCTTGTTTCAACTCTGTTTTCACTGAAACTTCACTGACATCCCTGCAATCCCATTCTGCATATTTCATTCCTGGAGACCCTATCCCAAATTCCACTTCCCAAGACCAGAAATCTCACATTTGTCTATTTTTAGGGTTTGCCATAACTCCTTCAATTTTCACCCAAACGCCGTCAAATTTTTCCACTATGTTCCTTTCCTGATTCTGCTTCTTTGTCTCTCTCTACCAAATTTTCTCATTCTTTCACCCCGCTTCTGAAATCCCCATTTTTTGTATCCTTGTCCATCAGAAAGTGTCCAAAACCTAGTCAAACCCCAATTACCCATCCGAGTTTTTCCCAAATCCAAATATTCCTTTACTAAATAAGCTTTTGTTTGTGTTTTTCTATCCATTTCCAAGAAAAAAAAAAGAGAAAAACCAACCATGGAGGAAGCACTTGCAGCTATCCAAACCAAACTCCAAGATATGGATGAAAAATTTCTCAGCCTCCATCTTCAGCATTCAGCCATGAACAATAACCGATAGCTAGAATCTTTTGCAACCACCGGGTTCTCTTCTTCCAGCAATTTTCGCGGGCCAAAGCTTGATTTTCCTCGCTTCAATGGTACTGATCCAACTAGATGGATATACCGAGCAGAACAATATTTCTGTCTGCATAATACTTTTGATGTCCAGAAAGTTCCACTTGTATCCTTTCATTTGGAACAAGAAGCCCTTCAATGGTATCGTTGGTACATCAAAGCTCATCCCGAGCCAAACTGGACAGATTTTTGCCAACTCCTTTTGCCACGATTTGGTCCTACTACTTTTGATGACTTCACAGGAGCACTCACTAAACTTCACCAAATTGGCACAGTGAGAGAGTATCAGATAGAATTTGAGAAACTGGCCAATCATACAGAAGGATTGTCTGATGAATTCTACAGGAGTTGTTTTATTAGTGGTCTCAAGGATGAAATCCGCTCAGAGGTCAAAATGTTCTGTCCCAACACAATGATGGAAGTCCTAGGGTTGGCTAAGTTCGAAGAGGACAAGATCGCAGCTCAACAATGCTCCAAACCAACCTTTGTTCCCTTCAAAAATATGGGTTCCCAACGACCTCCCATCACACCTGCCCCGCAACCAACTCCTATCAAGCATTTATCTAAAATAGAGATGCAGGCACGCCGAGAAAAAGGGATTTGTTATAATTGTGATGAGAAATTCACTCGGGGACATAGATGTGTTCAACAAAAGTTCTATCTCTTGGATGTGGATTCTCCGCCTGCCTCAGAACTTGATGAAGAAGCTCCAGATACAGTAGATGATCAGGTCGACATTCAACACCCGCTTGTTGACACCCCATCTCAAGACGACCCACCTGAGCTCTCTCTCCATGCTGTAATCGGCATCACCACCCCACAAACAATGCGAGTCAGGGGATACTTCAAGAAGCTCCCTCCTACCATACTCATTGATTCCGGTATCACTCATAACTTCATTGACCATCGGATTGCCAAACAGGCTGACTGTTTTGTCCATCCTTGCTCCAACTTTGAAGTCATGGTTGCCAATGGGGGCACCTTACCTTGCAAGGGGAAGTGTCATAATGTGCGTATCTCTATTGAATATTATAACCTGCGCTTTGACATGTTTGCCTTGTCCTTAGGTGGATGTGATGTGGTTTTGGGCATTTAATGGTTATGCACACTTGGCCCCATCTTATGGGATTTTTCGGAACTTTGGATGCAGTTTTTAGTAAATGGGGCACAACACAAATTAATGGGCTTGCAACTAGGGTCTCTTTGCCTCATCAGTTCACATCGCGTGGAAAAAATCCTTAAGAAGAATTCACATTGTATCATCGCTCAACTCCATTCCCTTCAGATGCACCCATCAACGGTCTCCACTACTTCCTTGGATAGATATGCAAGTGTCTTTGTTGAACCAATGAGCTTTCCACCTTCAAGAGACCTTTCCAGTAAGAATTTAGTCGCATCTGCCTCTCACCAGGAACTGATGGCTAGTTTGCATGCAGTACAGAAGTGGTAGCCATACCTATTAGAGAATTATTTCTGCATCAAGACTGATCTCCAAAGTCTGGAAAATTTTCTGGAACAATGGGTCTCCTCCCCAACACACCTGAAATGGGTTATCCCTATGCGATCACTTACAAGAAGAGTAAGGACAATATGGTGGCAGATGCTCCTTCTCACACAATTGATGACCCAGTCTCTCTTACAGTTCTTTCTCTGCTTGTTCCAAATTGGTTGCAATATGTTCAACAAGGCTATCTCTTCTATGAAGTCCATGCTTCTTCATCAGCAGGGCACTCTGGGTTCTTCAAAATGTATGACCGGGAACAACATAACTTCTTTTGGCAGGGACTGAAAATGACAATTCAACAGATGGTGGCTGACTGTGATACTTTCCAGGTCAACAAGGGTGAAACGACACTCCTTTCGAGATTGCTCAAACCCTTGCCCATCCCTACACAGATTTGGCCAACTATTTCTATGGATCTCCTAGCAGTGCTCTGGTGGTACAATAACACATCTCAAAGGACACCATATGAAGCAGTCTATGGACAGACACCGCCATTTCTTCTTCCATACACCCTTAGCAGCTCCCCAGTTCAGGAAATTGACTCGGTTCTTCGAAACCGCGATCAGATTCTTCTTATTCTGCAGGACAATCTTCACATGGCCAGAATTCGCCTGAAAAAACAAGCCGTTCAACACCGTTCTGAGCGCATTTTCCATGCAGCTGATGGGGTTCTTCTTCGTCTACAGCCTTCCAAGCAATCCTCCTTGACACTCCAAAGGTGTCAGTGGCCCGAAATGCAACCCAAGGATGCTATCAAGGAACCACTTCTTTAGATTCTGTAGCAATTTCTCCAACCAAAGCTTTGAGGACAAAGCTTTTTCTAAGGGAGAGGGGATGTTAGGAACCCATGTGAACCCTTCTCTTTACTATGTTAGTATATTGTTGTTGGACGCATATGCTTTGTAAGTCGTCCCGTAGTATTATATGTCCCATGGTTTTGACTCATAGTATTGGGCATAGACTTAGTATATAAGTGTGTGTTGAGGCCATTGAAGGCACCGTCAAGTTAATTGTATTGAGCTTGCTCAAAGGAGGTTGCCCCCTCGAAGTGGCCCGTGATCGATATAAAAGTGATTCCGAGTTCTATTATTTCTGATATCTCGTGTATTTGCATTAATTAATTATTGCAAGTTCATCACAGCTTCCCACTGAAATTCATAATGAGTATTATGAACATGATCGGTGGCAGTTTTACACAACACTTAGCTTCTCATAGCTACATGTAGATCGGGGTAGAGTGCTTGCGCAATGTAATATTTGACTGTTGTTCAGGATTGTTGGTGAACATGAAGCACCAACTTACTGAGTGCAGAACTGGGAAGAGGAAAAAATTTGGCTACGGGAGCATATTATGCACCTTTGAGAGAGAGATTTATGTCGTTGAGTATGAGAGTGGATCTCCCACCTATTATCCCCCGCAAGCCCACGATGACTCGATGGGGTGAGATATTATTACGGAATGGAGGAGGATATAGTAGTACCTCTTATGATGATGAGGAATTCCTAAGTTGGTGGAGCTGACAAGTTCCAGCATTTGAGTAGTTTCCTTATGATGGTATGGACTTCCGCGGTGATCCGGAACTCATGCTACCTCTAGGAGCTACTTAGGGAGAGACAGGTACCAATTTTATTTTGAGCATTATTTAATTTTTATATTTTTTGTTAAAAAAAATGTACAAATGTTTTTGGTGACCTCAAGTACTTACAATGTACTCAGTGTAGATATTGGACCAGTGAGGCCAGTTGGACACCCGCGAGTGTTCGTGCATCCAGCAGATCCAGGAGGAACAGAGGTCATGCTATGAAACATTGAGGGGGATATGAACTAGCTGACGCATGATATACCTACCTATTGAATAGAGCGTATGCCTATGGATATGCAGGAACATGTAGCGGGTGTGCCCCCTCCATGGATTAGGCTACTCCAGAAAGTAGCTAGGCTGACGATATGCTATAGAGAGGTCATAGCAGAGTAGGCTGAGGCTCCTACATCCCCTTAAGGATACCTATACTATTTTGAGGATATGATTCCCACTTTTGTATATTGTTATATATCTTTGAAAGATATTTATACTCAGACTCACTGACTATTTTTTGGACTTATATATATACACCTATAGATTATATACATGTTGCTTTGTGTGTGTGGTTTTTTATTTTACTGTGTATGATACAAATTCCAGTAGAGTACATAGTTTGCATATGCATCATCTATTGTGTTTTGATTCCTTGAAATGTGTTAATTAAAAATCTTATCAAACTGTCTTTCAAGTAATTTAACTTTCAAAAACTGACATAATAATAAAGAATCTCTAACCTGATACTCACTTGTAAGTTGGAGTACAACTAACTGAGAAATAATCCTAACTTCCAAACATGAAATGTCGTGGTGAAGAGAATCTCCGAGTAGTTGAATAAAATCACTATACTTGTCCATATTGTTCGTTGCAGGTCCTAGACAAGCACCTCTTGATGAAACAATTTGGCCCATAGGTGAATAAATCACCAAAGCACCTGAAGCAAGATTGTGAGTGCGATGACTAGCGCCATCGACGAATCCTACAAACCACTTGGTTTCCATCTAAAAACAACCAGAGGACACATAAGCAATGCAAAATACTAACTCTACATTAATGTACAACGATATACAAGAAAAATTATATGTTCTAAGCATAATAATTTTTCAAGTAGAACCCATTCCTCGGCTCAGGCAGCTTAACTCCATCATAATAAACTAGTTCATATGACCCTTTATTCAAAACTATAGAAACGATATAGGGACCGAGCCACATAGACTTAAAATTTCCTTCCCCCAGGGGGTATTTATCTTGATCATAGACCAAAATGAGGTCTCCTTTGAAGAAAACCCTAGGTTTGACAGATTTATACTACTGACTTTTGACTCATTTTTTGTGTGATTCATTTGTAATAAGCGCATCCTTGTGCTATTCATCTAAATGTTCGAGATAAAGCAACCATTCCTTTAAAGTAGAAGTTTCAGGTAAGAGTTGGATATCCAACTCTAATGATCGTATTTTGCTCTGAATAGGGGTGGCTGCCTCCAACCCATGGATAAGTTGTAAAGCTGAAAATCCTATAGCAGTCTTAACATTGGTATGATATGCCCAAAGACTTGGATATAAAATAATGTGCTAGTTTCATCTACTACCATTAATGGTATGCTGGAGAATGGTTTTTAAAGTCTTATTAACTGCTTCGACTTGTCCATTCGCCTACATATAGAAAGGAGACAAATGTTCCTGTCTAAACCCTAGCATAGTAGTCAATTATGTCATCATATGATTCTGAAATTGTCTACCGTGATTGGTAACAATCTCCTTGGGAATAGAAAACCTAGCAATAACCTGATTGAACACAAAATAGGCTGCAGTTTCATCGTCTTCCCTCACAGTAGGCATTGATTCTTCCCACTTAGTAAAGTAGTCTACAACCACGATGATATATTGATGATCCCCAACTGAAATTGGGTTGCAAGTCATGTAATCTATGTTAGGATATTCCTATACTCCATCCTAGTCCTACCAGCATTTTCATTATTTGCATTTTTAGTCTTGCATGGATTTCTGCATGCAACATGCAATTGCATGCATCCCAGTCATTAGTCCCAGCACCTAGCCCTCAATTAGCCAGCCCCCAGGAGCTTCTCACTGATCAATTTTAGCCCTCCTAGAGCTTAGTGCACCCTTCTTCCTTGATTTAAGGAAGCCACTCATCCTCTCTCACCTACCACTCAGTAGCACTTCAGTTAGTTGAGTTATCTTCAGTTCTTTCCTTGATTTAAGGCTAGACTGATTCTCAACTGACTATATCACTCCGATGGACCTCCAGTGAGACTAGAATTCCCATTCTGACTCCAGTTAGCTCCTCATCGTCGTCCACTTAGCCTCCTTCATTCAGTTAGTGCCTCCATGTGCCAGTTACCCCTACCACACTCAGTTAGACTTAGTTTGACTGATGATTGACAGTTACTTGTGCATTGATGACTCCACTGATGATGATGAAGACTTCTAGTTGTGCTTCGATGACACTCCAGTGATCTTTTGATCTCTTCATGAAGGCTAATTCCAATTGCCACCTTGGCATTTGAATCCTCATGCATTGTATTATTTATTTGTCCATTTGTGATTAATGAATTAGTGTGTGTGATGTTATTTTGCTTCTATCCGAGTTCTAATGTATTATTATTTTGTTGCTCATTTTACTGCATTGACCACTCTTAATCTTATTCCTAAATTCTTTCATTGTGAGGTATAAATCAGCTCTTAGATCTACTGTGAGGATTTTCACATGGTATGAGAGCATGTTTGTCTATCTCCATTCCTGAGATTGTTTTGCAGGTTATTATCAAGATTTCAAGTGCAGCAGTTTCATCAATTTCTGCACTTTTGTAGTAGTATCAGCTGCAGACTTTTCTATTGTTTTTGCAGGTCTTCTACAGCTTCCATGAATTCAGAAGAAATCCCTCATCTTTCTCCATTCAACTATGATGAATGGAAACCAAAAATGATAGGACATTTGAAGAGCCATGATCTCTTTGATTATTGTTTTGAAAGAGAGTTCGAATCCTCTGAAGAAGAGAATGACTGGTTAAATAAAGGTGATAGTGTCTATGTAGTCATGATGTATGCTATGTATCGTTGCATGGTACACCACTTCATTGATTCTGCTGAATCTCCAAAAGAGCTATGGGCCCAACTGGATGAAATATTTGGCAAACAAAATGAAGGGATTGGTCCAAACCCTTTTGAGAGCAAGACCAATGATGCATTCGCCCTCCTTGATGATCTCATTGATAATGAATCAGTATCAAACATATCTCATATTGAAGTTAGCCGCAAAGAAGAAGAACTTGCAAATACTACACTCATGCTCCAAATTTCTTCTATTTCGAATTATGTGCTAGCTCACACTCTAGAAATTGCAAAGGTTCCTAAATCCTCTCTTGCACCAGAGTATTTTGGTTTGCATCATGATCTCATGAAAGTTTTGGAGGTTAAATCAGCCATTGGAGGTAATGCATTCGATCTCCTTGATCACTCACCTCTTATGTACTACTAAATGATCATTATTTCATGCTTTCATAAGTTTATTGAAGATGATGGCCATTTCCATTCACTTGGGATAATTTCTCATGCATTTATTGGTTTAGATCTCACCTCAAATGGTTCAAAGGAGATCTTAAGCAACCATGATTCAAGTCTTGGATCTGATTTGGATTCCAAGCAATCACTGATATTTGATGGTTCTTTTGAGCATAATCTCACCCATGATGGTTCGAAGGAGAAAACAAAAGACTATCTACACATTCATGTTTTTGATCCTACCTCAGCTAATTCCAATCACAGGTTCAAAGATCATCCTCATACTTTTGGATTTGTTCTCATCACATTCAATTTGAAGAGAAAGTACAAGCACATGCTTTTTGACAATAAACCACTTCTTCCCAAGAAGAAGATACATCCAGACATATGACCAAGCATCACACCTGCTTGATTTTGGAGCATTTATTTTTGTGTGTGCCCTACAGTCTATTTTGAGGGAGGGTATTTTTCCCATGACGTTTTTCCCCATTTCCTTAGTTTATTCACTATTATTATTATTCATTGTGTTGGGTAACCTTTGGTCTCAGTTACTAGGGCCCAGGATGGATTAAAGGGGACTGTTAGGATATTCCTATACTCCATCCTAGTCCTACCAACATTTTCATTATTTGCATTTTCAGTCTTGCATGCATGCATGCAATTGCATGTGTCCCAGTCATCAGTCCCAGCACCTAGCCCTCAGTTAGCTAGCCCCTGAGAGCTTCTCATTGATCATTTTTATCCCTCCTAGAGCTTAGTGCGCCCTTCTTCCTTGATTTAAGGAAGCCACTCGTCCTCTCTCACCTACCACTCAATTGCACTTCAATTAGTTGAGTTATCTTCAGTTCTTTCCTTGATTTAAGGCTAGACTGACTCTCAACTAACTGTATCACTCCGATGGACCTCCAGTGAGACTAGAATGCCCATTCTGACTCCAGTTAGCTCCTCATCTCCCTCCACTGAGCCTCCTTCATTCAGTTAGTGCCTCCATGTGCTAGTTACACCTACCACACTCAGTTAGACTCAGTTTGAGTGATGATTGATAGTTACTTGTGCATTGATGACTCCACTGATGATCATGAAGACTTCTAGTTGTGATCCAATGACACTCTAGTGACCTTTTGATCTCTCCATTAAGGCTAATTTGAATTGCCACCTTGGAATTCGAATCCTCATGCATTGTATTATTTATTTTCCCATTTGTGATTAATGAATTAGTGTGTGTGAAGTTATTTTTCTTCTATCTGAGTTCTACTATGTTATTATTCTGTTTCTCATTTTACTGCATTGACCACTCTTAATCTTATTCCTAAGTTCTTTCATTGTGAGGTATACATCAGCTCTTAGATCTGCTATGAGGATTTTCATAATCTACTCCCCAATGGGTGAAGGGAATTGTTGTGATGACCGGGTGAGCAGGGGAAGGGTGTGATCGAGTCTTCTTGGTGAATAAATGACATGGATAATAGCATTTAACGGCTTCCACACAATCCTTGAAGATGGTGAGCCAAAAATAACTAGCAAGGAGTATTTTTTGGGTTGTTTCCAATCCAGAAAGATGACCCCCACATGCTCCAATGTGGGAATCATTCAATACTAACTCAACTTCTTCCAAATTTAAACAACAATGTAAAATGGAGTCTACCCCGCATCTATACAATGCATCAACAATTATGAGGTATTTTTTAGTGTGGTTTTGAAGTTTTCATCGTTCTTCTCTAGAAAAAGATGGTGGACATCTAAAAATATGGAGATAGATCAAAATGTCTCCATACCAAGGAACATAGGTTGCAATGAGGAAGATATGCTCATCAAGGAATGAGGTATATTATGCATTAAACTCTTCACCACTAGGAAATTCAAATATAAGTTCTGCGAATACTATGGACTTCTTCGAATTTGCGGATTGAAAAGTGAGATCAAACTCTTGGAGAATAACAATCCATTTATTAAATTTTCCCTCGATTATGCGTCGGGTTAAAACATATTTAAACATATTGACGTATACAATTACTATAGTAGTTCGTAGTAAAATGTAGTGGCGTAGTCTCTGAACAACATATACAGGGGGCAGTGCCAACTTCTCAACATGTGAATGCTTCAGTTCACATGTTATTAACGTGTGAGAAAGGTAATAGATGACGTGATCTTAAAGCTTATCATCCTCCTGAATCAACACAACACAAACTGTGGAATCAGATGTGGATAGATATAAAATAAAATCACAGGTATAATCTGGCGGACTTAACAAGGGGGATGACAACAATGATTTTTTCAAATCCTCAAAGGAGTTTTGTGTATCCTCATCCTAAAAGAATTGGGTGTCTTGTTTAAGTAAATGCATGAAACCCTTGGTTATTTTTGCATAGTTAACAATGAAACGTCTAAGAAAGTTCGACATACATTGCAGACTTTGAAGTTGTGTAATTCTACAAGGAGGAGGCAATTTGACAATCACCTCAACTTTTAATGGATCGACCATGATTCCTCTACTTGACATGATGAAACTGAACAATTGTCTAGACTCGACACACAAAACACATTTATGGGGATTCAACCGAATTTTGTAGTGTCTTCATCACTCAAACACAAGCCGTAAATGTTATGGATGATCTCTTCTCTTTCGAGATCACATGGGTAGATCATCCAGATAAGGTTCATTTACATGTTTGATATCATGAAAGGAGAAATTCATTTCTCGCTAGAAGGTAGCTCCAACATTTTTTAAACTGAACAACATCTTTCTATATGAAAAGGTACCCTAGAGACATATAAAATTTTTCTTATGTTGATCCTTAGGTTTAATTTGAATTTGATTATACCCATAAAATCCATCCATAACTGAAAATATTTCATGACCAGAACACGCATCTATGATCTTATCAATAAATGGCATGGGATAATTATCCTTAGGACAAGATTTGTTAATATCTCTGAAATAAGTACATACACGTATGGTACCTTGTTTCTTAACGATCGGGACTGGATTGGAAACCCATTTTGTCATACCGATAGATAGATAAATCCGGCTTTAAGGAGCTTTTATACTTCAACCTTAACGAACACATCCTTTCTAGGATTGATTGGACAAAGTTTCTGTCGAACTGGTTTTGCATTTGGATACATTTTGATCATGTGTTCAACTATGGATGGTTCTATTCCTAGAATCTCCTCATGTGACCAGGAAAAGACACCGCGGAATTCTTTGAACAAGTCGGTATACAAGTGGATCTCTTGAGGAGAACAATTTGCACCAATAAAATATTTTCCATGATATCTAGTTTGATAGAGATGTTAATCGGAATAGTTGTCGATATGTTAGCCATGTTTTCTTTGGAGAAAATTCCCTGTTTCACTAAAGGGTTGGTGTA
The DNA here is from genome assembly GCA_027924585.1 of Larix kaempferi. Lineage (NCBI taxonomy): Eukaryota > Viridiplantae > Streptophyta > Pinopsida > Pinales > Pinaceae > Larix > Larix kaempferi. Next base: position 17,684,800 of record BSBM01000066.1, on the reverse strand, counting down.
TAGGTTAACATATCCACCGAGTCTCACAGAAAACTCGCCATTCTCAATTCTTTTTAGATCTAGAAGAAAATAGGATCTATGATGCATGTGTTCCCAATGTTGATCAAGACCTATCATTGCTTCCAGAATAGATTCATCTGATGGTAAAACAATGTCTAAATAGTCAAAGGAATGGGAAGAGTCTATTGCCCATGCATGTGCATAATCTACATCTTACTCTGTGGAGACCAAAGGAGTTGAGAAGAAATCTATCATAGAGTCTCGTGAATTTTGATAAGACATTTATGTGGTAGATAACGACACAAATGGTTCATTATGAGTGGGAAGGATCCAAGGATTGGGTGTTTGAATAACTGTGAATACCTCCTTATATGATGTGGTAGTGTTTGGACCACTCATTGAACCAATATAATTCATGGGAGTAGGTAAATTAAAAGTGCCCATAAGTGATGAGTACAAACCTACTCCCAAACTCTCACTAGGAGAACGGGCCTGGTCAATCAATGATATATTAGATTCCAAAGAGGTTGTATTATTTTTCTGGGAGAAGGAGAGTTGGTCAATCGTGACGATCTTTCCTTTGTGAGGGAACATTAATACCCGAAAAAAAGATGAAGGGATAACATGCATCGCATACGTCCAACTTCTTCCCAACAAAAAATTATAATCAAGAGAAGCATCTACAACCTCAACCTCCATCGACACTACTTTTCCCACTAATTTGATCTCAAAAGAGGGTAATATCCCATGTGTATGGAAAGATATCCCATCGAAACTGGTAAGCAATGTAATCGAAGGGGCTAACTCGGGAGAGCCTAAAGCTCGCTGACAATAAATGGACATTAGGAATGTAGATGTCCCTTCATACAACACTATTCGTCCAATGGTTTTAGAACCATGGACTACTTCAATGACGAAGGGGACGTGATACAACACCTAGGGTTTGATGTTGGACATGTCAAACCTTGCCAACATACTTGATGAATCCACACTTCCTATTTACTCTAGAAGTGCATTTCGTTGCAATGGGAAGCTTTGCAATTATTCCAGAGTGGACATGGAACACCGAGTTTGGGCTAGGTCCTCTACAACTGAGTAATTGGGAGAATCCCTCGCATTAGGGTTGTGAGATGCATGCTTATAGACACCTTTTAGTATCTTAAGCATAAGGTATGCATTTCTCTCAATATGAAGAGAACCAAGCATCTCAAGGATCTCTTTGTCTTTCTATGACAGATCCGGGGTATAATTTCTTGCTCTCATTTCAAGCAAAGCATCCAAGCTAACCATATTTATATAGGATTGATTAGTTAGTGTGGAACGATGAGTGCCCCCAATATTAGAGCCTCCATAAGATGGTTTTTTTTCTTTGGGAAAATGATCCTTCAGTACAACATGTTTCTTTTAGTGCAACAAATTCTGGGCTTCATTAATCAAAGGGAATTAGTGAGTCAGGTGATCTTCCTTGCATAGTTTTCAAGGGAATTTCACCTTCTTATTTTCTCTCTTTCCCCCCTAATCATTCTCTGTGGTTTTGGGCTTGTGTTGGTTTCCTTCCCATTTCTTGCCCTTCTTATTTCCACTGGGATGCTGAGGACACTTTTGATTTGACTGCACATTGTGTACACTTGTCATTTGAGAAGGAGAGGATGCAACCATAGTTGCCTCCATCGCACAGTTCTTTATAGAAAGTTCATGGACTTGTTTAGCCAAAAATTCTACGTGGGATGAGTAGGATGAACCCACAATTCCACCGACATGTGTTCTAGGTTTGGGTTTACAAGGATCAGTGTTTGACCTTGGTGCATCCAGAATGATTTCATAAAGAATCCTGGACTGAGCATAAATCAAGTCTAACTGATGGGTTCGTAAAATAGATTCCTCTTCTGAGGTAACCCCAGAAGTCGAGACATATTTGGAGATGTAAGGTAATAGTGATTTCAAAAAACACTCTAGTAGGAATTCTGATGGAATCTCAGCTTTAATGAGCCTCTTCCTTCTTCTCCACTCCTGAATATGATCAGATATGTGAGTGGCTTTATTATGCCTAAATGTAGATAGAAAATATGTGATGGTATTATACCGAATGGGAAGTTGAAAGTGGTTCAAAAATACTGTCACAAAATAATAAAAGTTATGATAAGCCTTGGATGGTACCTCAATGTACCATTTAACTGTGAAACTGGTTAAGGTTCTTTGGAAGAGTCTTAACCGAAATGAGCCATCGTTCAATGAATTAGAAGAACACCATAAATTAAATGTTGTAACGTGGTCCCCTCGATATTCACCAGTTTTACCTTCAAACTTAGGAATGTTTGAAGGAAGTTTGTTTGGAACCAGAGGTCAAGTGGGATCATGACACATAGGGTCATTCATCAGCTTTTAAAGTTCTGGCAAGTTTAAAGTTTCCAAAAATGGTAAGTGAGGCCTAGCTGATGGCGTATACGTTTGGGGAATATGGTAAGGAAAACCCTCAACCATAAATCTTGTAAGACTGGTTGGAATTTCCCCTAGCCATCGATTGTGATAAGAACACTTTTTGAAGAGTGCTTCATCCGTAATCCAGTGGATTGCTCCCTTGAGGCCCAGTCCATTGTGACTGAGTATAGGTGCCTCCAAAAGGATTTGAAGTATGAACATTACTTCCTCCACCAAAAAGTGAAAAAGGAATGTTCCCTACATGTATGTTGGAAGTTTGAACATTTGACGATTTCCAATTATAACTTGTAAAGGGGTTTGAACTCGACAACTATGCAATGGATGCGATAGGCATCAAGCCTACAAATGGTGCTAAAGGAGCAATATGCCCTCCATGCCAAGGGAATCCATGAGTAAAAGGAGATGAACTAGTAGGGTTATCTTGGGAATGTTGAAGAAACGGGGATGATGTAAATTATACCGTAGGTATCACAGTGAAATGGAGATTATATGAACCAACAGTTAATCCAAAAGGTATAGAAATTGACACAATATGTGTACTTGACGAATCTAAGGATCCTGTGTTAAAGTTTGGTGAAGTAATCGGACCATAATACATATGCAACAAAATAGGTATCAGAGTGTTTATATGAGGATGAGAAAAACCTCCTGGCATAATAACAGATGTGGGAGTGTGTGGAACTCCTGATCCATCCCCTATATTTTCCATAGTAAATCCACACATAAACCTATACACACTTAGCTCGGGTAAACCTAAAGAGATGACTCTTACTAACATAGTATCATTAGGTCCACTTAAAGGAGCATTAAAGGGTCTTGCAAATTCTTCATTTTGAAACTCTTCAACATCGATGGGTAATGGGACCGATGAAGTTTGAGTAATAAGTTGAGTTTCCCTAGGTGGTTCATCCATACCTGGTGGTTCAAAAGAATCGCTTGATTTTTTTCTACGTCACTGAGATTGCGGTGGAGGCTCCAAAATGAGTGGAGGAAGGTTTTACAACCTTCTTGACCTATGGGGAGGTTGGTCCTCCACAAATTCAAGAAATTTTCTAAGTAACTAAAACCTAGGGCCAACTAGAACAAAAGTAAACGATCAGCGCACAACTAAGAAGTCCTATAGTGATCCAAGACAAGCAAGCAAATAATTTTCCAAATGAGATTCTAGGATGATCAAGGCCTAGAATAGACCAATGAAGTGATGAAGAATAGTTATATGGGGTCCACAGTACAGACACTATGAGGCCAAGCACCGGAATCACCCAACCTCCTTCCCAAAGAACTATAGAGGATTTCCTCGCGAATTTGTCCTAGGTGTAATGGAAATATTCTTCCACCACCACCAGTGTATATCCCTAAAAGTATTGGATACTAAGGCTACCAACACTATAGAGAGGGTTTAGGGGGATAGTCGGAGGTTGAATCAATACGCATGGGTAGGTTAACTGAGCCCGAAATCCAAAAGCACAAGAAGGTCCTAGTGAATTCCCGTATGCGTATTGACTATGGTAGATGCTCGATCAAATAGTTGATGGGTATCTACAACTAATTGTTGACACAACGACTATTGTCATGGGTTCACTTCGGACTATCGTCAACAAACCATCAACAGAACTCCCTTATGCACCAGCCCAGAAATGTTTTACCCTTTCTAGCAACACTCGTAGAGTGAGTGAAGTCTCACCCGAGATGAATAAGGGCACTGCAGGAACCAAGTTTCCACAGTGTATTTGCGGACATGTATCAAACATACATTACAACCATAGAAACCATAGATTATATCTTTTGCACTATGCAAGAAGTTCATCATTCGCATATTCATCAATCGCAAAGTCAACACATAATAGACATTTGCATCCACATGATCTAACTACTCATTAGCATGAGAAACAATTACCAGACCCACAGAGCATTAAACAGCTCGCAAACATTTTCATTCATCATCTAATAGAAACAAAGACAAAGATAGAACCATAATCGAACATCTTCATGCATTTATTAAAACTTGCGGAATGACCTTCGCAGAAACAGTCAATACATCATATCGCAGATACAAAACAGATCAACAACTGGATCAAAACTCAAAAGGTCGATTGCTCTACTCATTGCTGGATACCCTTAGGCTTACAATCATACTCCTATTTATAGAAAACTAAGTGGTTACAAAACGGTCCACATGACCAGTTTCTAACAAACTAAACTACTTTTGTGCTTCCTCGTTCTCCGTGAGTGACCCTTCTTTCATGGATTATCCCTTTCTTAGCTGTCGGCTTCCGCACTTCATGCGGACTAATCCCATGCCAATAGGCCCCAACCAAAAACTTGTGGCTCACCCTCGAGCCACCTCAGCTAGACACCTCTGGTGCTAATCTCATTCATCGTTGTGGTAAAATTCTGAAGCTATTCTTGATGTCTGGAGCTCCCTGTCATGTACTTCTCGAACTCATTCTCCAGTCACTTGAAACCTTGATCATCTACCTCGAACAGGCTCTTGAAACCTTGATCATCTACCCCGTCTGCGCTTGCTCAGGCACTTCAGGCTTGCTGCGACCTAGGGACAAGTTCATCGTCTTCACCAAATTGTGAAATAGGCTAGCTGCTCTGGCACATCTATTTTGCACATTTGACCATTCGCTGCTAGAGCCAGCGGGCCTCTGTAACACCTAAAATCGTACCATCATGAGATTCAGTGTATACATCCCTGAAGTTCCATTGGTTAAGTCATTCACTTGGAAAGGATATCATTGTACCTATGCTAAGTTTTGAGAGGTCATTGCAGGCTGCACTCATGCAACCTACGACGTCGCACCTTGCTCCACTACAGGGTGCGACGAAGTCAGTGAATGGAAAAAAATAGGCCTTCCGAGCTCATTCTCGAAGCCTGCTGACTTGTATCCTTATCCCTGACCTCTTGGGAGAGCTGGCACTCCATTCCTAACCTCTTGGAAGGATCCCCTATCTCTCTCTTACCGTATCTCAACCTCCCTATCAATATCCTATCCACTTAGCCCTATATAAGTGAAGCTCTACCCCTCTCCAAAGAGAGGAAGTCTATGGTACTCTCATGCTGGTGAAATTAGGATTAATAGATTTAGCACTCTAGCTTGGGAGACATCCACTTCTCTCTAGGATCTTTGGCAAGGCTTGTCGGAAGGAGCTTGCAACGTTAAGGAAATGGTTGTAATCCTCTTTTCTATTGTACTCTCCACTTTTCAATACAGTTAATACAATTGCTTTCCATAAATGTTGTCGTGTTGATGATGTTTAGAGTTTTCCTCCTTAACTATTAACTTAGATCTATCATATGAAATGTATGCTTTCACTATTCTTGGTCTGTTATATGTTCAATAGGGTATAGCCGTTTAAGATCTGGCAGAGCTGGAGCATTGGATCAACGAAGGAGAAAGGGATCTGGAAATCCAAGGTAAACGATCTATCCTTTCGTTTGCATATCTATTTGATCTAGGAAAGTATTTTGTGTTCTTTCCTATTTGTTCTAGACTTACGTTAAGCTAGGGACATCAGGACTTGAGTCCATTCTTGATAGATTCTCCATCAAACAAATCTGGCGACCATATTGGGGAGAACATTGCTTTATAGTTGTCAATTTGAATATCGTTTTTTCGGTTGATTTCTTGCCAAGCCATACTATTTTGTCATTTCCTTCTTGAAGTGGATTTCACCATTAGATATTCACTTTGAAGAGTCTGGTTAGCTTCCTTTGCATTTGCACATCTCATTTGCACACCTTTTCATTGCTCATTATCTAGAGAATTAGTTCATTTTTGAACTCAGATCTCGCCTGTCGCATCTAGTCAGTGTACCTAGACCGACACTATGTGTTTTTTGATCTCTATTCTTTGCCTGTTATTTTGTTGTCGCATCCCTTCCATTGGTCTACTGCAACGTTGTCGCACTTCTGATACAGGTGAACTGCGATGTCACACTATGTATAAGCACATAGTGCACCGATCTACCATTTTTTCCATGCAAGCATGCCCTCTCCAGTTCTGTTGTGAGTTTGGTTTGTGTGCAGACTCCCTCTATACTATATGATCCAGTCAAAGATCTGTTTTTCCTTGTGTGATTGAGTTGTTTGGTTTTGTTTGGAGTTGTTTTGGGTTCCATCTTGGACAAGTCTGAGACTTGGTAGTGGCGGATACTCTTGTCTCCCCCACCTACATCCACTTGCCATTGCATTCCCTCCTCTCCTTCCCAAATCTGATCATTGTGTTAGATCAGTTTCCAAACCTCAATTGCATTCATTTTGTGAGTTTTGCTTGCTTTTAATCTTGCTTGTTGCTAATTGATTTTGAGTGTTTGTGTGTATTTTCAGTCCATTGTGTGCACATCTCTTCTTGATATTTTCTGATTTATTAGAGTGTTGCGAGTCATCTTTTCAGTTCAAGCATTCATGTTTAAAAGCACAGTTGTTATCAGATTGTCATTTTGATGCACTCGTTGAAAGATCAAAAGTACTCTATTTCCGTTATTTTTCAAAATCATTTGAAGAATTGCATAAGCATTGGAATATCTCATTCATAGATCTTTTGGAGAAGTTGAAAGAAAGTTTCATTGTTTGTATTTTTCATGAATTATGTGTTGCTCATCTTCTTGGAAAATTCGAATATAGATCAAGTTTTGCAAAAGTAATTCCGTGCTTTGGAAATTGCATTGTATCTTTTGGTTTTTGTGCTTTTAGGCCATCATAGTGAAAGTGAAAAGTTTGCATACATTAATTAGAAATTCTCTCTTTTCATTACTTAACATCATTTTCGTTTTGAAAAGACAAAAGAAAAAGAAAAAACATGCTTTGATTTGGCTTAGTAGTGTTGTGAAATTTTTTGCGTTTCACTAAAAAGGAAAAAGAATACTTCATAGTCATTTTTTGGTAGATTTGGGATTGTCTTGCATTGCACTGCTTTGGTAAAGTTGTTGGAAAGAAAAAGAAAATTTCTCCTTCCCATACATAGATTTCATTGAAAGAAAAGTGTATTTTTTGCATGTAGTTAGGGCCTACATTATGTTTACGATTATGCATTCACCTAACCGTCCAGATAAAATTAATGGTAGAACTAGGGTAAAATATTTAGAAAATTGTGTGTAAGTTAGAGACATGTTTCAATGTTGTTAAGCGTGGCATCTATTGTTATTTTCCAGCACTGTATCCCGGGGGTATTATAGTCTTCCATGTACTTATTGGTATATCGAGCTCCTTCACATACCCACCAATTCACCTTGAGTACTTGGCGTATATCGAAGGGTGTATCATGTACTTGGTAGTATATCGAAAGGTCTCTTGCTGAATGGTTGTGCATTAGACATCACCACTACGAATTTGAGCTCCCACGTACCTTGCGTATATCAAGAGACACTCTTAGGATTCTTGAAACCAACTGAGTTAACTTTTTGGCCATATTGGCGGAGCAATACATCGAGAACAACACTTAGGGAGCTACCATGCACGTACTTTCCAGGTAATCGAGTATGCAAGCAAGGGTACAGTCCCAATCCTCCTTGTCGCGTCATATTGTTGGACCCTATGGTATATCGCGAGTTGCGAAGCCTTGAAAATCCTGTGAGGTTCCAGACCTTGAATCCACTCTCATAACATAAGTTTGCTTATGGCCTTAGTTTGTGTAGGGTTTTGTCTGGTTTGCTTTTCTTTTAGTTTTCCCTTAGGAAAAAATTTTTGGTTCAGTCACTCTGGCTGACTTTCCTAGGAGAAGGTCTCGTAGGATTCATAATTTTCCACCTGAATATCCCCTTAACGAGGAAGTAATTTCGAGGGTAAGAATGGATCCACATGCCAGGGTCAGGTCACATGAAGTGGAAAACCCCATTTTGAATGTTGGAGGACTCTTTTTTCCTCATACTCCTCCAGATTCACCTGCCTCTCATCCCCTGTGGGATGAAGAAGCACAAACTTCACAAGACTTACCTCCTGTTGCACTAGGAGAGCCTGGACCATTGGAATATATAAATCAACCCCAGGATGACCCTACAACAGATGCTAGACCATCAGCAGCTTATTGAACATCTTCTACAAGCCACCCAGTGGCCCATTTTTCCATTGCACCCCCACCTAGTGGGACTTCTCCGGATGACCCCTTAGCTTACTATCGTAGCCAATTGGATCACTTTCGTTCTATGGCCAAGAGGTGTCAGAGTTCAAGTATCCAATGAAGGGTTGAGGACCCGAAGTTACCCCCTTACAGACCAATCCCAGGTCGCTCTTTCTCTTTCGAGTCACCCGAATCATCCATGTGACACGTGACCACTGCTGAAACTGGTCAACCATCCATTCCTACACATGTATCTCCTAGACAGGAGACTAGTTTAGTACCTCCCATAACCCAACATGTTGAAGGACAACAGTCCAACACACCCGTGACTACCATAGTTACGTCACCTATTCCCCCCCCCACTCCAAACTTCACGGGGAGGATACTCTTTACCCCTACCTTCTTTACGGGTAGTGGTAACCCTACGATGAATAATCAAAATCCAATGTTGGGTCAACCTTTACTTAGTGGTCAGCAAGTTGTTGCAAGGGAGAAACCCCTGCCTCTTAACGATAATCTTGTAGTAAGGGTTCCCATTGGGCCTTCCATTGGAAATTCCTTACCTCCTAGACCTTCCACTTCGGGACTATGCCATGTTGGGGGACCTTCCAACATAATTCAACCTCCATTGAGTCAAGCTTATCCAGGTCACCTTAACCCTATGTCGAGTCAACTTAATCCCGAAAATGCACTCTACGGGGTACCTTACCCTAGTAATCCTTACACTCTATGGGGCCAACAAAATGTTTTACAGCATGGACCCCCACTTATAGTCCCTCCACTCCCGTTTGGTCCACCCTGACCTCTCATTGGAGGCGGTAGGTCCCCACATAACTCTGGAGGAGGTGGACCTCGACCTTCTGGCAGAGGACCACCCCACTTCGGTCATCACGGCCCACCCCCCCTGGAGGAGGTGGTGTAGGACCACCCCCTCCTCCTAGTGGAGGTGGGGGAGGACCATCTTCATCCTGGTGGTGGTGGAGGAGCACCACCCCCTCTTGGTGGTGGTGGTGGAGGACCTTATAATCCTGGTGGTGGTGGTGGTGGACCCCCACCCTACTATGGTGGAGGTGGAAGAGGAGTATCTTACCCTTCCGGTGGCAATGATGGTGGAGGCCCACCACCTCCTCCCAGTGGAGGAGGTGGCAGCCCATCCTAACCTGGCGGTGGTGGCGGACCCCCACCATTTGGAGGGGGCCCACCCCCTCCCGGCGGCAGAGGCGGGCCCCCACCTTATGGTAACGGGCCACCTTACTTTGGTTATGAACCACCTCACTATGGTAGTGGACCTACATTTGGTCCAGGAAGCCAGTACCCCTATGGCCAGTTTCCTCCTGGAACACCCTATGGTCAGTCGATACAAGGTCCCATAGATCCTTACGTGCCTTATCCATACTATTAGTACTCGCAGTCTAATCCGTAGCTTCCCTTTTTGGCTACTTTGGATCTACCTCACCTGTCTCGTTTAACTAATGACCCCATTTACCATGGAACTAATTGGCCACCCATTCCGGTAAAACTTCCGTCAGATATCTCAAAATTTGATGGTAAGCTGGGTGAGGATCCTAAAAACCACGTGATGACATACCACTTATGGTGTTCATCCAACTCCCTCATGGACGACTCGATCTATCTTCGGTTATTCCAACGGACTCTCACTGGTTCGGCTGCCAAGTGGTACATTGAACTACCACCCCATTATTTTCTTAATTTTGGTTCTCTTGCTATGAAATTTTTTACTCATTTCTAGCTGCCTATACGGTATGAAACTGGTACAGATATTTTAACCTAGGTCCATCAAAATACCGCTACTCATATATCAGTTCATATACATGAATGGCGGAGGAGATGATGTCTCATTAAGGCTCCTATTCCAGATCAGCTCCTAGCAGACTGGTTTACAAGGTCTCTCATACCAACCATAGCACAAGATGTTGCTATGGGTGGCACTGTCACTGAGGAACAAGCCATTGCTCATACCCATTTGCTATACTTAGTCTATGCTCAATCTGGCACGTTGTTTGATATTCTTCCTGACGCACCCCGCAACACTTATGACCCCGTGAAACCACCTAAGGGACCCCAAACTGATGGCATCATTGGATCCCTTACCACCCAACCTTCTTCTCAAATTGTTGGTTTGTCAAACCCCTCGGGTTCTTCCCCATCACCAACTTAGGCTGGTCATGGCACTGCCAAATCATTCACTCCTACTGCCACCGAAGAAGTGAATTCTGTTTCATCAGTTTCACCTCAAAAATCTGGTGGTAAGAACAAGAACAAGGAGAAACCTAAGAAATATTCCACCTAGAAGGAACAAAAAAGCACTCCTGATGATACCAAACAGAAAAGGAAGTTGAAGTATCCTTTCCTAATGTGTGGTGATGATCACTTTTCTAAAGAGTTGCCCCATAGAGACGAAGTTCAAAAGTTTCTTAAGGGTAAACCCACACTCACAGTTCTCACTGTTCCCTTCCCTGCTCAAAATCAATAGTTGATCACTCAAACTTCTTCTTCCCAAGGAGAAGCATCCACCACCACACATGTTCTCATGGTGTAACAAGACAATCAACTTGAACACCCATTCTCATTCGTATGACTCTGTTCCAGCTAAGGAACCTGTTGGAAGTAATACTGAAAAAGATTCCACTTCGATGCCCGATGTTACCATATCGGTTGCACCTCTCACCATAGAGAAGCCCTCTCTCGATTCAGTGTTGCATCCACCAAAGAGAACGATTCGAAAATTGGTTTTCAATCCTAATGCTCAAACTGCTCAAAACTACAACATTGTAGAGGACCTAGCCCAAGCTCTTTGTGTTATGTCGATGCTCGAGGTCTTGCAAAAATTTGCTAATCAGCGTAAGACTCTCCTCATTTCCATCGATGCAGTTAACCCAAATTCATCAAACACTATTATGTTCTGGCTAGAGTATTTCAAACCGAGGCTCTCCCATCGATTAGCATTTCAAGTTGCTACAAACATCGTTGGGAAGATAATCCATCGTACCGTTTTGGATGAAGGAGCCTCTATGTTAGTCATGTCGATCGCATGTTGGAGATCCATTGGTTCTCCCGAGTTGAACCATTCTCCTACCACTTTGAGAGCCTTTGACGGATGTGGCTTTCAACCTCATGGGTCGTTACAAGATTTACTAGTCGAGCTGGGGGGAAAGACCACAACCATTAACGTGGAAGTAGTCACTACCCCATTGGATTATAACATTATGCTTGGTCGTAATTGGTTTTACGCCATGACTGCGGATGCATCATCTGTCTTCCGCATAGTACAATTCCCCCATCAAGGCTGAATTGTCATAGTCGACCAACTAGATTTTTGCACACCTAACACCACTTCTCACCTGGGTGATAACGTTCCTTCGATTGGACAATCTTCGCAGAAGAATGAGAGTGTGGGGGTCGGCCTCCTTAAGGATTCATCCCTTATGGGCGTCTTTCCTACTTCGGATCCCCCAAATCATGTTGCCACGATGAACATGATCTCCTCGCAGACTACATCTGTCCCCAACTCCAATGATTCATGGCTTGTACCTGATAAAGTCACCACACACCTGATTGGAGACACTATGCCTCTATCACCTACTAAACTCATGTATGAGGCTATCCAATCAGCACCTGAGGACCACTTAGTCATGGCCTCCATTTCTTGTTCTCTACAACGGACAACGTCCAATCCTCTACTACAGACTTTTCATTCTGATGAGTCCATTATGGCAATCATGAGTGAAGATGATCCATTGTGGGAATACCTCCACCATCGTTCGTCTTTCCTTCTCTTTTTGGACACTGTGGAGAACAACATTCACACCATCTTTACACTGAATGTCTACTATGGCTCTCAGTCTTTATTACTCATGTGTCAAACGAACTTTGAAGGCAACTTTGCCAACATTGAGCCCACCACTTTAATAGACATTTCGGTTACTCTTGGTGTAGTGGAACACATTCATTTAGGCTAGAAGTGTTCCCCTGAAGAAGCCATGGCCGCCACAGCCTTATTCAAGTGATTCCGAGACATGTTCACTTGGACCTATGAGGATATTCCTGGGATAGACCCCTCCATTGTTTTAAACGAGATTAAAACCTATCTCGACGTCAATCCTGTTCGCGAGGAGCTGCGACCGATACACCCTCGGAAGACTGCAGCAATCAAGGTAGAGATTGAGAAAATATTGAAGGATGGCTTCATCTATCCTATCCCATTGACAGAATGGGTCTCAAATGTCATCCCTATTACTAAAAAGAAGGGTTCCATTTGCATCTGTGTTGACTATCGAGATCTCAATAAAGCTTGTCCCAAGGAAAACTACCCGACTCCCTTTATTGACCAAATTATCGACAATTGTAATGGAAGTGTCATTTTTTCATTCATGGATGGCTTTTCCAGATACAACCAAATTGAGATCAACCCCACCAACCAACACAAGACTGCATTCATCTGCCCTTGGGGAATGTTTGCATATTGTAAACTTCCATTTGGTCTTAAAAACATTTGTGCCACATTCCAGCGGGCCATGTCGTACACTTTCCGTGATGTGAAGGACTTTGTGGAACCTTACTTGGATGACCTCCCTGCGCACTTGAAGCAGCATGAGTTCCACTTAGATCATCTGACATCTATTTTCCTCAAACGCAGATGGTATAATATATGTCTGAATCCTCATAAGTGTATTTTTTGTGTCGAGTTTGGACGCCTCTTAGGGTTCATCGTCTCGAAAGATGGGATCCACATTGATCCCTTGAAGGTGGAAGCCATTTTTCCTCTTCCACCTCCAACCAACATTACGGAACTTCAAAGTCTGCAAGGACATGCGACTTATTTAAAGTGTTTTGTTTGTAATTTCACACAAAAGACGCAGGGTTATATGAGATTGATGAAGAAAGACGTCCTGTTCATTTGGGATGATCAAGCTCAACAATCTTTTGAAAGTTTGAAACATGCCATCACGCATGCCCCTATGATCCAACCATCGAATTACTATCGAAATTACATTTTATATCTCGCAGCTTCTGACGCCACTATCGCCATGGTTTTTGTACAGGAAGATGAGAATGCCCAAGAAAATGTGATATATTATACCAGCAAAGGTCTCATTAACACTGAAACTCACTATTCACATGTTGAAAAGCTCACTTTCGCGGCAGTCATTGCCATGCAGAAGTTTCATCATTACATTTTGCTCCGCACCACCACTACCATTGCTGATTCGAACCCCATGTACCACGTTCTAAATCGTCAGGTGCTTGGGGGCAAGTATTCACGCTGGATTGTGATACTGCAAGAATTCGATCTACTTTTCGAAAAATCCAAGTCGAAAAATTCTTTGGTGTTCGTTGAGCTCATCTGCGACCTCCACCGTACTGATGTATAATCTGAGCCCAATGAATCATTTCCAGATGAGTCATTGTTTCTTATCAGCACATCTGATTTGTGGTATGGAGATATCAATTTGTATCTTCAAACCCAATGTTTCAGCCCTGAATTTCCTTGTGACGATCGTCGTCGAATACGCCACCATGCAAAATATTATCTGATTATCAGTGATACTTTATACCATCGTGGTATCGACTCTATCCTTCGATGTTGTCTGACTCATGATGAGGCTGAACATGTTTTGAATGACTGTCACGCTGGGGCATGTGGTGGTCACCTCTCTGGGATGGCTACCACCCATAAGATTTTGCGTGCAGGATATTATTGGCTGTCTATATTCAAAGATTGCATAGAAGCCGTAAAAAAATGTCCTCCATGTCAACACTTTCATATGAAAAAGCGCACCCATCCCGCCTCGTTACACCTAGTTATTGCCGTTGGCCCTTTCACTAAATTGGGCATCGATTTCATGCATTGTAAGCCTACCTTGGCTGGGGGGCACTATTACGTCATTGTAGCTGTGGACTACTTTACAAAGTGGGCCAAGGCAATGCCTACATACACAAACGACAGTAAGATTGCCGCATTCTTCATGTTTAATCATGTAATAGCGCGTCTTGGATTCCCTCAAGCGATAGTTATTGACCATGGTTCACGCTTTATGAACCACATGGTTGACAAGTTGAGCGAAAGATTGGGTTTTCGCCATGAAAACTCAACACCGTACTACCCTCAGTCAAATGGACAGGTCGAGGCCATTAACAAGGTCTTGAAAACTATGGTCCAATGGATGGTGGGTACGTGCAAGGCCAACTGGCATAATATTCTCTTCTCCACACTTTGGGCTTATAGAACCTCCGTTAAAACCGCCATCGGATTTACTCCTTTCCAACTAGTGTATGGATTGGAGGCAGTCCTTCCCATTGAGTGTGAGATTCCATCTCTCAAGCTCACCATCGAACTTCTCCCAAACACTATTGTCGAGGAAGAACGCTTCCTCTACCTAGCTAATCTCGACGAGACTCGTCGAGATGCCACTCTTGCCAACATGGCTCATAAGAAACGCATCAAAGTACAGTACGACAAGTTCGTAGAACCTCGCACCTACATTGAGGGAGATTTGGTCCTCACATATGACCAAAAGAATGATAAGCTGGGGGCAGGAAAGTTTGAGTCCATGTAGCATGGATCTTACGTAGTGAAACCTGTCTTAGAGAAGGGAGGTTATGAGCTTCAAGACTATGATGGGATATATTTGTGTGAACCCCACAATGGGATTTACCTGAAGAGGTACTATGCTTGAGTCTTTCATGCATGAGTACTTTTGTATATACTGTACATGGCATGCGTGTGTGTTTTTGTTGTGGTGCGATGCTTTGATTTCTTGCGTGTTTAGGTCTTGTTTCGTTTCTTATACCATGTTCTGTCTGCATGTGCAGATGGCAACGTGTTATGGATTCGGGGACAATGCCTGTCGGCATACCTACAACCTTGATTCAGCAGCTTGGGTACTCTATTCACCTACCGCAGAGCTCATCAGCTCATGGGGAATGTGTCTAGGTTTCGCAACCAACAATGCTGCAGAATATCAAGCAATCATTGGAACCCCAACTGACACCATTTCTTTGGGTATGGACCATGTTGTCATCCACTTGGATTCTCAACTAGTGGTCTCTCATCTTAACTAGGTCTACACCATCCGTGATCCTACCTTACTCCATCTCTATCGACGAGTTCATCTTCTGGAAAGGTCCTTCGAGTCCATTTAGTACCTGCACATTCCACGAGACGTTAACACAGTTCATCTTTATCCCACAGTTTTGTAAATAGTGATGAGAGGAAATCTGCAGATGATTTTTGAAATCGATAGTTTCGAACCTTTTAAGCAGGTTCATCCTCAGGAGAAGCAAATATCACTATCTTCTTTAGCACGGGGAAGTGAAGAATAAATATTTTTTGTTTAGTTTTTAGGGTTAGGGTTTGGAACATGTCGGTTTAGTTGTTAAAATCTTTTATTTAAATTTTTTTTAATTTGACTTTAACCTAAGTGGAATTTGTTATAAATAAATTATTTATTATTATTCTTTCTAATGTTTACAAATCTAATGTGTTATGTTTTTCTATAAAGTATAATTGTTATTTGAAAGCTTTTAATAGTGTTATTTTTTGAAATTCATGACTAGAAGAGTCCTCTCCCACGTTGTTTTACCCCTTTTCCGGCGATGAGTCTAACTTTACGAAAAAGGACCGTTGGAGTCTTCTTTAGTTCTTTTTAGACTCTCTAAAAATGAAATGACGACCGAGTTTACCTTCTATGGACTTGTTAAATTTTCACATTGAAGGGCCCGCCATGGGACGAACCCCTCCTATCCCAGGTTCGAAAAATATTTGGGATTGGACTCATCTATGAGATGAGCTATACCGAGCATCTGGTTACCCTCATCAAGCTCGTAAAAAAACACATGAGGCACTCATCATTCATGATGGGGAAAAAGGAAATCTTTTGTATTACACCGTTATCTATGGTAGTACTTACTCGTTCTTGAACATGGCACTCATCTACATTTGCATACAGTACTTGGATCATCTGTTTGTCCTTGAGTTCCTCTTACTTCCTGAGTCTTGTTACTCCTTTGAGTCATTCAAAGAAAGCTTCCATCATTAGTTTCATTAGGAGTTAGTGTTGTGCTCGTCATGTCAATACTGCCAAGTCATGCCATGCCCATGTTCAAGAATACTTTCACCATTCATTATCTGTACTCAGTACACCTTCCATCATGTCGGTCTACTCTGATTCAATCACGCATGTTATTGTACCATTTGATCCACTCTACACATATATTGTCGTGTTTTGTGTCGATGATGGGGGATTCATCATGGCCCTCCTTCGACGGATTCATCCTTGTCGACTTCAACACATCATCCAAGGATTGAATCTAGAAACCAACCAAGTACCTTGGCCCTACATGCCTCAATGGCAGGTTACCTCACTTTCGACATGAGTTTACATAATTGACTCTTGATCGAAAGATTTCATCTCGCATTCGACCTCAACTCATTTATTCACACTTGATGATATGTACTATGATACTTTGGGAATCATTGACATCAATGGTGATTTCCCTCGCACATGTTAACTGTATACATCAATGACCGATAATCAAGTGGTTTTTACCATGTTTGACGTCAAGACATTTGTAATCACATGGTTAGATTCGTATCATTGTGGGTTCAACTTGAAGACCCTAGGGAGTCATGTTTTACCCAAGTTGCGATGGAGTTTGTATTGAGTCATATTACATGGATCCACATTTCTATTAGTCGTGGCTTGTTATCATCTCATCATGGATCTACGCTTGTGTCTAGTAGCCATGATTGTGTTCAGTTAGTCATTACTACCATGGATCTACATTGTATTGGTCGACAGCCATGTTGTACATCATATGATATTGTTAGTTTAGAGTCAGTTGTACTGTAGTAGGGTCCTTCATCCGAGAAGTCCATTTGCCATTCTTCTGTCAAAGCATTTCACCTGTCCAATATTTCAATAGCTTCATGCTTTGGGGGGCATTCTGTTACACCTAAAATCCTACCATCATGAGATTCAGTGTATACATCCCTGAAGTTCTATTGGTTAAGTCATTCACCTAGAAAGGATATCATCGCACCTATGCTAGGTTTTGAGAGGTCATCACAAGCTGCACTCATGCAACCTGCGATGTCGCAACTTGCTCCACTATAGGGTGCGACGAAGTTAGTTAATGGACAAAAATAGGCATTTCGAGCTCATTTTCAAAGCTTGCTAACTTGTATCCTTATCCTTGACCTTTTGGGAGAGCTGGAACTCGGTTTCTAACCTCTTGGAAGGATCCCCTATCTCTCTCCTACCATATCTCAACCTATCCTATCCATATCCTATCCACTTAGTCCTATATAAGTGAAGCTCTACCCCTCTCCAAAGAGAGGAAGTCTATGGTACTCTCATGCTGGTGAAATTGGGCTTAATAGATTTAGCACTCTAGCTTGGAAGACATCCACTTCTCTCTAGGAGCTTTGGCAAGGCTTGTCGGAAGGAGCTTTCAACATTAAGGAAATGGTTGTAATCCTCTTTTCTATTGTACTCTCCACTTTTCAATATAGTTAATACAATTGCTTTCCATAAATGTTGTCGTGTTGATGATGTTTAGAGTTTTCCTCCTTAACTGTTAACTTATATCTATCATATGAAATGTATGCTTTCACTATTCTTGGTTTTTTATATGTTCAACAGGGTATAGCCATTTAAGATATGGTAGCGCTGGAGCATTGGATCAATGAAGGAGAAAGGGATCTCCAAATCCAAGGTAAACGATCTATCCTTCCATTTGCATTTCTATTTGATCTAGGAAAGTATTTTGTGTTCTGTCCTATTTGTTCTAGACTTACGTTAAGGTAGGGATATCAGGCCTTGAGTCCACTCGGTAGATTCTCCATCAAATAGCCTCCGCCCCTTGTGTTCTGGTGGTCAGTGGGACCCCAGATCTTCTAACTACTACCGCACTTTTAGATATCTCATGTGATACCTAATCATTGTTCCTCCCAAGTGTCTGCACTGCTTCCTTCGTTGGTTGTTCATGCATGGTTGTCGTTCTTGCTCTTAGTGCACCTGGAGTGCTCTCGCTTGAAATGAAGTGCACCATTGCAACTATCTCACTTCGTTTTTCCATAGCTTCCTTGGGCTTGTTCAACCGACTTCCTAACTCTCTGCATCTAACTTACTGACTCGCCTCATACAACTCAGTGGTTTTACTCCAACTTGTATTCTTCAATCCCTATGTTGGTATTTATGCTTGCTTCTTGTCACTTGCTCATCATTTGCAAAATCTTATCCACAACCAGCTGAATCTATCGTCATACATATCCAACGTCTATTGGTGATACTGATCCACAGTAATCATACTCGGATTTGAATCCCGCATGCTAAAACGTGCGAAGCATTGACGAGCTGGCTGGCCATGCTTCCCACATGCTTTCCACCTTTTGTCATCATTGGTCTTTTATTTTTTTGAACTATGTTTCTCAACCACTGTGCACTTGATCATGGTGATAGGGTTTCAACCGATTCCTGTTGACTAGCTTTGGCAACAATACCTCATCTAAACTTTGTAGCTGCCCCGCACTTCCATCAGTGACAAAATTTATGATGTAGGGGCCTAACCAATGCATTTGCAACTTACCTGGATGCTTAGCAAACTTACTATCATATAAGAGAACTGTATCCCTGCACTAAAAGTGATTTTGTTTAACATGGTGATTGTGCCAAGCCTTTTATCGGTCCTCTCTACTTTCTGATGAAAGCCTGCAATGAACAGGTCCTCATCGAGCTATACCAATTATGCTAATCATTCTTCCAGTGATCCATCGTCGCTCATTCCTATGACAACTGCAATTCATAGGATGGGGACAATATACTCCATCGGAATTATGGTTTCCTTCCCATACATGAGCTTAAATGGTGTCTAGTCCGTCAAATGTTTACAAGTTGTGTGATATGCCCAAAGTATCGCAGAAATATTCAAGTCCCAATAATCTCGGTCTGAGTTACACACCTTGGTGAGCGCGTGCTCCAATATCTTATTGAACTCCTCAATTGTCTCATTCGCTTGAGGGTGATAGGGGGTACTCTTGTTGTGCTAAATCTGAAATTCTATCGTCATCGCTGAGATTGTCTGATTAACAAAATGAGTCCCTTGGTCACTCATCAGTATTTTTGGGCACCCGAACCTGGTGACCACATTGTCGAAGAAGAATATTGTTTTCATCGCATCTGAGCAATCCTTCATCGGCATTGCTTCTTCCTATCGCATTGTAATCCATCGTAGTAATGATGTAGCGCGACCCTGTTCTTTTTCCTGGTGGGTTGATGGGTCCCACGAAGTCAACTACCCACTTGTTGAAAGCCTGTAGTGTCAATTGAGTTACTAGTGGCATTTCATCCCTTCGTGATGGATTCCCTATCCATTGACATATGTCGTAGCTTTTAGTGTAGTCCACAACATCTCCATGCATTGTCAACCACCATAGTCCTGCTCGAAGGATCTTCCTTGCAGTGGAACGTCCTCCATAGTGTCCTACAATGATCCCGTCATATGATTCCACAAGAATCCTCTTTTGTTCATATGGAAGGACATATCATCGAAGTATCTCATCTGGCCCCATTTTATACAATTGCCCTGCAATTAATTGAAAATATGCAGCTTTGACGACTAGCTGCTTCTTTTGGTTGGTAGTGAATCCTTTCGACACCTCCCCTGTTGCCAAAAACTGAATGCCTTGTTCGTAATGGTCATCGACCATGCCAACCCTAACTAGCTGAGCATCCGACAATCCGTAGTCAATGCTCCTTGGCTCTTCCCCTAACTCGATTCGTGACAAGTGGTTTGGTACTACATTCAGTCATCCTAGCTTTACGATTATTTCGAAATCAAATTCCTGGAATAGTAACAACCATCGATAGATCTTACCCCCCAACACAGGCTTGTTCACTAGGTATTTTAATGCTGAATGATTGGTGAACATTTTAAAATGCCCCCCTAATAGGTAGTGTCGGAATTTCTGTAAGGAGTAGACCATCACCAACCCTTCTTGTTCCGTGGTAGTATAATTCTTCTCTGCAGTAGACAACTTCCTACTTGTGAAGGCTATTGGGTGGTTGATTTTGCCTTCTCCTAGTTGGGCCAAGATGACTCCTAATGCAATTGATGAAGCATTGACGTGAACGTGGAACTCCTTCATCCAATCTAGGAATTCCAATATGGGTGCAGAAACCATATTTTCTTTTAATATGTCCAGACTCTTCTGGTACTCTTCATTCCACTCAAACGTGGCGTCTTTCTTCAACAAATTCTCCATTGGTTCTAGGATTGCTGCATACCCTCTGATGAACTTCCTGCAGTAGCCCATGTGGCCCAACGTCACTCTCAATTGCTTGACTGTTGTTGGCGGTGCGAGGTCGACAATAATTGCAATCTTCGTCGGGTCTACCAGCATTGCTTCCCTGCAGACAATGTGCCCCAGCAAAATCCCGAACGAAGCATAGAAGATGCACTTTTTCAGGTTCAATGAAATCTGGTACTGTCGACATCATTCCAGCATTAGCCTCAGGTTTGTGATGTGATCTTTGACCAACCCATACACCTTCCAATCGTCCATATAGATGGCAAGAAATTTATGAATGTAGTCTTTGAACTTCGAAACTACCAATCTTGAAAAATTTGTTGGAGCATTCTTTAGTCCAAATGGCATCATTGTATACTGAAAGCAGCCCCATTTTGTGATTAATGTAGTTTTATGATGGTCTTCCTTCACGATTTTGATATGGTGATATCCTAAAAACCCATCCATAAATGAGTAGATTTCCTGACCTCCTACTCCTTTGAGCACCTCATCCATGAATGGTGTTGGGAATGGGTCATGTAAGCATGCATTGTTCAACTTCCATAAGTCCACATAGATTCAAACTTCGCCAGTTTTCTTGTCTTGGACCACCATCGGGCTGATCCACTTTGAATCTTCTATTGGTTCTATAATGCCTGCTTCCAACATTCTTTCAATCTCGGCCTGTACTCTCTCCTTGTGCCTTGGATTCAACCAGTAGGGACGCTGCTTGATTGGATTTGCATTGGGTTTCAGGGGAATCTTCATTTCGCTTAGGTCCCCAAAAATTCCTTTCATCTCCAAGAATTTCATTGGGAACAGATCCTAAAACTCATGCAATAGATCGGTCATCTTCGCAATAGTTGAATCATCCCAATAATCCCCAATGCTTGCAAACTTCGGGTTCTCTTCCAACCCAATGTTTACTTTCTTGATCTTCACTGGTTGTTGGAATTTGTTGGAAGGTATTTCGGGTGCCTCGACTTCCTTTTGACTTCGGTACATACGTAGCCCTCGGATCATCCTCATCATCCGACTCTCCTGTGATTTTATAGCACTCCATGATCATTTTTGGTGTTGCAGTCCACCAAATTTCTAATGGTTGCTCTGTCAGTACCGCTTCAAATATCTTCTCGTGGATCACTTGTAGCACACTATGGATGAAGGGGTTCTCATATGAGAAATTAAATGTTTGGCTGAAGCCAATTGTTAGTTGTTCCCAAGAAGTCATTCTGCGTCATAGTTCTGCTGTGACATACCAACTCCGCGGTACTTCATCCAGTGTGTGAACAAATGCATGTACCCATTCATGCTTCACTCGTGAGCCCCATTGGTATTGACATGCATTCAAATGTTCCTTCGGATCTCCTTTCCCATCATATTTCCTTCTGCCGTATCCTAACGCATTGTCGAACCTAACCTCCATGAGGTGTTGACATAGAGGCCAATTTTTGATATTAGACTTGTGCGCCGCCCACCAGCGTGCGGGAGTATCCTTCAAGGCTTCCTCCAAGGCCAATAGACATTGTGTTTCCACCACCTTTTCCTCGAATTCAGTGAGAAAGGTGCTCAAATTGGGCAATCCATCATATGTTGATAGTGTTAACACCCAAAAAATGCTCACTAGCTCATCTCCCTAGTCACATGACCTTTGTCCACGTTTCCTACCATTTTAGCCTCAAAAAACTCTCAAATGGTCACAAAAAGGCCAAAATCCATCTTTTTCTCCTCAAAATAGTTAATTTTCCTCAAAAAATACCAAAAACCCTCCAAAGGGGTCCAAAATTCCCAAAATCAATTAAAAGGGAATAAAATTCAAAAATATATTCGAAAAAGGAAAAAAAAAGGAAAAAGAGGAAAAGAAACCCTAAACCAGTTTACTAATACCATTGGTTACCCTAAACCATGGTTGTATTCTCCATCACCCAAAGCTATAAAAAGGTGATAGAGACTCCCCATTATTGATCCACATGCTTTCCTATCCTTATGCTGCCAAATTCATTCTTGAGAACCTAAGCCCACCATTTGTGCTTAGATTCACCATTTGAGTGAGCCATTTTGGCAAATCCCCATTGCATTTGGAGAAGAGAAGGAACCATTGGAGCACTGGAGAAACTCGTCCCTACGGCTGCTCAAGCTCAACCAACCTCACCATTGAGGTAACCTTTCATGTGTAACTCCATTTTTTGTGAATAAAAAATGTCAATCTCTTGGATTTTTTTTTTACATGAAAGAATCTAAATTTTTTACTGTTTACTGCAAGTTTATTTTATGAATGTTCATGCACATGTTAGATTAATTTTTATTGTTTACATTAGCTTTTTTACTATTTTCTTGAACTGCTACTAAGGAATCCATTTTCCTTAGTAGGTGCTCATTGGCACAAGCTAGGGTGAAAACCCTAACCATAAGTAGCGCACACTCCTCTGTGGCTACCCATCGCAGTGACTATGTGATCTGGACACACATCCTGAACGACACTTCGTGTAGTCAGTTCTGCCAATTCTCGAGTGCCTCATCCCAATCCTAAGATGCCGAACTAACACTGCACCATTCCAATTCTTCATTTGTGGTAGGATTAATGTAATCCTCAAATATATTTTATACACTATCCCATCCTCCTATAAATTCATCTCTTGTTGGTTCAACATATCGCTTCCCTTTCGCAGTGTCAAGAGGTGCAACGACCCTCATCTCATGATTCTAAAATGACATAGTCCGCCTCTTGAAGTTGATAATATATATATTATCCATCACCCAGTCTATCCCTAGAAGCACCGGGTACGGGTTGGTATTGTCCACAATTTCGATTGCATCGAAATCTGTGTAAGTCTTGAGGCCCTCAATCTCAACTGGAAGTTGGTACAACCGACCAAATGGAGTAACCTTAATCTGATTTTCTAATCGCAGTTGTACTGGTGACTAGGCCAACTGTGGTTTCCCCATTGTTTCCCATGTTTGCTTGGTCCAAATGTTGACGTCTGACCCCAGGTCCAAGATAATTGAGTTGACATCAAATGCTCCAATTTGTGCCAACATTTGCATCTCTCTCCCCGTCTTCCTCTTGTGTATGTGATTGACCTTTTGCTCCTGGCATGAACCCTCTTGTCGATTCAACAGATTGGATATCTCTCCCAGCACATCCTGATCCTTTTCCAACTCCAGGAAACTCTCCAAGAAGGCTTTTAAGGTGTTATCCTTCCTTCGCGACTTCGTCCTATCGAACGTCGGTGGCATATCATAGATAATTTCTTCCTAAAGAGGTACTTGCCTCCTCTGTCTCATCACCTCCTGCACTTGCAAGAAAACATCCCTTTCGACCTCTGCGTCAAAGGTGACATGTTTCTGTGCTGTCAGTCGGACAGTAGCCTGTGACCCGTCAGCTCCTCTCATAGCTCCTCCTCATGTCGTTACTCCAATAGTCGCATGGTGTCTTCGAGCCTCCATTGATATAATATGTACAGCCAGTGGTGGATTTTGATTCTGGTGGTAGATTCTTGGTCTATCATTTTGCAATGAGCTGCGGACAGTCTTCGACACCATGATCCACAACGCTGCAATAAGTACACTATGGCGCTGGATTCGGGAAATCCCTCTAATAATGCCCCTGCTGCCCACAATTGTAGCATATAATCGGTCCTCGTCCTCGTCCAACAGCTCCTCCTCATCCTGCACCAGCACCTCGACCGTCGCATAATCCTCCTCTATCACCTCCACATGGTGGGCCATATGGTGGGTACTGTGGTTTCCCATACTACGGCTATTGCAGTTGCCGATATGGTGGGTACTGCGATGGTATGTACTGTGGCTAACCATACTTCATTTTCCCATATTGCCCCTAATCATACTGCTACGGTTGGTGATTATAATGGGTCATCGGTTTATTATACTGCTGTTGTTGCTGACCCTGTGGCTGTTCTTATCCTGCCATTAACTATGCAGCCGTAGTCCTCTCCTGGAGTAGGCCATAATATCTACAGTTGTTTTCATTGTGGCCAACCGAGTTACAGAACTTGCAATACAAGTTCTCTAGTTTCGACACTGTCTTCTACAGATACACACATTCTTCTGGTCGATGGCCTCTCATTTGGCATAATTGACACCAAGGAAACCCTCCCTAACTGAGGGGATTTGGTGCACCGGATTGAAAATATTCTCGGAAGTCTGGGCACTAATCCTTGTGGTGTCCCTCTGTCCTACACCTAGTGCACCAAACATCTTCATGAGCCTCTTTTTCCTTTCTTCATGTCTTGCAGTTGGATCGTTGAGTTTTTTAGCTACACCTGTATTCAATCCCTGCCCAAACTCGTTTCACCTATTGGTGAAGTCTCTAGCTTCATTGTAATCTCTAATGCTTCTACTTGGGTCGCAACCTTCTGTTTCATTAGTGGTCCGCGGATGTGTGGTACTAATCCTGCGATGAACCACTCCTTGTGCTGCATATCATTTATCCCAAAACTTACCTTCGCTATCAGCATTTTGTACCGCTGATCAAATTCCCATACCGACTCATTTGGGTATTTCTTGATTTCTTTGATCTCGGTGACATACTGTGACTCTGACTTTGGATTTATGAATTCATTGAACATTCCTGTTTTGATCTGTGCCAATGACTTGGCGGGTGTTTCCACTGGAACCCTTGTAAACTTCATAAACCAATCTAGTGCACGACCCCTAGGGGTCGTCGCTAGCTGTCCCTTTTTTATATCTTCATCCTGGACCTGCTTCATAGTCTAGACTACTTCGCACAAAAACCAATAATGCTCAGGATCCTCAGTCTCGTTCCCCTGGAAAGTGGGCATTTTTGTGTCACGTGCTATTCTAACATTCCTACTGTTATTGTTTACTAATGCACTACTTTTACCGCTGCACATAGGGCAACTTTGTAAATAGCTTGTGTTTCTTCCTATAAAATTCTTGGTAGTGAGCAGGGTTGCAGGTATGTTGTAACTTACGATCTATCCTTCTTCTGCTTTCGGGATAGCCTGGTCAGTGTCTTCATCACAATAAGGTTGCTTCCTCCCTTATGGTCCTGTTTCACAGTCTTCCATTCTAGTCCTCTCAGGAGACTCTCTCTCGGTCCTCCTCTTCTTCTCAGGACGCCAGAATATCACCCCACTCCTCAAGGTACCACACTCTTTGTCATCCTCCCTTAGAAGCTCGTCGTCGATCATGTCCATCTACCCCGCATATTTCTATCGGATCCACATTCACACGATACCCACAACCTCCGCACACTGATCTTTCTACTTGTTGAAAGTCATCCTCAATATGCCCTTTTCGCAAATGAGCATCTTAATCCACAGTTTTAGAAATAACAAGAACCTTCCCCTTGATCCCTTGAAGAAATTCATTTCTACGTTGTTGTATGATTTGATTGTGTCTACTGCAAACTCAGTAATATATCCCTCTAGGATACTATCCACTGAGAAATCGACAACCCATGATACTGTGTTTTTGACACATTTCAGTTGTCGAATCAGTTTTGGTGTCCAATGGCCAGGCTCAGTCTTTTGTAAATGGTGCCTATGAAATGTTAGTTGCGCTAACCACTCATGCAACAGTACTGGGAATTTGTAGAAAAATATCCTATGGATATTTGAATAAATGTACTTCTGCAACCAACTACTTACTGTCTTTCTAGGGTTTTTCTTTTCTCCTTCTGTGAATTCCTTTGTCTTTTTGTCAAACCACTCTTGAATCTCTAGTTTCGTTGATTGCCACAACATATCCTCTTCTTTTCCTCTTTAGGGTCCCGGCAACGGAACCATTTGTTGACATAGCGACTGTCGACAGGTGCTCACTTCACACTGTCGTCAACAAACCATCAACAAAACTCCCTTATGCACCAGCCCATAAAAGTTTTACCCTTTCTAGCAACACTCACAGAGAGAGTGAAGTCTCATCCTAGATGAATAAGGGGGCTGTAGGAACCAAGTTTTCACAGTGGATTTGAGGACATGCATCAAACATACATTACAATTGCAGAAACTAGAGATTATATCTTTCGCACCATGCTAGCAGGTCATCATTCGCATATTCGTCAATCCCAGAGTCAACAAATAATAGACATTCACATCAACATTATCTAACTACTCATTAGTATGAACAACAATTACCAGACCCACATAGCATTAAACATCTCACAAACATTCGCATTCATCATCTAATAGAAACAAAGACAAAGATAGAACCATAATCGAGCATATTCATGCATTCATTAAAACCTGCAGAATGGCCTTCGTAGAAACAGAAAATACATCATATCGCAGATATAAAACAGATCAACAACTAAATCAAAACTCAAAATTTCGATTGCTCTACTCATCACTGGATTCCCTTAGGCTTACAATCATACTCCTATTTATACAAAACTAAGTGGTTACAAAACGGTCCACATGACTAGTTTCTAAAAAACTAAACTACTTTTGCACTTCCTTGTTCTCCGCAAATGACCCTTCTTTCATGGATTATCACTTTCGCTACTGTCGGCTTCCACACTTCATGCAGACTAATCCTATTCCAACACTAATCAATCTGACATGTCCTCGTGCTTAACCCGGTGTGAGTGGATCTTCCCGGTTCACCTTCTACATAGGTGGATTTACCTAACAACAAGCCACTACAATTTGAATTTAATTTCTTTGGATAGTTTAATCAACCTAATCCAAAGCACTAACCTAATCTAGTTGGTGTAAGAGCCTAAAAACAAAACTTACTACTTACTACTTACTAGGTTTAAAGTTCATTTTAGGGATGTTTTTACTCAAGGGTAGTGTATGTGTGCGTGTTAAGGTCCTAGTGGGAAGCCTTCACTAACATCTATAGGTTTTGGTGTAATGGTTCGTAACATGTGGTATCAGAGCCTCCACCCAGGTTTGAGTCACAAAGCGGGTTGCAACGTCGGCATTGCAGTGTCCGTTCGGGGCTCGTACGGCTCAAAGGGGACACCACCGTACGGGCGCACATCCATCCCAGAGTCTAGACTGCGAAGCGTGGTGGGATGTTAAGATCCTAGTGGGAAGCCTTTACTAACATCTCGAGGTTTTGGTGTAATGGTTTGTAACAGTGCATGAATTGGTTATGACTGAAAATAGAAAAGAAAAATGTGTAATAAGATGTGCAAATGCTTTTACTTATTTTTCTCTTTCCGCTTATATCTTTCTAAAGACAAAATGTTGATAAAGTAAAACTAAGTAAAATTAAAATTTTTCTTTTCTTTTTTAAAAATTTGTGCATGCAACTGTTACTACTTTTGAAAAGAAACAAATGTTCTTGTTAAGGGAAAAACACTTGTTCTGTTTTGCAATTTTCATTTTAAACACAAGAAGAACAACTAAATAGGAACAAGTGAAAACACTCCAAAAATTTAAGTGTATACAAGTTGTACCTAATCCTATAAGAGACAGAAAAATACCCTCATAGAAATCGGAAAATAACAAGCTCAAAAATCTACCTCAATCAAGACAAAGAAATAACTAACTTGGAATAAGAACACTTCGAAACCAATCGACAAGAAGAAGAAAAAAAGGTATCATTTTCAAGATATCATAATGCTTTCAATTAGGCCAATGATCATAAGATATCATTCCAAGTGTCTACCAACCAAAAATTGAACTCGAAATACCTAGGCACACCTTCAACAAGTAAAAAAAAGACCAAAATATCTCAAGGAAGAGTAACAAGACTCAAATAGAAGCTAACAACAGGATAGAATGATCCAATTAAAAGAAAAAACTTCATAAGAAATCAAAGAAAATACCAAAAAATTAACCCTATGAGGAAAACCAAATCCTACAGGGGTACTTGTGACTATAAGTACAACAACTTGGGGTGACTCACGGGTCCAACAAAGGCAACTCACAGGTAATAGGGGAAGTCGCAACTGTATATATCTGTAGGTCATGGGTCTTCTTCAAAAAAAAATTTAAAAAAAGAAGAAAAACTTTAAAAAGGACCAATTCCAAGTCTGAAGCAAGGGTTTGTACCCTCTACAAACCCTTCCATATAACTCAAGAACTGACTCTAACTGAAGAAAATCATACATAAGGACTCCCAAAGCAACATAAAAAACTCCCCAGCGGATTCACCAGTTCTATTGTTTGGAGTTTTAACCTATGACTGCGAAATTTATAGAGGTCACCAACATACTATTCAGACATTACAAAATCTAACCAATAGGAAATCATAGCACAAGACCTTTATTTAATGAAGAAGAACTAGGGTTACAAGTTAAGTGAAAGTACCTTGGATATAATAAGTTCGATCCAAGCTTGAAACTTTGAAAGTTCGATCCACGATCCCAAGTAAAGAATCGTGCAAAATAAGAAATACCTTCCTTAAAACATTTGACTACATAGGCATGAACAATCAAACATGAAAGTCATACATAAAGGAACTATGACAGATTCAATAGATTTAATTCATAAAATCGATACAATTGTTTTATGGGAAAATATAATCTCTTGTATTAATCATATAAATGACAATAAGCTATACCTGATTTGTCACGTCCCCATTTTGACCCTCTTGCATTAAAATTGTAAATGATGTAAATATCGTTATTAAATCATGGTGAGGATCTCAAGGCCAAGGCCCGCCATTGATTTATCATTTTATGTATCAGCAATTAAAATCGGTGCATATGGTTCTTGTGCTAGACAGGCACAATGTAAATTAAGACATCATGTAAATATGAATTTTAATGAAATACCCACAACTAGCTATGCAATGCAACAAATAGATGGGGGCATGATTTTTCAAGGAATAGGGAGGGAAATTATTCAAACCCATGAGCCAATGGTGTTAATCCATGTGTTAATGAGAAAACCCATAAACCCTCAACTACCCATTTTGGCTTATGCATCATTTAATTCTTCCAATAGTTGGTTGAGGCAGTTAATGCCTTGGGAATGCAGAGGTATGGCAGCCAATTTCGTGTATGGGAAAGCCCTCAACCTACCCAGAAAATTGTGCCCAAATCCATTCTGAACCCATGTCCTTTGCCCTCTCACGCAGTCTGATTTAGCTGGGACATTTTCCATCCCGTTTTTCACCATTTCCTGCATTTTTTTTCCATGCCTGGGAGCTCATTTTAATATTGCACAGTGGCTGGGAGGAAGGGAGCCACAATTTTGGGGGTTATGGAGGCCATTTCTGTCCATGAAATTCCCATGATATCTTTCTGAAAATGATTATGCTCTCCTGGGGTTGACTTCGCATTTCTCCATTTTGTTTTTTTCGTGGCCCACGTTTTTTTGAACTGGTAGAAACCCCATCTTTGGGCATCTCACTGTAAAAATGTTTCTTCATGCCCAGCACTTATACTTTTGTTGTTATGTGCATCCCTGTTTTGGTTTGAACCTGTGAACAAGAAATTTGGAGTGGTAGTGGACAGAATTGGCTTGATAAACCTAGTGGAGAAAATAACCTCTCAAGAAGATCAAGAGGGCTGGCTACTCTTCTATGCACACCTTGGACACTCTAAATTAAAAGGTATGGCCTGAGGGACTGTGCATTGGTGAAGGGAATACTTCCTTGAGTGGGGTGTGTAGGCATTGTGGGTGCCAAGCTAGATAGATCTTGTAGAGGTATCTAGGGCTCTGTTCTTGAGCTCACTAGCTTAGCAATTCTTCCTTTCCATTTCCTAGCAGCCTGATAAACCCAATTGTAGATTGGCTTGGCTCAATTTGGGCTATGTTTGGCTATGTGTGAGTCTGTTTTTCCTTGGTTCCTTGTAGAAATCATGCCCAGCTCAGGGGTGGCATTTGTATCAGGAAATTGATAAGCACAAATGGCCTATGGTTGGGTGGAATGTTACAGTTGCAAAGCTGGTTGCTCAAGGCTACTTTGTTGAAGATAAGTACTCTCATGTGTTTAAATTCTGCAATGTATTTATTCAATGAATGACATGAAAGTCTTGAATGTATGATGGATGTGTAATAGAATTTAATTCTGTTGTGTTTTCAAATATTTATGCATTGCATATGTCCATCTTCATTTTATATGAATCTTTGTTTACTAAGTATGGGGCTAGATGTCCCAGAATCAAAGTCATGTTTTCTCCCATGCTAGTATGATGGGTGGGTATGTGACAGAATGGTATCAGAGCCATAGGCTACAACATTGGGCCTCTATGGGACAAGTATGATCACATTTACAAGGGAATATCCCCTTCTAAACAACACAGATTACCATGTTGGGCCTCAACAGCCCAAGGTTGAACAGTTTGCAAAGTTTGCAGAGGAAGAAGTCACCTCCTGTTGAGAAATAATCATCAAAGAAAGAAAGGAAAAATTTTGAATTTTTCTAACTGTTTTTTCTGAGTTTTCTGCTAACGTTGCGGCAACGAAAGTTAAGCTAACATTCTGCATGCGCGGTGGTGAAAGTTAGGCTAAATTTCTGTGCACGCGGCGGCAAAAGTTAGGCTAAATTTTTGTGCGTGCAGCGGCGAAAGTTAGACTAATTTTTTGCGTGTGCGCGGTGAAAATTGGGCTAAATTTCTACGACGCAGTTGGTGGGTTTAGCACTAACTTTTGCAACTCTACCAGCAATTTTAGCGTTAATTTTTGTGACGCGTGGCGGTAAAATTAAGGATAATTTTTGCGATGCATGGCGGCGGAACTAACGTTAAATTTTGTGATGCGGTGACAAAGTTATGTTAAATCTCTGCGGCATGCGGCAGCGGAAATTAGGCTAATTTTCTGCATGCGCGGCGGCAAAAATTGGGCTAACTCTTGCAACTCTGTCGGCAAAGAAAATCCCAAAAGCGCCACAACAGTCGGCGAAATAGCTGTTAAATTCTGCGCCGAAAGGGAAGAGAAAATTCCAAATTTTTCTAAGTGTTTTGAAGTTTTGCCAAAGGCTGTGTCAGTGAAGTTAAGGTTAACTTCTGCATGCGCGGTGACAGAATTAACATTAACTTCTGCGTGTGTGGTGGCTAAATTAACGTTAACTTCTGCATGCACAGCGGCAGAATTAACGTTAACTTCTGCATGCACGGCGATAGAATTTATCGTTAATATCTGCGACGTCGGCGGCGAAGTTAAGGATAAATTCTGCATGTGCGGCAACATAATTAGCGATAGGATCTGCACCACCTGCGACAATTTTAAGGATAAAATATGTGACGTGCGGGGCGACGAAAATAATCTTAACATCCGCGACAATGGCGGTAGCTTTTAGCTTAAAATTTTCTGCAACAATGGCGGCCATTTTAACCTTAATAATTGCGCCAAGCAGGAAAAGTCTATGATTGGACAAAGTTGTGAATATGGGATTTCCCCACATACATGCAAATAATTTATAGCATTATAATGCAGCTAACAGTTATGTTTATAAACGCATTTTGTAGAATTATAGTCACATCAAAGCAGCATTCCAGATAAGTGCAGTTGGAAAGTTTTGATCTTGGTTGGGCCAAGAATATCAACATCATGGATGATGCACAGGATCCCTATGAGCCCGAGGCAGATGCCATGGGGGGAAATATACATGTTGAGAATGCTAAAACAGAATCCAATGGGAGAAGAAATCAAGAGACTCCCCCAGATATTGCATCCACCATGAGGAGCCTAAGGGTGGAGTTGCAAAGCTGTAGAGAAGATAATGAGAGGATGATTAAAGCTCATGAGGAACAAAATCAGTTAAATGCAGCCATGTTGCAGAGTTTGACAGACATCCAAAGGAAAATAAACTCTGGGCATCAGACATCAAATCCAGAAAAGAGTGGGAGTAGTTCAAGGAGAAATTCCCGCAAGAGGTCCAATATCTCAAGAAGAGTTTCTAGAGACAGAACCTATACTCCAGAAATATCTTCTAGCGGATCATCTGACTTTGAAGGATCCATTAAGGGTTCAAGCTCTTTATCTCGCAAGAATAAGAGGAAGAGGCATTACAAGAACAATTCACATGGGGAATTTAAGAAGACAAAACCTCCTACATTCAATGGAGAGGTAAAGTCTGGTCAAGAAGCTGAAGCTTGGCTTCTTGGGATGAGAAAGTATTTCCAAGTCCAAGACTACTCTGAAAATATGAAGGCAAGGGTCGTCATCTTCAACTTGAACGGAAGAGCATCTATATGGTGGGAACACATCAGGCAAGTGAAGAAGATCAATGAAAGAAAGATTGTGTGGAAGTAGTTCAATAAATACTTCAAGCAGAAGTACCTCTCTGATAGGTACTATGATGACAAGATCAAAGAGTTCCATGAGCTGAGATTGGGACAATTGACCATGGAAGAGTATGCAAACAAGTTCTTGGAACTGCTGAGGTATGTCAAGTATATTCAAGATGATAAGGTGAAAATTCAGCATTTTCTAAGTGGGCTACCCCAATCATATAAAGATAGGATTGAATTTGATGAGCCCCAAACTCTAGAATAGGAAATAAGGAAGGCCAAGTATTGCTATGATAAAAAAAAAAAGAAAACCTGATTTCCATAAGGCATGGAAGGACATGAAAAATGAGAATTTTGACCAAAGGAAGAAAGGTTTCAAACCTCCTCATACCAAAAATCAGCAAAGGCAGCCATCACAAGTTGTGACTAATCCAACTATGATGATGGGAGACAAGCCAAGAGATCCAAAGGAGCCAAGAGAACCACTTCAATGTTGGGGTTGTGGAGGAGACCACATGCTTAGGAATTGTCCACATCGAAATGGGAATGCAAATCAAGCTCACAACATCCAAGGAGCTGAAACTGTGGGTCAAGTGGTGAGGACAATTCCTAGAATCTATGCAGCACTAGACGACCGCCAGGCAGATCATCAATCAACTGTTGTTGAAGTTGAAGGTAATATTGCTAAGCAATCTGTTTCTATTTTGATTGATCCTGGATCTACTCACAGTTATATCACTCCTAAAGTTGTTGAGACTTGTGCTTTTAAGAAATTAAAGCATAGTAAATCATGGTTAGTTCAACTAGCCACTGGAACCAAGAGAAAATTTAGTGAAATTGTAGAGAAATGTCCCTTAGAGATGGATGGGCTATTCACTTATGCAAATCTGAATGTTTTGCCACTGGGTTCCTATGATATTCTCATTGGAATGGATTGGTTAGAAGTGCACATGTTTAAACTTGACTGCTACAATAAAACTTTTGAATGCATGGACGAAGAAGGAAACCCAAGGGTTGTAAAAGGAATTCCAAAGGTAACTTCTATTAGGTAGGTTTCAACCATGCAGCTGAAGAAGTTCTGTAGAAAGGGTTGTCAATTGTATTCAGCCCATATTTTGGAGGCAACGGAAAATGAAACTCTTAAGTTGGAGGACTATCACATATTGCAGAAATTCATGGATGTTTTTCCTGATGAGATTCCAAGACTTCCTCCAAAGAGAGACATTGATTTTACAATTGAACTTGTGTTAGGAGCCACACCAGTGTCTAAGACACCCTATAGGATGAGTACACTGGAATTGCTAGAATTGGAAATGCAATTACAAGAGTTGTTGGAAAAGAAATATATCAGGCCAAGTGTGTCCCCATGGGGAGCACCTGTTCTATTTGTGAAAAAGAAAGATGGAACACTCGGGTTATGTATCGACTACAGGCAGTTGAACAAGTTCACTGTGAAGAACAAATACCCATTGCCCCAAATTGATGACCTTTTTTATCAAATGAGAGGAGCAAAGGTATTTTCAAAGATCGACTTGAGGTTTGGCTACCATCAGGTAAGAATCAAAGAGGAAGATATTCATAAGATAGCCTTTAGAACAAGGTATGGACACTATGAGTTTGTAGTGGTACCATTTGGTCTCACAAATGCACCAGCTACATTCATGTGTCTCATGAATAGTGTTTTTAGCAAGTATTTTGACAAGTTTGTTCTTGTATTTCTAGATGACATTCTCATCTATTCTAAGAATGAAGAAGAGCATGAAGAACATTTGAGAATGACATTGCAATTGCTAAGGGAGCATAGGTTGTATGCAAAGTTAAGCAAATGTGACTTTTATAAAGATAAAATTCATTATTTGGGTCACATTATCTCAGACGAAAGTATATCGGTGGACCCTGAGAAGATTGAAGCCATTAGAATTGGCCAAATCCAAGGAATGTGACAGATGTGAGATCTTTTATGGGCCTTGCTAGTTACTATAGGAGGTTTATTGAAGGATTCTCCAAGGTGGCAAACCCGATCACTTCTTTACAAAAGAAGGGAATAAAGTTTGAATGGTCACCAAGATGTGAGGAAAGTTTCCAACGGTTGAAGAATATTCTTACGAGTGCACCAATTTTGAAAATTGCAGACCCAGAAAAAGACTTTGTGGTATGTATCGATGCATGCAATCAAGGACTTGGAGGAGTCCTTATGCAAGACAACCATGTGGTATGCTATGAGTTGAGGAAGTTGAAGGAGTACGAGAAAAACTATGCTACTCATGATTTGGAACTTGTAGCCATAGTACATGCTTTAAAAATGTGGAGGCATTACTTAATGGGCAGAAAATTTGAGTTAAGGACAAACCATTGTGGTTTGAAATACTTGTTTGATTAGCCAACTT
Organism: Larix kaempferi; assembly: GCA_027924585.1. Taxonomy (NCBI): domain Eukaryota; kingdom Viridiplantae; phylum Streptophyta; class Pinopsida; order Pinales; family Pinaceae; genus Larix; species Larix kaempferi. Next base: position 17,649,481 of record BSBM01000066.1, on the reverse strand, counting down.
TAAATGCTAGGCAAGCTAGATGGTTGGAATTTTTGTGTGAATTTGATTTTGAAATCAAACACATAAAAGGGAAAGAAAATAAGGTAGCAGATGCACTCAGCAGGAAAATATATGAAATGCATGTGGCAGCGCTTAGCACTTGCCAACCAGATTTGAGGCAGCAGATTGTTAACCATATTGCTAGGATGAAGTGTATGTGCAGATAAACGACAAATTGCAGCAGAAAAACCTTGAAAAGAAGTATGAAGGCTATCATTTGGAAGAAGACGGACTTCTTACCTACAAGAATAGAGCCTATATTCCAAATGTGGTGGATTTGAGGAGGATTGTTATGGATGAAATCCATAAAGCTCCATACTCCGGTCACCCCGGATATCAAAATACTATTGCTATAGCAAGAAAATATTATTTCTAGCCAGGGATGAAGAAGGATGTCGCTGAATACATTTCTAAGTGCATGACATGTTAGCAGGTGAAGGTTGAACACCAACACCCAGTAGGTTTATTGCACCCAGTGCCAATTCCAGAATGGAAATGGGAAGTAATTTCCATGGATTTTATTACAGGATCGCCAATGACTGTGAGACAACATGATTCCATCATGGTTGTGATGGACAAGTTAACAAAGGAAGCACATTTTATACCGGTTAATTCCACACATAAAGCCGATGCCATTGCAAATATTTTCATGAAGAAAATTTTCAGATTACATGGATTGCCTAAGGAAATAATTTCTGACAGGGATACCAAGTTCACTTCCAATTTTTGGAAAGGTCTCTTTGCAGATTTGGGTACATAGTTAAACTTTAGTACCGCATACCATCCTCAAACAGATGGGAAAACGTAAAGAGTAAATCAGGTGCTTGAAGACATGCTCCATATGTATGTAATGGACAAACCATCCAAGTGGGAGGATTATCTACACCTGGTGGAGTTTGCATCTAACAATGGGCAGCAAGAATCATTGGGAATGAGTCCATATGAGGTTCTATACGGAAGAAGGTGTAGGACACCAGTGACTTGGGACAATCCAGTGAACAGAATTGTAATTGGGCCAGAATTGCTTAAGGAAATGGAGCAAGAGGTTGCAAAGATCAGGCAGAATTTAAAAGCAGCCCAGGATAGACACAAAAGCTATGCAGATAAGCATAGGGTGCATAGGGAATTCAGTGTTGGGGATCATGTGTATCTTAGAGTGAGTCCAAGGAAGGGTTCCTTGAATCTTGGTAGTTGTGCCAAGCTATCACCTAGATTTTGTGGGCCATTTGAAGTGCTTGAAAGAATAGGGCCAGTTGCATATAGACTTGCATTGCCTACTAGCACTAGAGCTCATAATGTTTTTCATGTTTCTTTGCTTAAGAAATATGTACATGATCCTAACCATGTGATTAATTGGGATGTGATCCAGGTGGAACCCAAGGGAGATTTCCAAACCGATCCATTGTGCATCCTAGACAAAAAGCTAACATTGCTCCGGAACTGAGCCATCAGACTGGTAAAGGTGCAATGGAAGCACTACGGTCCCAATGAGGCTACATGGGAGATGGAGGATGCCATGAGAGTGGCATATCCATTTTTGTTCAATTTTGATGAGCACTGAGGACAGTGCTAATGTAAGGGGAGGGGAATGTCACGTCCTCATTTTGACCCTATTGCATTAAAATAGTAAATGATGTAAATATCGTTATTAAATCATGGTGAGGAGCTCAAGGTCAAGGCCCCACCATTGATTTATCATTTTATGTATCAGCAATTAAAATCGGTGCATATGGTTCTTGTGCTAGACATGCACAATGTAAATTAAGACATCATGTAAATACAAATTTTAAGGAATAGGGAGGGAAATTATTCAAACCCATGAGCCAATGGTGTTAATCCATGTGTTAATGAGAAAACCCATAAACCCTCAACTACCCATTTTGGCTTATGCATCCAATCATTTAATTCTTCCAAGAGTTGGTTGAGGCAGTTAATGCCTTAAGAATGGAGAGGTATGGCAACCAATTTCGTGTATGGGCAAGCCATCAACCTGGAAAATCGTATTTTTACTTCATGGGCAAGAAAACACCCAGACAATTGTGCCCAAAGCCATTCTGAACCCATGGCCTTTTCCCTCTCACGCAGTCTGAGTTGGATGGGACTTTTTTCATCCCATTTTCACCATTTCCTGCATTTTTTTCCATGCCTAGGAGCTCGTTTTTATATTGCATAGTGGTTGGGAGGGAGGGAGCCATGATTTTTGGGGTTATTGAGGTCGTTTCTGTCCATGAAATGCCCATGAGAGCTTTCTGAAAACAATTCTGTTCTCCTAGGGTTGACTTCCCATTTCTCCATTTCATTTTTTTGATGGCCCACGTTTTTCTAAACTGGCAGAAACCCCATCTTTGGGCATGTCACTGTAAAAATGTTTCTTCATGCCCCGCACTTATGCTTTTGTTGTTATGTGCATCCCTGTTTTGGTTTGAACCTGTGAACAAGAAATTTGGAGTGGTAGTGGACAGAATTGGCTTGATAAACCTAGTGGAGAAAATAACCTCTCAAGAAGATCAAGAGGGCTGGCTACTCTTCTATGCACACCTTGGACACTCTAGATTGGAAGGTATGGATTGAGGGACTATGCATTGGTGAAGGGAATACTTCCTTGAGTGGTGTGTGTAGGCATTGTGGGTGCCAAGCTAGATAGATCTTGTAGAGGTATCCATGGCTCTGTGCTTGAGCTCACTAGCTTAGCAATTCTTCCTTTCCATTTCCTAGCAGCCTGATAAACCCAATTGTAGATTGGCTTGGCTCAATTTGGGGTATGTTTGGCTATGTGTGAGTCTGTTGTTCCCTGGTTCCTTGTAGAAATCATTCCCAGCTCGGGGGCGGCAGTTGTATCAAGAGATTGATAAGCACAACTGGCCTATGGTTGGGTGGAACGTTGCAGTTGCATAAGTGGTTTCTCGGGACTACTTTGTTGAAAATAAGTACTCTCATGTATTTAAATTCTGCAATGTATTTATTCAATGAATGACATGAATGTCTTGAATGTATGATGGATGTGTAATAGAATTTAATGCTGTTGTGTTTTCAAATATTTATGCATTGCATATGTCCATCTTCATTTTATATGAATGTTTGTTGATTAAGTATGGGGCTAGATGTCCCGGAATTAGAGTCATGTTCTCTCCCATGCTGGTATGATGGGTGGGTATGTGACATGATTCTACAACAAGCATTTTTGAATCCTAGTTCTGGGCTCTTGCTCCTACCCTTTTGCATATATTTAATCATCATTTCAATACACAAAGGGTTATCCTCCCTTCCTATATCCCTCCCTTTGTATTTATAACAAATTTTGAGAAGATAGGTTTGAGATATAAGTGGTTAGGGAAGGTATGGTAGTTAGATGAACTACCATAACTAACTCTAATTAGATTTTGATTTTGATTTTTCATAATTTTAGAAGGTACCCGTGGGTGTGAAACTTGAAAACCAGTAGGTGACTCAAGAGTCTTCTTCTAGCAAGAGGCGGGTGCAATGTTTTTTGGGGAAAACCGTAGGTGGTCAGTGGAGCACCATCGGTTGACCAATGAGATGGAAGTTATAAGATTCATGGTTATGTCCTAAAAATGTATCAAAAAATGGAGAAATTGGAGAAAATGTTGTATGATTAAGGTCATGTGCATATATAGCAAATAAGTCTCTTCAATCCATAAATTCCTTCTGTGTGATCGACAGTACAGTGTCATCATAGACAAAGAAGTGCCATTTTGAATAATAACAAATGTGTACAACTAGAATCAACTATCCACTCACTTTGAGTAGCATGAGTATGTAGGGCATAAGAAACACTAAAAAAGAATGTATAATTGTCTATCATACCTTATGGAAGTTAGTGTTGAACATTAGATGACCATCAAGTCAACACGTCTACTTGAATTTTCTCGACCTTCTCTTCTATATTATTGATCTTCTTCCAAAAAACCTTTCCATGCATTCCACTTTCCCACAATAGTGGTAGGTCTTCTTATTTCCAACATTTTTACTCAAAGTTGGCTCATATCTCTTCTTCTTCTCATTCTTCTCAATGCTCTTTGGAATTATCTTGAGGTTACAATGTTGATCCCTTTCTTTGTAGTTATATAAACCTTTTCCTTCAATAGATGGGCCTAATGCTTGACATTTAGTTTACCTTCATCAAATAATTTCTCTTGATCCCTAATCAATAATCCACATAAATATTCAAAGGTATATTCATTACCATTTTTTTTATAGATGCCCAACTAGCATGGAACGTTGAAAAAAAATATCATACGGTGTCTTTAGATTCATGAGGGCCAGTCCAATCAGATAATCATCTTCCTTTAGAAATTCCTTGTCATGTACACTCAATTTCAATTCTAAGTCCTTAATAGGATCCAAGTAGTCCTCAATCCTTTCAAAGGAGAGAGGATATCAAGAGATCAACTATTTCTTAATCTACATAACCTAATTTTCATCGAATTTAACAAACAAGTTCTGAATTTTCTTCAAAACCTCATGAGGATAGTCAATCATGTTTATAGGAAATGTAAAATCCCCGTCCCTCAATACGAACAGGAGGAGGGGACATTAACTGAATCAGGGCCTTTAAATTTCGCCCCATAGCCATAATTACGAATTTACAACACTTAAAATGCATGTGCATACATGTAAATAAAAAAACACAGCGGAATAAACTTCAATCCACACACACATTGTTGAGATATTGTAACTTCAAAGAATATTATATTTGTACTTTATTATTCCGGAGATGATTCATTCCTCCGTGAAGATCTTATTGTATATCCGGAGATGTTTATTCCTCCGTCGGAATGTGGTAACTTGGGTTATTAGACTTCCCTAGTGGGGGTCGGCCCTGTATGTGTTATGTGAGTCAAAGGGTTATTAGACCACCCTAGAGGGGTCGGCCCAGTCAGTTATAATGGGGTATTTAACCTAATGGTTAAATACGAGCCTACATGTACTTGTGTAAAATACATATCAGAGTAGTGTATAAATAGAGGAGGTGTGTTCCTCATTATACACATTCACTCACTTGAGGATAGCACACTTGTGGAGGAGAGGTCTGCTATTGTGGAGGAGGATATCATGTCTCAGGGTTTCATCTTTGTATATTGCTGGTCATCTATATTGAGGAAGCTTTGCTGGGTTTTCTACCCCATGAGGGTTTCCCAGGATAAATCTCTGTCTCTTGTGTTTATGCTGTGCTTGTTGTTTCTTCAGTGATCCTGTATATGCTATTATTGTGAAATGGAATGTAATGCTGCTATTTTCTGTCTTAGCATATTGAATTTTAACATGGTATCAGAGCTGACCTGAAGGAAGACAAGGTATGGCACTAAAGACACTTGCTTTACTTACGACAATTTGAAGGTTAGGGTTTTACATAAAAAAAAACCAGTCATCGTAGCACTTTCGCTATAAATCCGTTTTGGAGACGTTTTCGGATCTGAAATTGTTACAGGACGAATATAAAATCTCCAGGTACCTTGTGTCCAAAGGACAACCTCTAATTCGTTGTACTTTGTGATTTATGATCTGTACAATATAGGGTTTCTGCCTCTTCCAGATCTGAGTCAAAATCAGGTGACCTTGGGAAAAAGCTCATATCTTGGGCTAGGAAGCTCCAAATGAAATTTCGTAAAAAGTGACAGGTAGTACACAGTCTGAAATATCTCAGAAAACTTTTTCAGAGGCCGAAGTTGAACCAGTGACACGTGGCACTCCGTACAAGTTCTCTCTCCTGTATTATCCCATAAACAGGTCACGTTGCGACACTTGGCATAACTCTCTCTCAGAAAATCCAATTGAGGTCAGACCTGTCAGGATGGAAAGATAACAGGCCGAGCTATCTCAGAAAACTTTTTCAGAGGCTGAAGGTCAAACAGTGACACGTGGCACGCCGTACAAGTTCACTCTCCTGTATTTTCCCAAAACAGGTCACGTTGCGACATTTGGCATAACTCTCTCTCAGAGAATCCAATTGAGGTCAGACCTGTCAGGATGGAAAGATAACAGGTCAAGCTATCTCAGGAAACTTTTTCAGACCCTGTGGATCAAAAATTTCAGAGTTACACCAGAAACAATCAGGTACATATTTCTGTCAAAACAGAATTATTTTTTGGTACCTTCATTCATGGCTTCCGGAATTTAGGGCTTTGAAGAAAGTTGGAATTTTTGTAATCGGAGACCACGGCTGGATGCTACTCATCAAAATAGAAATTTAGAGACCAAGATCAGAATTTTTGGTTGGGCAGAAGGCCGGGCTTGATTAGACCCTAGTTCGGGTCTTTGATCAGAAAAGCGGAAAATTAGGGCTTCTGTAAAAATGGGAATTTTTGAAATCTGTGACCACGGCTGGAAGCTCCTCAGAAAAATAGAAGCTTAGAGCTTTGGATCAAACCTTTTGATGGGGCAAAAGAGTGGGCTTCATCAAACCCCAGTTCAGGGTCACGTCCAGTGAATCCGAAAGTTTCAAAGGCAAAATTGAGGAGTAAAACTTTGCAGTTTTCAAATTCTGAATATATCAGTTTGATCAGCTCATCAAGGCGCATATCTCTATCCTTTCGGAAGTTTGAAATTCAAAGTTTGAATTTTTGGGGTTTCTCTGACAAAGCCATATCCAGCTCTAGGTCCAGTTCTTGCAAATCAAGTGGATAGGGTTAATCCTAGAAGAAGATGGATTGGTCACCTACATAAGTGAAGGAGTTCATGTTTCAGAGGGAGATAAGGCTAAGGCTTTACATAAGGAGATTACAAGCGATCTCGATAGGTATGACTCATCGAGGTATGTTTTGAGATTTGTTCATGATTAAGTTTATGGTATGTTTGTCTTCATGTTATTACAGTTAGTACAATCTTGATTTTAGATTTGTTGTATCACCTTAACAAAATTATGAATGCATGATAGAAGATATTCATTGGTTAGGGTGTTGACACTTATGATTGTACTAATGCATTATGGTGTTGTGTGAGGTTGAGGTTGTCTGCTAACAAGATACAGGTACATCACAAAAGACAAATCAGGCTCCATGACCATGAAAACATGAAGACAAAGACTCATCCATAATCTTTGTTCTACTTACGAGGTATGTATGACTTTGTTATATTATGCTTAACCTATGAGACATGCAGGTTCTAGCTCAGGATCTCTAAATCATTGAAGAGATTGTTTAGGTATGTTGTACATAACCAAGTAGGTATACTAATCCAGGTATGTTTCCCATGAATCTTACCTTGTGTTAGGATCCCTTATATAAGTATACTTGATATGATTGGTTATGCTTATTCCTAAAGTTAGTAATCAAGGGTTTATGCATGATTTAATTAACCAGAAGAGTACTATGATCAAACAAGAATATGCATGAGTAAAAGAAGACTTACTTGAAACCCTGAATACTAATGATCATGACTATACATATTCAAGATTATTTAGAATTAGAATGTTTTGAGAATATACTAATGAATGAATGTTTGTGTATGAGATCATGAGGATGACACTAGTGCACACTTGAGCATGCACAGTGGTACAGAATGAATAGAAGTTCAAAGGACATATAGAAGATCAAGCGGGAGGCAACCACACAAACATAAAAGATAAGTATTTGAGTTGTTATTTGAAATAGTAAATGATATTTCTTGTATGCATATTTGTATTCCTAGAACATATCATGCTGAGTGCAAACATTCATAGAGCATTGAACATTATACTACTAATATGCATATGATTGGTAAGTTGGACAAACATTCCATTGTTGCTTGTCTAGAATGAAACCTCTTTGCTGACATGTTGAGAGCTGTGCACACTCTCGATAGTATGTTCTGGTAGAGATGGAAGGCATCTAGATAGCCACTGTATGCATACAGGATATGGGAAAGTGTTGTGCCAAAGTATTGGTCAAGATAGTTGCATAACTATGTAAATGATATCTGTATGCATAATAGGTTATCATGATTTCATGATTATGAAGGATTACTAATCATGTACTTAATTTTGTTTTGTAGGAAAGATCATGAAGAATAATGAACACCGAACAAGTGATGGATGTTCAACAAGAAGATTTACAAATCAAACAAAATATAGAAGGCTTGTGGCTAGAAGATTCTCTTAGAAAGAGGAAGAGAATCATGATGAGATGTTTGCTCCAAGTGGCTAGATAAGACCATTCTCTTAATGGTGCAATTAAAAGTATGAATCAGGTTCTGTATGGGTTCCCAGGATCGATAGTATATTGATGAGAATACATGTGGGGATTGTATCATCCTTGAACACTTGTTCTAAAGTGAGCCGTAGACAGGTGTCTCCGAGAAAGAAAAGGGATTGGATCATCCCTGGACTTTCAGTCCTAAAGAGAGCCGTAGACGTGAGGTCTCCGAGAATGAAGTCCTTAGTGGACAGTTGAGGGGATTGGATCATCCCTGGACTTTAAGTCCTAAAGAGAGCCGTAGACGTAAGGTCTCCGAGAATGAAGTCCTTAGTGGACAGTTGAGGGGATTGGATCATCCCTGGACTTTCAGTCCTAAAGAGAGCCGTAGACGTAAGGTCTCCGAGAATGAAGTCCTTAGTGGACAGTTGAAGGGATTGGATCATCCCTGGACTTTCAGTCCTAAAGAGAGCCGTAGACGTGAGGTCTCCGAGAATGAAGTCCTTAGTGGACAGTTGAGGGGATTGGATCATCCCTGGACTTTCAGTCCTAAAGAGAGCCGTAGACGTAAGGTCTCCGAGAATGAAGTCCTTAGTGGACAGTTGAGGGGATTGGATCATCCCTGGACTTTCAGTCCTAAAGAGAGCCGTAGATGTGAGGTCTCCGAGAATGAAGTCTTTGGTGGACTTGAGGGGATTGGATCATCCCTGGACTTTCAGTCCTAAAGAGAGCCGTAGACGTGAGGTCTCCGAGAATGAAGTCCTTGATGGACTTGAGGGGATTGGATCATCCCTGGACTCTCAGTCCTAAAGAGAGCCGTAGACGTGAGGTCTCCGAGAATAGAGGATAGGACTGCATCGTCCCTGAACTGATAGTTCAAAATGTACGTGAGGACTGCATCGTCCATGAACTGGGTTCAAAATGTACGTGAGGACTGCATCGTCCATGAACTGGGTTCAAAATGTACGTGAGGACTGCATCGTCCATGAACTGGGTTCAAAATGTACGTGAGGACTGCATCGTCCATGAACTGGGTTCAAAATGTACGTGAGGACTGCATCGTCCATGAACTGGGTTCAAAATGTACGTGAGGACTGCATCGTCCATGAACTGGGTTCAAAATGTACGTGAGGACTGCATCGTCCATGAACTGGGTTCAAAATGTACGTGAGGACTGCATCGTCCATGAACTGGGTTCAAAATGTACGTGAGGACTGCATCGTCCATGAACTGGGTTCAAAATGTACGTGATGGGATTGCATCGTCCCTAGACATGAGACTTGTCTTAAAGTGATAAGGACTAATCATCCTGTAAGTAGATTGGGATTGCATCGTCCCTAGACATGGTGAGGTGTCTTAAAGTGATAAGGACTAATCCTCCTGTAAGTAGATTGGGATTGCATCGTCCCTAGACATGGTGAAGTGTCTTAAAGTGATAAGGACTAATCATCCTGTAAGTAGATTGGGATTGCATCGTCCCTAGACATGGTGAGGTGTCTTAAAGTGATAAGGACTAATCATCCTATAAGTAGATTGGGATTGCATCGTCCCTAGACATGGTGAGGTGTCTTAAAGTGATAAGGACTAATCATCCTGTAAGTAGATTGGGATTGCATCATCCCTAGACATGGTGAGGTGTCTTAAAGTGATAAGGACTAATCATCTTGTAAGTAGATTGGGATTGCATCGTCCCTAGACATGGTAAGGTGTCTTAAAAGGATAAGGATTGATCATCCTGTAAGTTGATCTGGATTGCATCATCCATAGACATGAGAGATGTCTTAAATTGAGAGGGATTGATCATCCCATAAGTGGATCAGGATTGTATCATCCTTGGACCTATGTCCTAAAGTGAGAGGGATTGACCATCCCGTAATTGGATCATGTGTGTTGTAGGGTATGCTGCTGTTGTGTATACTTGTATCAGTGTGGATACTTGTATTGATAGATGTATTAGTGAGAATACATGTTTTTGATGATAGATGTATTAGTGAGAGTACATGCTTTTGATGATAGATGTATTAGTGAGAATACATGCTTTTGATGATAGATGTATTAGTGAGAATACATGCTTTTGATGATATATGTATTAGTAAGAATACATGTTTTGATGATAGATGTATTGGTGAGAATACATACTTTTGATGATACATGTATTGATTAATGTACTTGTATGGTTGAGGATACTTATGTTGTAGATTGAGATGATCCAGATGCTGTAGATCGAGATGATCTAGATGCTGTAGATCGTGATGATCCAGATGCTGTAGATCGTGATGATCCAGATGCTGTAGATCGAGATGATCCAGATGGTGTAGATCGAGATGATCCAGATGGTGTAGATCGAGATGATCCAGATGCTGTAGATGAGATGATCCAGATGCTGTAGATCGAGATGATCCAGATGTTATAGATCGAGATGATCCAGATGCTGTAGATCGAGATGATCCAGATGTTGTAGATCATGATGATCCAGATGCTGTAGATCGAGATGATCCAGATGCTGTAGATCGAGATGATATGACAATGCTGATGATCGTGAGATAACGATGCGGATGATCGTAAGATGACGATGCTAATGATCGTGTGATGACGATGCTGATGATCGTGAGATGACGATGCTGATGATCGTATGATGACGATGCTGATGATCATGAGATGACGATGCTGATGATCGTGTGATGACGATGCTGATGATCGTGAGATGACGATGTTGATGATCGTGTGATGACGATGTTGATGATAGTGAGATGACGATGTTGTTGATCATGTGATGACGATGCTGATGATCGTGTGATGGCGATGCTGACAATCGTGAGGATTCAGATATTGATGTTGCTGTAGCTGTTTGAGTGCTGCAGAAGATAAAGACTCAGTACTGAAGATGTTGATGTTCCAATATTGAAGATATTCCAGTAACTGGTTGAGTTACTGATGATGTTGAGAAAGCTTCCAATGATTTATAGATGTATCATGTATGATGTTGATGACTCCTTGCTCGTGCAGATGCTGTTATAATATCCTTCTCGTTAAGGGGGAGTGTTGAGATATTGTAACTTCAAAGAATATTATATTTGTACTTTATTATTCCGGAGATGATTCATTCCTCCGTGAAGATCTTATTGTATATCCGGAGATGTTTATTCCTCCGTCGGAATGTGGTAACTTGGGTTATTAGACTTCCCTAGTGGGGGTCGGCCCTGTATGTGTTATGTGAGTCAAAGGGTTATTAGACCACCCTAGAGGGGTCGGCCCAGTCAGTTATAATGGGGTATTTAACCTAATGGTTAAATACGAGCCTACATGTACTTGTGTAAAATACATATCAGAGTAGTGTATAAATAGAGGAGGTGTGTTCCTCATTATACACATTCACTCACTTGAGGATAGCACACTTGTGGAGGAGAGGTCTGCTATTGTGGAGGAGGAGATCATGTCTCAGGGTTTCATCTTTGTATATTGCTGGTCATCTATATTGAGGAAGCTTTGCTGGGTTTTCTACCCCATGAGGGTTTCCCAGGATAAATCTCTGTCTCTTGTGTTTATGCTGTGCTTGTTGTTTCTTCAGTGATCCTGTATATGCTATTATTGTGAAATGGAATGTAATGCTGCTATTTTCTGTCTTAGCATATTGAATTTTAACACACATAACATGCAATTTACAAGCATAATTATCACATGAATACAAATAAAAATCATTGCACATCCAATACATAAGAATACTTATCTTTAAGAAAAGAATATCCAAGCAACTAGTTGTGTAAGAGCATTTTTCCAACATACTTGACGAATCCACACTTCATATTGCCTCTAGAAGTGCATTTCGTTGAGATGGGAAGCTTTGCAAGAATTATAGAGAGAACATGGCACACAGAGTTTGGGCTAGGTCCTCTACAACTGAGTAGTTGGGAGAAGCCCGCGCATTAGGGTTGTGCTATGCACGCTTATAGACACCTTTCGGTATCTTAGGTATAAGGTCTACAGGTCTCTCAATATGAATAGGTTAAGATGTCTCAGGGATATCTTTATCTTTCTTTGGTATATCAGAGATTTAATTTATTTGTCTCGTTTGCATCAAAGCATCTTAGCTAGCCATATTTATATAGGATTTATCAGTCGATGTGGCAGGATGAGTGCCCCCAGTATTAGAGCCACCAAAAGCCGAGTTTTTTCCTATGGGAAAAGGATCCTTCAGGACAACAGTTTTCTTTTGTTGCAACAAATTATGGGCTTCATCAATCAAAGGGCATTGGTGAGTTAGGTGATATTCCTTGCAAAGTTTGCAAGGGAATTTAACCTTCTTCTTTTCTCTCTTTCCTCCCTCAGCATTCTATGTAGTTTTGGGCTTGTGTTGGTTTCCTTCCCCTTTCTTGACCTTCTTATTTCAACTAGGATGTTGAGGACCCTTTTGATTTGACTGTATATTGTGTACAGTTGTCATTTGAGAAGGAGAGTATGCAACCGTAGTTAACTCCATTGCAAATTGCTTTGTAGAAAGTTCATGGACTTGTTTAGCCAAAGATTCTACGGTGGATGAGTCAGCTTAACCCACAATTCCATTGACATGTAGTCCAGGTTTGGGTTTACAAGGATCATTGTTTGACCTTGGTGCATCCAGAATGATTTGATAAATAATCCCATACTGAGCATAAATCAAGTCTAACTGTTGGGTTCTTAAAATGGCTTCCTCTTCTGAGGTAACCCCAAAAGTCTAGATATATTTGGAGATGTAAGGTAATAGTGATTTCAAACACCACTCCAGTAGGAATTCTGAGGGAATCTCAACTTTAATGAGCCTCTTTCTTCTTCTCCACTCCTGACTATGATCAGATATGTGAGTGGCTTTATTCTTCCTAAATGTAGACATAATATCTATGTCGGTATCATATTGAATGGGAAGTTGAGAGTGGTTCAAAAATACTGTCGCCAAATAATAAATGTTATGATAAGTCATGGATTGTAACTCAATGTACCATTTAGCCCATCATTGTTTAAGGTTATTTGGAAGTGCCTCAACCGAATCGAGTCATCGTTCAACGAATTAGAAGAACAATGTTGCTGTTGGAACATGCACCCGGGGGTTATCACAGCATAAATCTTCAAGCTGCTTAGGTGCGTTCCTTGGGTGGAAAGTTTCGATTCAATTACTGTCAATTGATCTTGACTCCTCTGTTTATACAGAACTCCTAACGAAGCCAAGGGGGGTAGTCCCTATGAGTTACTAAGGCTGATTAAGCTTTAGGTTTATGATTGGGTAAGTTTTTTAGGAGTTTTGAATAAGATTTAACTGAAAGAAAAAAACATCACTTGCAAATATGAATTAAGATCAACAAAATAAGATAGATATAAGCAATATAAGATCTGATAAAAAGTTTGAAATACCGTAAACAAGATCAGTGCCAAAAAATGGAGTCCATGAATGTGTGTTATTGTATTGTAAATGTTTTGCGAGTGCTTCTTGGTCAGTTTTATTTTATTATGAGATGGGGTTTGATTACGGGAAGGGGGGCCTCCAGATATACTGTGAGGTACAAGGAGTAATGTCTAGAATTTAACTAAAGGTGGCTCCTCACGAAGACGTGTGGGAAGGAATGGAGTCTTGAGGGTAGTTTTCAACACTACACCCACAAGGGTGTATCCTAATTGTGCCCTAAGGTTGTGATAATCTGCAGGGATCTAGAAACTGTAACAAACTCACAATCTAACTCTCAAGATTATTTGCAAAGAAGAAGAAGAAGCATGCATTCAATAATCACTCATAAACACAGAATAATGGACAATGTCAAAATCATACAATGAATAATGAATGTAGAGAATATGTTACAATGATCAATGATAAGGCATCATATAGGATTCGAATTAGCCAGGTAGGGCATTCGAATTCCAAGATCAAATTCTAGCATGAGTAACTAGGGATAAATCATCCAGTCCGTATTATCAGTCATAGGTGGTAAGAGTCAATCAAGTGTGCCTAACTGAGTCTAATAGAACTGTCTAACCATAAATCAAGGAATGGAGACTCTAAGTGGGGTGCACGAGGCTGTCTAACTCAAAGTCTAGCTTGGATAAAAATGGAGACATCATCCAATCAACTGTATTAGTCATAAATGGCAATAGTTAGTCAAGTGTGTCTAACTGAGTCTAACAGAACCATCTAGGAACATATCAGGGAATGGAGACTCCAAGGAGGGTGCATGAGGCTGTCAAATAGTCAAGTGGAACTCCAAAACTAGCTAACTAGAAGCTACAAGTAGTCAGCATGAGTAATCAGTGGAATAACTACTCAATCAATGCACTAACTGAATAATAACTCCCGGTAGGTGAGATAAGGTGCCCTAACTGAGTGATAACTAGTGGTAGGTGAGCAAGAGCACTCTAACTGACAGTGGTAGGTGAGAAAGGTGCACTTGGTAGGCAGATAAGTCAAGGAGGGTGCATCAGGTAGGTAGGAGTCCAAATGAGGGCTAAAGACAGGCTCTGGAGATCTAGAAACAAGATCTAAGTGTTGGGGAGACAACCATGATGATGAACAGATGCATGCAGTTGCATGCAAATGCATGCAGCATGAAGTTTTGCATGCAAGCATGCAAAATACAAAAATGATGGTGTGAATATTCCAACACCCCCCCGCAAGCTATACTATGAGGAAATAACAAAAAAAAAGGGGCCCTAGTGACTGAGACCAAAGGTCACGCTGTACAATCAATCTAAAAATAAACTAAGTGAGGAAAGAGGGAAAACCTAGTGAGAAGAAATCCCTCCCTCAAAATAGACTGAAGGATACTAAAGTAGCATGTCATCACTCACCCCTGAAGGAGGCAAGTGTCCTTCTTTTCCAAAGAAGGCATGATCGATCTGAGATGGATCATCAATGTGAGAAGGGTGAAACCTTCTATTCTAAAAATTTGATCTGGTTCTTCTATGATCATGTGGATCACCAACCAAATCACCGACAGATTGGAGTGTAATGGAAGCCCATCGAGGAATAGGAGGAGCATCAGGTTCTTATGGATCTGTATCTCCCATTCTCTCATATTCATCATCGGTTGCTAGAACTTCAGGTTCTTGTTGATTTGTATCTAGCATTCCATCATCATCATCTCCATCTTCAGATTCTGAATTTGAAGTATCATGTGAAGGTGCATTGCTCTCATCAACCAAAGGAGGAGTAGTAGGTGAGATATCTTGCTCAACAGAAGGAGTATCATGGAGAGGCCACTCCTCAAACTGTACACTCCTTTCCAAAAATGTGGTCATAGAAGTAGGATCAAGTAACTTGTAAGCCTTTGCATCCAATGCATATCCCACCATAATGCACTCTCTGCTTTGTGAATCAAGAGCTCTCCTTTTGTCAGCTGGAATCCTTTCCCAAGCTATGGATCCAAGCACTTTGAGATGAGATACATCAGGTTTGTATCCCATCCATGCTTCAGAAGGAGTAGAATCTTTCAGTCCCTTTTGTGGAACTTCGTTCTGAAGATAGGTGGCACAGTTAATGGCTTCTGCGCAAAGACTAGGGTGCAACCCTTTCGACTTTAACATGAAGGTGGCCATCTCTTTCAATGTTCTGTTCTTCCTTTCAGCTACACCATTCTATTGTGGTGTGTAGGGAACAGTATGTTGCATCTCAATTCCCTCTTCAATACAAAAATCTTGAAATTCACCCTTAATGTACTCACCACCATTGTCAATGCGAATGGATTTTATTTTCCTGTCTGAAAATTTCTCTATAGAAGACTTGAAAAAATTGAAGAAGCCAAATACTTCTAATTTCAATCTAAGGAAATATACCCAAGTGAATCTAGAATAATCATCAATAAAAGTGAGCACATACCTTGATTTGTTTAGAGATAGATCCAGAAATGGACCAGCCACATCACTATGGATGAGATCAAGAGGGTGAGAGGCTCTCCTAGCCTTTCCTTTCTCAAAATTCTTCTCAAGATACTACCCATCAAACAATCATGATAGTTACCTTTAGCAAACTTGATCTGGGGCATCCCATCAACCATCTCCTTTGCATGCATGTCATGCAAGTACTTATAGTTAAGATGCCCAAATATTTTATGCCACAATCTACGTTCTTCATTTGCATGAGTATGGAGAGTTGATTGCTTTGAGAGAGGTAAGAAGTGTGAGAACTCATACAGTTTGGAGTTGTGATTTGCAACTCGCTTCACAATTATTTCACCTGAAACCATGTTTTGTATCTCAACTTCATTTGGAGAGAAGATGACTCTTTTGGGATCTCCAATATGAGTCATTTGATACACCAAAAGTAAGTTTGGTGTAAGAGAAGCAACATAAAGCACATCAGCAAAGTAACCATAGTCAAGACTGACTCTTCCAACTGAGCTTTCGAAGTTAGAGAAAATATCTTTGGAGGAAGACATGTGTTTTAAGGCTCTTGAATCTATGATGAAAGAAGAATCTATTGATGCACTTGCCACGAAGGAATGACATCTCTCTTTTCCTTTGGATCTAGAAGATTTAGTATCAGGATCTTTCTTCCTTGCACATGCTGGTACAGGAAGATTGTTATTCTTGAGTAATTGAGGCATCAAATCTATAATCTTCCTCATGCAAGTACTCTCAGGATGAAACCCCTTCAGACAATAAGTGCACTTGGTCTTTCCCTTCAAAGAATGCTTGGTCTTCCTTGAGTTCAAAACCTCATCTGACTGGTATGAACTATCTGTAGGCCTTGTATCATTCGATCTCTTGTCAAAAATATTTTGCTTTCCTTTACAATTCACTCTCTCTGCAACTATAAGTGTTGAATCCAATTTGGGTTTGATCATTCCCATAGAGATCAACTTCTATTCCTCTTGAGTAAGAGATTGAATGAAATATTCAAGTGAAGGAAACTTCCATCTTGGAATGGACAACTTAGCTGACTGGAAAGTAGAGACAAAAACTGAGAATTTTGCCCCCAACTTTGAGAGAATAGCAAGTATAAGCTGCGTGTCTTCTTTCACTATCTCATATCTTTTCAATTGTGATATCAAGCTTTTGAACTTGGTGAGGAAGGCATTGATAGGTTTGAAACTGTCAGGACTCAAACATATGAGCTCATTCTCCAATTTATGTCCTTTCATATCATCTTTCTGTCCAAAAAGGGCTTCAAGCTTGTCCCAAACCTCTTTAGGAGATGTAAGATCGATGACATGGAAGTGAAGATCATCAGAAATTGAGAGAAGGAGGAGACCAACTGCTTCATCAAGCCTGTCCAAGTACTTGGACTTTTCAATTGCACTAAGAGGTTCTACCATCATTCCTTTGAGTATTTAGATGAAGCCCTTGGTCCTCATGAAGATAACCATCTTGGCTTTCCACTCAACATAGTTGGAAGATGTAAGCTTTATATCCATTTGAAACAGAGAAAGTCGAATAGTTGAAGAAGATTCTGAATAGGTGAATAAACCTACAAAACAAGAGATTTTTTGCTGATGGAGAATGCTACACTTCGACTGAACACTATCTTAAGGACACTTAGAACATAGACTAAGTCCTTCACACCTGGCTAGACCTCATTGGATTTCTCCAATCAATTCAGGTAATAGCACCAGGATTTGCTGTGGAAACTCAGAGGCTTCTGGTGCACAAGTGAAAAGATAGTTGCTCAAAGAAATGTTGCAACTGCTGCAATGTCTGCAATTCCAATAGCTGATTATAGCTCTGATACCATGTGATAATCTGCAGGGATCTAGCAACTGTAACAAACTCACAATCTAACTCTCAAGATTATTTGCAAAGAAGAAGAAGAAGCATGCATTCAATAATCACTCATAAACACAGAATAATGGACAATGTCAATATCATACAATGAATAATGAATGTAGAGAATATGTTACAATGATCAAAGATAAGGCATCATATAGGATTCGAATTAGCCAGGTATGGCATTTGAATTCTAAGCTCAAATTCTAGCATGAGTAACTAGGGAGACATCATCCTATCTGTAGTATCAGTCATAGGTGGTAAGAGTCAGTCAAGTGTGTCTAACTAAGTCTAATAGAAGTGTCTATCCATAAATCAAGGAATGGAGACTCTAAGTGGGGTGCACGAGGCTATCTAACTCAAATTCTAGCTTAGATAACAATGAAGACATCATCCAGTCAACAGTATCAGTCATAAATGGTAATAGTCAATCAAGTGTGTCTAATTGAGTCTAGCAAAACCATCTAGGCACAAATCAGGGAATGGAGACTCCAAGGAGGGTGCATGAGGCTGTCAAATAGTCATGTGGAACTCCTGAACTAGCTAACTAGAAGCTACAAGCAGTCAGCATGAGTAATCAGTGGAAGAACTACTCAATCAATGCACTAACTGAATAATAACTCCCGGTAGGTGAGATAAGGTGCCCTAACTGAGTGATAACTAGTGGTAGGTGAGAAAGAGCACTCTAACTGACAGTTTTAGGTGAGAAAGGTTCACTTGCTAAGCAGATAAGTCAAGGAGGGTGTATCAGGTAGGTAGGAGGCCAAATGAGGGCTAAAAATAGGCTCTGGAGAGCTAGAAACAAGCTCTAAGAGATGGGGAGACAACCATGATGATGGTTGGATGCATGCAGTTGCATGCAAATATATGCAACATGCATTTTTGCATGCAATCATGTAAATCACAAAAAATGATGGTGTGAATATTCCAACAGAGGTCACCTCCCTGTGGTTCCCGCTTCTCTTGAGAAATTTCCCCACACAATGATTAAGGTCCGAGTGCCATATTTTCACTATGTTTACGGTAGTTAATTTTATTAGGATGATTTTTATTATATGTGAATAATTATAGAGTAGTTGCAACTCTTTCTAATTTCCCACAGGCCCAGGAAAATGCCCACAAGGGAAAATATCATACTTTGAGTTGGAAACTAAAAGTATGTTTCGTTTGATTGCAAAAGGTAAATAACTAAATTAAAGTGATATGCTAATTAATACAGGAAAGGAGTCTATTTTTTTATCATCCATTCATGTATTCAAGAAAAGGACTTTATGTGATGGTGAGAGCATACTTCGGGAAAGCAATGCCAGATTTATTACTTTGAAGCAAAAATTGAAACGACTAAAACAATATTTATAATGTTTTAAATTTGAAAGTATATTGTCTGTTGTGTGTGTGTGTGTTTAAACCGAAAATAAAACTTGTTAGAAAAAATCACGCCATAAAAAAAAATGTGAATCCCCCCAGGGGGGATGGGGTGTGGGTGCTCGGTATCCCACTTGCTCTTCCTTTATTTATGATTTAAAATGAACTTTTTGGAGAAAATTCCTTGGATATTTACATATCTAGATCCAAAATTCTTACAAAAAATGCAAAGGGTGAATGCCGGAAGAAGCTGGGACGCCCCAGGAAGCTCTAGAATGGCCCAAACTTGAATGTTTTAACCCAAAAGTGCCAAAACCTACTAAAAAATAAAACAATACAGCTAGCTAATTAGTGTTAGAAAATTCCCAAAATCACTTTTAAAAGTTATTTGGGCAACTGCAAAAATTATGGAAAAAAAATTAGGCTAATCTACTTGTAAACATTGAATGAAAATGACTCAAAAGGACAAGTCCTTTTGAGGATTTTGGCTTCCTTTTGAGGTCATCCAATGAAGCACTTTTTAAATTGCTAAATAAAATTTTAAAACCCAATATAAATCTACTCTAACATGCTTAAGAATTTTCAACAAATTACTTGCATGAGGAAGCTTAAAGATGCTAGATCTAATGTGGAATATAAAATTTTGGAAACTAAGATCTAAGGAAAATACAATATTAGATCTATGTATGATATTTATTTTCAACAAAAATAGATCTGAGAAGAACAGTAACCAAGGAGATTTTATTTAAACTTATGAAGAGAGAGAAAGGAATAAAGGAAGCTTGGTGTTGGATGGATCAACTGAAGAGACTTCCGGTGACAATTTGTGGACTATGTTGGATGAATACTTGGAGAATAAGAGAACATACTTGTTCCAATACTTTTCCACGCTTTCTAACATGTAACTAATTAGAAACTTGCCAAAGAGATTGTGAGAGTAATAAACACATAATAAATCAAGAAAACATGTCAATAAACTTATTAAACAATGCTACATTAGATCTCTAGAAATGCATGATTAAAAGAAACTAGCAATAAGCTTATTACTTGATAATTTCCTATCAATTGATACCAATCATTTCAAGGCCAAATTCACAATACCATTGAACAAGAATCTAAATATACATGTTACCTCAAGCTAATACAACAATTTTCATCCACAAGTGAGCATGGCACCATGTAGCCTCCAAAGCTTCAACTTTATTCCAACAACACACAATAGAAAGTATTACAATAGCAAGCTTCTGTCAACACAACTCTAACTAATTTAAATGAGAGAATGAAGCTTTATTATATAGAAAAACCAAGAGAAATCCTCTTTGACTCTTGGATAAATGAGTTGATACACTTGGAAAAGGCTTGTTGACACATGTGAGAGGTTTGGGGAGGTTACTGACTCCTTTCTCCAACCATTTGACACTTTTCAACCTCCACTTGACACCTCTCCAACCACAAATTCGCCCCCCCCCCCCCTTGGTGGATCTCCAATATTCAATCAAATCATCATTTATTTGCTCAATATTCTCCCTGATTTGATTTCCAATCAAAGGAGATTTGATTCCAACACATTTCCTTGATCCGTGGGATTGGGATTTTGCCTTTATTATGTCTTTTTTGCCAATTAAATTGGTCTTTTTGGGTTTTTTGAGTAAATATTATTTTCTGAGATAAATACTTACTCAAAACTTAGGATAAGTGGGTTTATGGGTTTAGTGTATGTTTTGGCCTAGAAAATGAGCATCCACTTGACAAATTACGCCCACAAATCATACTTTTATTACATTTTTAATTTTTTCAATTAAATTATTAAAAAGTAGTCTAATTTTATGAGAAAATTTATTTTTCTCATAATGCAAAAAAAACTTAAGGGAACCTAGCACATGTCCATATGACTCAATTATAATGTCTAGAATGGTAATATACATTGACACTTGGAATCTAATAACCTCCTAGCGCCAAGAAATCATGCCGACCACCCCAACTTTGGAGGTATGAGTGAAAAACTCAAAAATTATAAGTCGTTTATTCAATAACATATAATTGACAAGGGAAAAAAACACTCTGGGCTAGTCGGACTGATATCTAAGTCCTAGGAAATCCGAGTCCGTTACAAAACCATCATGCTAAGACATTTTTTACAGTTTCCCCGCAGGGCATGGGCATCTGATTTAATTTTTAAAAAAAGGGCCAAGTTGGCCTGCTAGGACTTCTGATTTTTTGAATATGAACAAGTAAACTTGTTTCATCCTCATAGGCTCACTCGGAATCCACTAAGTGAAATTTTGTGGATAACAAACACCATAAATGAAACGTTGTAACGTGGTCCCCTGGATCTTCACTGGCTTTGCCTTAAAAATTAGGAATGTCTAGAGGAAGTTTGGTTGGAAATGGAGGTCACATGGGATCATGACACACAGGTTCATTCATTAGCTTTGAAAGATCTGACAAGTTTAACGTTGCCAAAAAGGGTAAGAGAGGCCTAGCCGATGACATATAAGTTCGAGGAATCTAGTAAGGAAAACTACCTGAACCATAACTCCCATAAGGCTAGTTGGGGTTTCCCCCATCCATCAGTTGTGATGAGAACACGTTTTGAAAATTGCTCCATCCGTAAGCCAATGGATTGCTCCCTTGAGGCCCATTTCATTGTGGCTGAGTATAGGTGGTTCCTCCAAAAGGATTTGAAGTATGAACATTACTTCCTCCTCCACCAAAAAGTAAAAAAGGAATGTTCCCTACGGGTATGTTGGAGGTTTGAACATTTGACGATTTCCAATTATAACCTGTAAAGGGGTTTGAACTCGGCAACTGTGGAATGGAGGGGATAGTTATCGAGCCTACAAATGGTGTTGAAGGAGCAATATACCCTCCATGCCAAGGGACTCCATGATTAAAAGGAGATGAACTAGTAGAGTTAGCTTGGAATGTTGAAGAAACGAGGATGATGTAAACGATACCATAGGTATCCTAGTGAAAGGGACATTAGATGAACCAACAGTTGATCCAAAAGGTATAGAAGTCGACACAATTTGGGTACGTGACAACCCTAAGGATTTTATGTTAAATTTTGGTAAAGTGATCAAAGTAGAAGACATATGCAATGAACTAGGTATCAGAGTCTTTATATGAGAAGGAGAAAAACCTCCTGGCATAATAGCGGATGTGGGAGTGTGTGGAACTCCTGATCCATCCCCTATATTGTCCATAGTAAATCCATACGTAAACCTATATAGACTTAGCTCGGGTAAACATAAAGAGATGACTCTCACTAACAAATTATCATCAGGTCCAGTTAAAGGAGGGTTAAAGGGTCTCACAAAGTCTTCGGTTTGCAAGTATTCAACCTCGATGATCTATGGGACCGACGATGTTTGAGTAATCAATTTAGGTTCCTTAGGTGGTTCATATGTACCTGTCAGTTCAAAAGAACAGCTTGATTTTGTTCTATTCCGATGAGGTTGCAATGGAGGCTCCACAATGAGTGGAGGAAGGTTTATTAACCTTCTTGACCTATGAGGAGGTTAGTCCTCCATAGCTACAAGAAATGTTCTAATTAACTAAAACCTAGGGCCAAGTAGAACAAAAGGAAATGATCAACACACAACTAAAAAGTCTTATATTGATCCTGTTATGTCAGGAATTTGTTTCTACCTTTTAACAGCTTGATAACCTTTTTGATCAAATATGCTTATTTCTTTGACTTTATTTTCTTCAATTACTATAGGAAATTTTTTATATTTATTTTAATTTTGAGTTTTTCTTGTCTTTAAATTTATTTTGTTTTTTCATTTAGGCATTGAAGGGTATTTAAAAGGTCATATTATTAAATAATGAAGTCATATTTAGCATCATGAGCAAGGTTCAGCTTTTAAACCACATGCAAAATGACCCAAAGCTGCTTAAAAGCACCAAAATAGTGTTAATGATATTCTTGTAGCGCTGGGGCTGAAAATCACCAAAGACGCGCTACAAGAATATCGCGATTCCAAATTCTTCCGATTTTTCAGTAAATTTTGGCATGCTTGGGCTAATGAATGACTGGTTATGTGTTTTAGAGGATTCATGACATGATGATGCAGAAAACATCATGATTTCAAATGCTTGCACGTCGTGAGGAAATCGTGCTCATCATCAGCACCGGTGTAATTCATTTCGACAGATATCCACATGGTTTGAGGTAATGTGGCATGAATTGGTTATCTACAAGCATATTCAAACACGGAGGACTTAATGAGGTAACCATATCCACTTAAGAAACCGAGCATCGTCGCCAACTGGACAAGCAAGAGGTGCTGAGGGCTTCACGAGAAATTAGGGCTTCATAATTCCGTTGCTAACAGCTAAATTGAAGGTTGGTGGACATCTGTACAACCAAGGTGACTCATCTGACAGTGTGGGTCATGATTTCAAACAACAACAGTGGAGCAATTTACAGGTATTCCTAAAAAATCAATATAACAGTAAATTTGGGGCTTTTTCGCCGGAGCTTACTCTGTTCAAATTGATCAAAGGATAGGTTAAATTGTGCTTTTAAACGCAATCTTAACCAGAGAAATAGCTATTTGTTGATGATCTGTGACGCTAGGCTGAATGAGGGTTGAAGATAACAGTTTCATTTTTTATGAGATTTAACCCTGTCAGTGCTACGAACAACCTGTACATTCAATAGTGTTTTTAACTTCCAAAATTAATCTCCTGCTCACAAACAATACAAGAGGATACATTCAATTTGCAGTGATTGAGAATAATGGGCAGGAGTGGTAAAATAAACAGAGCTGAACCAACAGATGTAGAATGGGTTGAAAAACTGTCTGAGTGTGTGGAGCTGTTCAAACAAGCTGGCTGGATGGATTTTTTCAAAAAGATTGATGGATATAATGCAAAGGTGTCCTGCAAGTTTGCCCAGGGTTTCAAGAATGACATGGTGATTTTTGATACTCTGAAATTCAAGCTGACAGTTAAATTGATTTCAGAAGCCACAGGGATTATGGATGAGGGCGAACAATGGTTTAAGAAATTGCCCTTTGACTTTGATCCGCAAAGATACCTCTTGCCAAATGTCATACCTGATTGGAATAAAGGTGTCCTGATCCAAAATGTCAGAAAAGAATGGGTTGAGCCAATCAGAATATTACAGAGCTATGTTACTTGTGAGGGCATGTATGTTTTTGTATACAAATATCATTTTAGATTCCTTCAACACATGGTGGGGGTGTCCAAGATGAACCTGCCATTCTTTTTTTTGAAGAGTTTACAGAAAATGTCCAACAAGGTGAAAGGGCCAATAGATCATTCCTCTCAGTCCATCTGTCACCATGGATTAATTAAGTTGATAATTAGTACTGTCTTGCAGCGTGAAGGAAAGACCTAGGACTTCTTCATCTTTTGGTCTGGTTTTGAAGATCAAAAGTCTAAGAGGCAAACAGATAAGGGTAAGGTCTTGTTGAGAAAGTTAGGCCATAAGTCAAAGCTCGAAGATAAGGAAAAGACCAAAATTGAGGAAGCAGCAGAGCCTGTGGAGGAAGACAATGAACAAAAGACATTCTCAGCCATCTCTAAAGGCAAGTATACACTGTTTGAAGATAAGAAGGAACAGCCTGAATAGAATTTGATGCCTGTAGCAAATCCTCAAGAAGAGAAAAAGGTTGATATAAAAGTGGTTGATGTACCTAAAGAGGAGATTCACACTCATCTGAGAAGCCCTATCACCATTCTCTCAGATGATGAGGGATATCTATTAGGAGAAGAACAGACCATCTCCAAAATAGAAGTCAAAGCTGAAATAGAAGAAATTCATACTTCAGATAGCAAAACAACAAGACCTAACAGGAAAAGGAACAAGCTGGAAGTAGTAGAATTGGCTGCTATTCAGCACCAAGGGAAAGAATTGAAGATGATGGGAGAAGCAACATCATTTTGGAGACCTAAAACTAGGTCAAAGAACAAGTTGAGATTAAACATGAAGAAATTGCTGAATCCTAAATTAAATACAAATGACGTGACTGTTTTAGATGAAGTGTCCATGGATGATGATAAACCAGAAATAGATAAAATGCAGCCACTATTTAAAGAAGAAACTCCTTCAGTAGAAGCAGCAGGTAAAGAAAAGCCAAAGCCCAGCATTGAAGACACTCCTTCGGAACTGTTGATTGAAGAGACAGAAATCTTCAAAAAGCTTGACATTCCTTGGAAAACTGATGAAGAACAAGATTCTACAATGGATAAATTAGCTAATTTTGACAAGGAAAATTTGCAAAAAACTGTTAAACAGTATAAACATCAGATGAGCTATATGTAGGAGGTCAATGATGGATTGATGATGGCTAACAGGAGGTTGAGAGAAGATCTCCAAGATGTAAATGACAATTTTCAGGAACTAGTAGCTGATGCAAAAGAAGCACTTAAAAGAAAAAGGGCTGCTGACATTCATTGCACATAGTTGGAGAAGACAATCTAGGACCTGCAACAGAAAAACAAAGAGCTCATCAAAAGGATAAGTGACATGGAGCAGGAGCAGAAGAAGGCTAAGAAGAAAGACCAAGCATCATATGGTATCGCTCTACTGGCTGAGGTGGCAAAAGACCTATAAGACAGTTGTACATTCAGTTAGTTGTCATTAGTTAGCAAACTGATATGTTAATGATGTGCTATTTTTAGCATATTTTGTAACTTTGTAAATATTCTGCATTTACTTTACCTCATCGAATAGGTGGAAGGCAGTTAGGGTTAGAGGCCTAACTGATTTTGTAAAGCATAGTATTTAGACATGTTAGGCAGTCATTGAGAGGGTTCGATTTTTGGGAGCTTCAGGAGGTCTCCAGATTATCTTTGTCTGCAGACTTGTTCAGAGCTAAGTACTATGACTCTTGTATGCATTTGATGACAGACTATGAAATATATGATACTTATTACCCTTCAGCATATGTTTTAGCTTTATTTTGAGTTTTTTTAACTACTGGACTGATATATTCGTTGCTGGTTCATTATTTCTTTACTTGTGATGCTTGTCAGCCCTGAATGAACTTTAAGATTATATGCTTATTTTTATTTGTAGATTATAAGATGTATCTTTGTCTTTACTTGTTTATAATTTAGTTTCTTGCTTAGCTGATGAATGTAATCCCTGATTGGCTACCAAAATCATAACCAAGAAAACATTCCAGAAAACCCAAAACCTAGTTTACTTTGTTGAATTTTATTTGAGATTGTGTTGGCTTGTTTCTTTAGCCTTGGAAACAATTTCTGGCACAAGCATCTTTGGCGTCGTTGCCGGGGACGAAGCTGAAGCATATCTTCCCTGGGATACTTATCAGTTTTCTTGGTTTAAGAGGTGGACTTGAACCAGTATTTTTTTTTTAAAAGGGCTATTTTCACCAAAAGCTGTCATAGTGGCTTCTCAAGGAATCGAAACCAGAAACAGACCTACTTATCCATTGCAACTGGGTGTGACAGACCCTGAAAAAATCTTAAAAACAACAAGGAAACTCAGAAAGTCTCAATCTTTGCCAGCCTCCTGTGACCTTGAACAGTTGGATGTTTCATTACATTCAGCTGAAACTTCACCTTGGGTAAAACCTACCATCTCTGAAAAATACTTTTCAAGTTTTCACTAACCCTCAAAGCTTTCTGAAAGGTAAGATTGCTTCTCCTGGTAAAATACCTATCTTTCAGCTGAAAGTAGGAAAGAATCCTTTTCAAAAAAGTTCCAATCAAGTTTCCACATCTCCCAAGTTAGTCAATACAAAAATGGCAGGCCAAAACCCACCCATGGATATGATGGACCGCATGGTTGCAGCTAGGTATGCACCATTAGTTCTACCTCAGCCTTTACATGCATTGCCTGGAGGTGATTACTAGAAATATATGCCTAGATTCAATGGATAGGGGGAAATCACTGCTGAGGAACATTGGGAGGCTTTCCTAAGTTATGCTGACAACCAAAACATTGAGATTAAAGATGTATGGATGAGGGTATTTGTTCAGAGCCTTGATGGGGATGTAAGAAAGTGGTTTAGAGACTTGCCTGCCAACTCAATCACTATAATTGAAGAGCTCCATGATCTTTTCATGAGACAATGGGGAGACACAAAGGACCACACCTACTATATAACTGATTTTGGAGCTCTCAGAAGAAGGAAAGATGAGACCGTAGCAGATTTTTCTAAAAGGTTTAACAAAATGTATAGTAAGATTCCAGCAGAAATTAAACCTACTGAAACATCAGCTAAGCTTACTTATGCAAATGCTTTTGATCATGAATTTTCTTTATTACTGATAGAAAGAAGACCTATCACCCTGCTGAACATGCAAGATGCAGCTTTGGAGGTAGAGTCTAATTTGCTAGCTTCAAACAGACTTAAGAAAGAAACAACCCAGCAGCTTTATGAAAGAAAAGGAAAGAAAGAAGCTGTTACAGCAAGTTCTGCTTCTCAGTCTGCTGAGACCAAGATAGATGAGATGGCTAAAATGGTTAAAATTCTTACTGCAAAATTGAATAAACTAGAGCTTGAGAAGAATGCTAGTAAACCTGCTCCAGAAGCTGAACGAAATCCAAACAACCAGAATCAGTTCAGAAGGTAGTTTTCTCCTAGATTTATGCCAAGAGAGCGCATGAATAATGATATCCAACGAGAAAGGAGGGAGAATGAGGATCAAAAAGTGCCCCCACCTTTTCAAAATAATTTGGTTGATGAAGAAGAAATTGATCAACAGCTGCTCTTTGAAGAAACTGAGACTGATCAGGATATGAACCACATTGGAGATAGATTGTTTACAGGTTTTGTTACTGAAGAAGATTTTTTGAATTCAGAATGCTACAATGCTAACATGTTTGAAACTGAAGATGATGTAGGCATGGAAAATACTGCTATAACTGCTTCTACTCATCAGAGTGGACCACCTAAGAAGACCTTAAATCTCAGATCAAGTCCAAAACAAGTGACCCAAGCTCCGAAGAAAAAGGCAGTTGTTCCTGTTGCACTTGTTCTTGCTAAACAAATAACTGATCCTGTCATAGAGAAGAAGCAATCTGCAGAAAAATCAAAGAAGAATGCTAAAGTTGAAGAGGTAAACAAATCTGTTCAGAATTTTAGTTTGGAGAATGAACTGGAGAAGTTAAAGATTCTTGTACCTTTGACTGAGTTAATAAAGAATCCATCATATAAGGATACAGTTCTGAAAGTAATGAATATACCCAGTAATCATCCTGTTTCAGATACAGTTAACTTGCAGGAAGAAAACCCTAGAATTTTCATTGGATCAGCTCTGGCTGAAAAGACTGAGAATGAGGCTGGTGCTTCTCCTCCTTTCTATGTAACCTTGAATGTACACGAGCAAATGATTCATAATTGCCTGTTAGATTCAAGATCATCCCATAACTTGATGCCAAAAGCTGTAATGGAAGCCCTGGGCCTTAGTGTCACTAAACCATACCATGATTTATATGCCTTTGACTCTCGAGTTGTGAAGTGTCTAGGAGTAATAAAAGACATGGTTGTCAGCCTTGCTCAGTTGCCCATGAAAAGTGTGATAATGGATGTTGTAGTAGCTGACATCACACCAAAATTTGGCTTGCTACTTTCTAGGTCATGGGCTAAGAAGGTTGGGGGAACATTACAGATGGACCTCTCTTATGCCACCATTCCTATTTTTGGTGGAGAAAATAGGAGACTTTACAGAGAGCTGCAGCTTGCTTACATAGTCACAGATGATAAAAACCCCACCTATCACCCAATGTACTCTGTGGATAAAGACCTTGGTTCATGCATATTACAGTTTAGTGAAGAGGATAATTCTGCTGGTCTATTACAAGTGGAAAAATAGCAGCACATAAAACACAGCAGAGAAGAGGAAGATGCATTGTGGTAGTTGTACTTTGATGGATCCTCATGCAGAGAGGGTGCTGGAGCTAGAGTTTTAATCATTTCCCCTGGGGGTGAAACAGTGAAACTCATGTATAAATTGGAGTTTGTTACCACTAACAACACTGCCGAGTATGAAGCTCTGCTATTGGGATTGAAGGCTGCTAAAGATTTGGGAATTCAGTAGATTTCTGCATTTGGCGACTTCGAACTAGTTGTTCAACGGGTGAAGAACAAATATCAAGTAAAGCAGGGTTTGCTGAAAGTATATCGAAATGAGGTATGGGATATGCTTGAAAACTATTTTATAGCATTTAATATCACTCATATTCCAAAGAATCATAATGAGATTGCAGACTCTTTAGCTTTGGCTGCCACACATTTCAGAATCCCTAAAACCACTCAGCTAAAGTATCCTATAGAAGTGAGGTATAGACCATGTGTTCCCGATAATGTGAAGCACTGGAGGGTTTTTGAAGATGACATTGAAATAAAAAAATTTCTTGAGCTTATAGATGAGTTTTCAAATACTCAAATTGATCAGGAAGAAGATGAAAGGGATGAACAGTTAAATGAGTTTGCTGCAGAAGAGATAGCAGGGCATAAAATTATTGAATTGAAGAGCAATTTCATTCCAAAAGGTTTAGTACCTTTAGAAAGAATATTCACAAAGGATGATACACCTTCAAAGCCAATAATTCAATCTTCAGAAGATAATGTAGAGGACTACAATATTGGTTCAGCAGAACATCCCGGGATGGTAAAAAATTTTAAATTCCTAACAGTGGAACAAAGAAATAGATATATCAAGCTGTTGAAAAAACATCTAGATGCATTTGCCTGGTCTTATAAGGAATTAAAAACTTATGATACAGCAATTATTCAGCACAAGGTCCCTTTGAAACCTAATGTCAAGCCTTTCAGACAGAAACTAAGAAGAATCAATCCAGCTTTATTCCCTGTAATTGAAAAAGAAGTAAAGAAGCTGTTGGATGCAAAGATAATAGTGCCTCTCAGGTACTCTTCTTGGGTTGCTAATCTGGTTCCTGTTAGAAAAAAGAATGGGAAAATTAGATTATGTGTTGACTTCAGAAATCTAAATCGATCATCATTAAAAGACAATTATCCTCTTCCCAAGATTGAACATGTTTTGCAACAAGTAGTTGGAGCTCAGAGGATTTCTATGCTAGATGGTTTCTCAGGGTACAATCAGATTGCCATGCACCCTGATGACAAGGAAAAGACAGCTTTTACAACCCCCTGGGGGACATTTATGTATGACAAGATGCCTTTTGGATTGATGAATGCTGGAGAAACCTTCCAGAGAGCCATGGACATTGCATTTGTGGGAGAGAAAGATAAGTTTGTGGTTATCTATCTGGATGATATTACTGTATTCTCAAAATCTGATGATGAACACTTGAAGCATTTGGAGCAAACCTTCCTAAAATGCAGAAAATTTGGCCTGTCTCTGAACCCAAAAAAATCACATTTTGCTGTGCAAGAAGGTAAATTACTTGGTCACTTGGTGTCTACTGATGGCATCAGAATAGATCTTGAAAGAGTGAAAGCAATACTGAAGATTAGCTTACCTCGGAGTAAAAAGGATGTTCAATCATTTATTGGCAAGATAAATTTTCTGCGGTGGTTTATTCCCAACTTTGCTGAAACCATTAAACAAATCACAGCCATGTTAAAGAAAGATCAGGAAGTAAAGTGGACTGCTGGGAAAAGGTAGCATTTGAGAAAATCAAAGTAGCTCTTACTGAAGCACCTGTATTGGTAAGTCCTGATTTTACTAAAGAATTCCTTACCTTCTCATTTGCATCAGAAGATACAATTGCAGCTGTTTTACTTCAGAAGAATAAAGAAGGATTGGAATAGCCTATTTCTTTCTTCAGCCAAACTCTCAGAGATTTTGAGCTGAAATAGAGTATATTGGAGAAACAAGCTTATGCTCTAGTAAAAGCTTTGAAATTTTTTCAGAATCTATATCCTGCATTCAAAGGTAATTTCTTTTGTACCTAATCCTGCTGTGAAGGAGGTGTTAACTCAGCCTGATAGTGAAGGAAAGAGAGACAGATGGATTGCGAAGATTATGGAATATGATGTAGAGATTAGACCTACTAAGCTTGTCAAGGGACAAGGTTTAGCTAAGCTGTTGGTTGACTCAAATTGTCAGGCCCTAGGACTGCATGTCATGGCTGAAGAATCAGTTCCTGAAGAAGATCAAGTACAACTGGAGAAAGAAAAGATCATGGATTTTTATTCATCATCAGCCTGGTATGCAGACATTGTTCATTTTTTGTTGTTTCTGCAATGTCCTGAACATTTGGATAAGAAGGTTGCCAGATCTTTAAAACTCAAAGCCACTAAATATTGTTTAGTTGAGGATCAATTGTTCTGGAAGGATCCAGGGGGTATTTTGCTCAGATGTTTAGACCAATCTGAAATAAGAGAGGTGATTTCAAAATCTCATGAAGGTGCATGTGGAGGGCACAAGTACTGGAAAGCAACAGCTTACAAAATTTTAAGAGCTAGATATTATTGGCCATCTTTATTCACAGATGTTTATCAGCAGGTAAGAGCATGTATTCCTTGTCAGAAATTTGCAAGTAAGCAGAAATTATTGCCTTTGCCTTTAAAACCTATTGCAGTCAATGCCCCTTTTCAGCAGTGGGGTCTGGATTTTATTGGAGAAATAAATCCAGCATCTTCAGGACAGCATCATTGGATTCTAACTGCAACAGATTTTTTTACAAGATGGGTAGAAGCCATTCCCACAAGGAATGCTACAGACAATGTAATCATGGAATTCATTGAAGAAAATATTTTGAGCCGGTTTGGTTGTCCACAGAGATTAATAACAGATAATGCAAAGGCATTCAAATCCAAGGCAATGGTGGCCTTTTGTGAAAGAAATGGCATCATTCTGAAGCACTCAACTCCCTATTATCCTTAGGGCAATGGTCAAACTGAATCTTCCAATAAGAACATCATTCAGAGCATCAAGAAACTGCTGAAGCATAACAAAAGGTCTTGGGATTCAATGCTGAAGTATGCATTATGAGTAGATAGGATTACAGTGAAACAAGCAATTGGAACTTCTCCATTTCAGCTAGTTTATGGTACAGAAGCAGTGTTCCCTGTTCAATTGGGGATTCCAGTGATGAAATTTCTTCAGAATTCTCAAGAGGAACCTAATGATATGCAAAGGAGACTATTTGAAATGATAGAGTTACAGCAAAATAAAGAGAAGGTGGATGAAAAAGCACAGCTGTACAGAGCCAAGATTAAAAACAGGTTTGACAGGAATATTAAGGAAAATACTTTCATAGAAGGTGAGATGGTTCTACGATGGGACGCAAGAAAGGAACAGAAGGGAAACCATGGTAAGTTTGACAATCTTTGGTTTGGCCCTTTTCTGGTATCAAAGGTTTTAGAAAACAATACTTTTATCCTGCAGTCCTTGGAAGGTGAGGAGTTGTCCAGCCCTGTTAATGGACGATTCCTCAAGCATTTTTATAGTCCATACAAGCATTTTCACTGATCATTGTACATACCAGTGAGTGAATTACAATAATACTCCATAGCCCAATGGAAATTTTTTGCAGAATAGATAAGACAACAGACAGAAGGCACTAGTCTACAGGTTCTTGAAGCCTCACAGGGAGGTCTTCATCCCGCAGCTGGAGCCGGATGTTATGTCAGGAATTTGTTTCTACCTTTTAACAACTTGATAACCTTTTTGATCAAATATGCTTATTTCTTTGACTTTATTTTCTTCAATTACTATAGGAAATTTTTTATATTTATTTTAATTTTGAGTTTTTCTTGTCTTTAAATTTATTTATTTTTTTCATTTAGGCATTGAAGGGTATTTAAAAGGTCATATTATTAAATAATGAAGTCATATTTAGCATCATGAGCAAGGTTCAGCTTTTAAACCACATGCAAAATGACCCAAAGCTGCTTAAAAGCACCAAAACAGTGTTAATGATATTCTTGTAGCACTGGGGCTGAAAATCACCAAAGACACGCTACAAGAATATCGCGATTCCAAATACTTTCGATTTTTCAATAAATTTTGGCACGCTTGGGCTAATGAATGACTAATTATGTGTTTTAGAGGATTCATGACGTGTTGATGCAGAAAACATCATGATTTCAAATGCTTGCACGTCGTGACGAAATCGTGCTCATCATCAGCACCGGTGTAATCCATTTCGACAGATATCCACATGGTTTGAGGTAATGTGGCATGAATTGGTTATCTACAAGCATATTCAAACACGGAGGACTTAATGAGGTAACCATACCCACTAAAAAAACCGAGCATCATCGCCAACTGGACAAGCAAGAGGTGTTGAGGGCTTCACGAGAAATTAGGGCTTCCTAATTCCGTTGCTAACAACTAAATTGAATGTTGGTGGACATCTGTACAACCAAGGTGACTCATCTGACAGTGTGGGTCGTGATTTCAAACAACAACAGTGGAGCAATTTACAGGTATTCCTAAAAAACCAATATAACAGTAAATTTGGGGCTTTTTCGCTGGAGCTTACTCTATTCAAATTGATCAAAGGATAGGTTAAATTGTGCTTTTAAACGCAATCTTAACCAGAGAAATAGCTATTTGTTGATGATCTGCGACGCCAGGCTGAATGAGGGTTAAAGATAACAGTTTCGTTTTTTATGAAATTTAACCCTGTCAATGCTATGAACAACCTGTACATTGAATAGTGTTTTTAACTTCCAAAATTAATCTCCTGTTCACAAACAATACAAGAGGATACATTTAATTTGCGGTGATTGAAGAATAATGGGCAGGAGTGGTAAAATAAACAGAGTTGAACCAACAGATGTAGAATGGGTTGAAAAACTACCTGAGTGTGTGGAGCTGTTCAAACAAGCTGGCTGAATGGATTTTTTCAAAAAGATTGATGGATATAATGCAAAGGTGTCCTGCAAGTTTGCCCAGGGTTTCAAGAATGACATGGTGGTTTTTGATACTTTGAAATTCAAGCTGACAGTTAAATTGATTTCAGAAGCCACAGGGATTAAGAATGAGGGCGAACAATGGTTTAAGAAATTGCCCTTTGACTTTGATCCACAAAGATACCTCTTGCCAAATGTCATACCTGATTGGAATAAAGGTGTCCTGATCCAAAATGTCAGAAAAGAATGGGTTGAGCCAATCAGAATATTACAGAGCTATGTTACTTGTGAGGGCAGGTATGCTTTTGTATACAAATATCATTTTAGATTCCTTCAACACATGGTGGGGGTGTCCAAGATGTACCTGCCATTCTTCTTTTTGAAGAGTTTACAGAAAATGTCCAACAAGGTGAAAGGGCCAATAGATCATTCCTCTCAGTCCATCTATCACCATGGATTAATCAAGTTGATTATTAGTACTGTTTTGCAGCGTGAAGGAAAGACCTGGGACTTCTTCATCTTTTGGTCTAGTTTTGAAGATCAAAAGTCTAAGAGGAAAACAGATAAGGGTAAGGTCTTGTTGAGAAAGTTAGGCCATAAGTCAAAGCTGGAAGATAAGGAAAAGATCAAAATTGAAGAAGCAACAGAGCCTGTGGAGGAAGACAATGAACAAAAGACATTCTCAGCCAGCTCTAAAGGCAAGTATACACTGTTTGAAGATAAGAAGGAATAGCCTGAACAGAATTTGACGCCTGTAGCAGATCCTCAGGAAGAGAAAAAGGTTGATATAAAAGTGGTTGATGTACCTAAAGAGGAGATTCACACTCAGCCGAGAAGCCCTATCACCATTCTCTCAGATGATGAGGGATATCTATTGGAAGAAGAACAGACCATCTCCAAAATAGAAGTCAAAGCTGAAATAGAAGAAATTCATACTTCAGATAGCAAAACAACAAGACCTAACAGGAAAAGGAACAAGCTGGAAGTAGTAGAATTGGTTGCTATTCAGCACCAAGGGAAAGAATTGAAGATGATGGGAGAAGCAACATCATTTTGGAGACCTAAAACTAGGTCAAAGAACAAGTTGAGATTAAACATGAAGAAATTGTTGAATCCTAAATTAAATACAAATGACGTGACTGTTTTAGATGAAGTGTCCATGGATGATGATAAACCAGAAATAGATAAAATGCAGCCACTATTTAAAGAAGAAACTCCTTCAATAGAAACAGCGAGTGAAGAAAATCCAAAGCCCAGCATTGAAGACACTCCTTCGGAACTATTGATTGAAGAGACAGAAATCTTCAAAAAGCTTGACATTCCTTGGTAACCTGATGAAGAACAAGATTCTACAATGGATAAATTAGCTAATTCTGATAGGGAAAATTTGCAAAAAACTGTTAAACAGTATAAACATTAGATGAGCTATATGTAGGAGGTCAATGATGGATTGATGATGGCTAACAGGAGGTTGAGAGAAGATCTCCAAGATGTAAATGACAATTTTCAGGAACTAGTAGCTGATGCAAAAGAAGCATTTAAAAGAAAAAGAGCTGCTGACATTCATTGCACACAGTTGGAGAAGACAATCCAGGACCTGTAGCAGAAAAACAAAGAGCTCATCAAAAGGATAAGTGACATGGAGCAGGAGCAGAAGAAGGCTAAGAAGAAAGACCAAGCATCAGATGGTATCGCTCTACTGGCAGAGGTGGCAAAAGACCTATAAGACAGTTGTACATTCAGTTAGTTGTCATTAGTTAGCAAACTGATATGTTAATGATGTGCTATTTTTAGCATATTTTGTAACTTTGTAAATATTCCGCATTTACTTTACCTCATCGAATAGGTGGAAGTCAGTTAGGTTTAGAGGCCTAACTGATTTTGTAAAGCATAGTATTTAGACATGTTAGGCAGTCATTGAGAGGGTTCAATTTTTGGGAGCTTCAGGAGATCTCCAGATTATCTTTGTCTGCAGACTTGTTCAGAGCTAAGTACTATGACTCTTGTATGCATTTGATGACAGACTATGAAATATATGATACTTATTACCCTTCAGCATATGTTTTAGCTTTATTTTGAGTTTGTTTAACTACTGGACTGATATATTCGTTGCTGGTTCATGATTTCTTTACTTGTGATGCTTGTCAGCCCTGAATGAACTTTAAGATTATATGCTGATTTTTATTTGTAGATTATATGATGTATCTTTGTCTTTACTTGTTTATAATTCAGTTTCTTGCTTAGCTGATGAATGTAATCCCTGATTGGCTACCAAAATCATAACCAAGAAAACATTCCAGAAAACCCAAAACCTAGTTTACTTTGTTGAATTTTATTTGAGATTGTGTTGGCTTGTTTCTTTAGCCTTGGAAACAATTTCTGGCACAAACAGATCTAAACCAAGCAAGCAGATAATATTCCAAAGGATATTATAGGATGATGAGGGCCCATAATATACTAGTGAAGTGATGAAGAACAATTATCAGGGGTCCATAGTACAGACACTATGGGGCCAAGTGCTAGAATCACCCAACCGCCTTCCCAAAGAGCTGCAGAGGATTTCCTCCCGAATTTGTCCTAGGTGTAATGGAAATATCCTTCCACCACCACCCATGTAGAGCCCTAAAAGTCTTGGATACTAATGATACAAACAATATAGAGAGGGTCTTGGGGGATAGTCGCAGGTCAAATCAATATGCTTGGGCAGGGTAATTGAGCTCGAAATCCAAAAGCACCAAGGTACTAGTGAATCCCCGTATGCGTACTGACTCTGGTAGATTCTTGATCAAATAGAGGAGGGGTATCTCCAATGAATCAATATCACACAACCTCATGCTTAACTCCAGTGTGAGTGGATCTTCTCGGTTCACGTTCTACAGAGGTGGATTTACCTAACGACAGGCCACTATGATTTGAGTTTAACTACTTTGGATAGTTTAATCAACCTAATCCAAAGCACTAACATAAGCTAGTTTGTGTAAGAGCCTAAAAATAAAAGTTACTACTTAATTTTAGGTTTAAAGTTCTTTTTAGGGTTGTTGTTACTCAAGGGTAGTTTATGCGTGTGTGAAGTGGTTACGACTAAAAATAGAAAAACAAAATGTGTAATAAGATGTGCAAATGATTTTACTTATTTTTCTGTTTTCGCTTATATCTTTCTAAATCTGAAATGTTGATAAAGTAAGTCTAAGTAAAATTAAAAAATTTCTTTTCTTTTTCAAAAATTAGTGCATGCAACTATTACTACTTTTGAAAAGAAACAAAAATTCTTGTTAAGGGAAAAACACTTGTTCTTTTTTGCAATTTTATTTTTAAATATGAGAAGAACAAGTAAAAACACTCTAAAAATTTAAGTGTATACAAGTTGTACCTAAGCCTATAAGAGACAGAAAAATACTCATAGAAAGCGGAAAATAACAAGCTCAAAAAGCTACCTCCATCAAGACAAAGAAATAACTAACTTGGAATAAGAACACTTCGAAACCAACCGACAAGAAGAAGAGAATGATGACTCTTTTTCAAGATATCATAATGCTTTCAATTAGGTCAATGATCATAAGAGATCATTCCAAGTGTCTACCAACCAAAACTTGAACTTGAAATACCTAGGTACACCCTCAACAAGTAAAAAAAGGACCAAAAATATCTCAAGGAAGAGTAATAAGACTCAAACAAAGACTGACAATAGGCTAGAATGATCCAATTAAAAGGAAAAACTTCATAAGAAATCAAAGCAAAGACCAAAAATTCAACCCTAGGAGGAAAACCAAATCCTACAGGGGTACCCATCACTGTAAATACAACAACTTGTGAGTGACTCATGGGTGCAACACAAGAAACTCATGGGTAGTAGGGGAACTCAAGACTGTATATATCTGCAGGTCGTTCGTCTTATACAAAAAACTAAAACAAAAAGAAGAAAACCTTTAAAAAGGACCAAGTCTAAGTATTAACCAATGGTTTGTACCCTCTGCAAACCCTTCCATAGAACTCATGAACTGACTCTAACTGAAGAAAGCCTACACAAGGACTCCCAGAGCAACAGAAAAAACTCCCCAGCGGAGTCACCAATTATGTTGTTTGGTATTTTAACCTATGACTAGGAAATTTATAGAGGTCACCAACATACTATTGAGACATTACATAATCTAACTAATAGGAAAGCAAATCACAAGACCTTTCTTTAATGAAGAAGAACTAGGGTTGCAAGTTAAGTGAAAGTACCTTGGATATAAGAAGTTCGATCCAAGCTTGAAACTCTAAATCTTCGATCTGCAATCCCAAGTAAAGAATCCTGCAAAATAAGAAATAACTTCCTCAAAAATTTGACTACATAGGCATGAACAATCAATCAAACATGAAACTCATACATAAAGGAAGTATGACAGATTCAATAGATTTAATTCATAAAATAAATACAATTGTTTTGTGGGAAAATATATTCTCTTGTATTAATCAGATAAATGACAATAAGCTATACTTGATTATGCAACAAGCATTGTTGAAACCTGGTTTTGGGATCTTGCTCCTTTGCTTATGCATATATTTCTCCATCATTTCAATACACAAAGGGCTCTACTCCCTTCCTATAGTCTTCTCGTTTGTATTTATAACAAATTTTGAAAAGATAGGTTCGAGAGATAAGTGGTTAGGGAACGTATGGTAGTTAGAAGAACTACCATAACTAACTCTAATTTGATTTTGATTTTGATTTTTCATAATTTTAGAAGGTACCCGCGGGTGTGAAAATTGACAACCAGCGGGTGGCCCGCGAGTCTTCTTCCAGCAAGTAGTGGGTGTAACGTTTTTTGGGAAAATTGCAGGTGGTCAATGAAGCACCAGCGGGTGACCCGTGAGATGGAAGTTATAAGAGTTGTGGTTATGTCCTAAAAATGTGTCACCAAAATGGATAAATTGGAGAAAATGTTGTATGATTAAGGCCATGTGCATCTATAGCCAATAAAGCTCTTCAATCCATAAAGTCCTTTTTTTGTGATCGATAGTGTGGTGTCATCATGGATGGAGAAGTGCCATTTTGATTAATAACAGATGTGTACAACTAGAATTAAATATCCACTCACTTTGAGTAGCATGAGTATATAGGGCATAAGAAACACTAACAAAGAATGTATAATTGTCCATCATACCTTATGGAAGTTAGTGTTGAACATTAGATGACCATCAATTCAACATGTTTACTTCGATTTTCTCGACCTTCTCTTCTATGTTATTGATCTTATTCTAACAAACCTTTCCATGTGTTCCACTTTCCCACAATAGTGGTAGGTCTTCTTATTTCCAACATTTTTACTCAAATTTGGCTCATATCGCTTCTTCTTCTCATTCTTCTGAACTCTCTTCAGACTTATCTCCAGGTTACACTATTGATTCCTTTCTTTGTAGTTATATAAAACGTTTCCTTCAATTGATGGGCCTAATGCTTGACATTTATTTTACCTTCATCAAATAATTTCTCTTGATCCCTAATCAATAATCCATATAAATATTCAAAGGTATCTTTATTACCTTCTTTTTTTCTAGATGCCTAACTAGCATGGAACGTCGAAAAAAATATATGATAGGGTGTCTTTAGATTCATGAGGAACAGTCCAATGAGATAACCGTTTTCCTTCAGAAATTCCTTGTCATGTACACTCAATTTCAATTCTAAGTTCTTAATAGGATCCAAGTAGTCCTCAATCCTTTCAAAGGAGAGAGGATCTCAAGAGATGAACTATTTCTTAATCTACATAACTTAATTTTGATCGAATTTAACAAACAAGTTCTAAATTTTCTTCAAAACCTCATGAGGATAGTCAATCATGTTTATACAAAATGTAACATCCCCATCCCTCAATCCGGGTAGCAGGAGGGGACATTAACTGAATCAGGGCCTTTAAATTTTTCCCCATAGCCATAATTATGAATTTACAAAATTTGAAATGCATGTGCAGACATGTAAATAAAAAAAACAGCAGAATAAACTCAATCCACACACACATAACATGCAATTTACATGCATAATTATCACATGAATACAAATAAAAATCATTGCACATCGAATACATAAGAATATTTATCTTTAAGCAAAGAATATCCAAGCAACTAGTTTTGTAAGAGTGATTTTCCACTCAGCCATAGGCACTCTTTCTAGCATATACACTTTTTGTTGAGAGGCCAACCCCAAGCTGGTTTATGAGGCCACCAGGGTGAAGGAAACACCTATAGGATTCTATCTCTCATCCCACAACCCATTCTGCTAATTATGCTTATTCGAAAAGATCAACCAGAGCTCTACAGGGATATCACTAAGTCATATGGGCAATGGAACTCCTTCCAGCTACCCCACACAACACAAGGAAGGAATTTTCCTTCACTAATCCAGAGTTCCCTCGGGAAATCCAACCCTTACAGTGCTTACCAGTGTGTGCAGTAAGAGTCCAACCTATTGTATGCTAATGGAGACTCTCTTTCAACATTAATCCATGGCTTCTCAACCATCCAAAAGTAGTAGAACTCAATGGGTAAGGGTTCCTAGCTTTCCCAACCTCCATGCTCACTTACAACCATCTATTTTTCCTTCCAAAAATGAAGCTCTATCTTCCAAATCAAATTTCTAGGTTAACATAGTCTGGTAATGGACATAAACAACAATGGAATACTCTAGGTGGTGTAGCAATATGCATGAGAGAATGAGAATGATCAAAAGAGTGTTGAATCCAAGGATATGAGGTAAGAGTGAAAAGACAAATGACGTAGCTTTTGACCATAGAAGAATTAGGACTACTGATAGATGACATAACTATCACAAATCCCATGCTTCCATAACTACATGAAGTGACTTTTCCCCACCAACCTCACATGTGCATTCAATGATTGGATTTAATAGTCAAGAGAAGGTAATTGGATTATTTAAGGCACATGTCATATTTTGAATGAGATCTAAGGTTGACACATGTAAGCATAGGATTTGGTTTCCCCATAAGCCCCTTCCTCTTCCCCTTTGGTGGAATCATAGCCCCTCTAGTGCTCTTTACACATCCATCTTGAACCATTTTATTAATTTTCAACATAATATTTACATACATTTCGAATTTCCATGATAAGCCAATCATATGATCCAAATAAAACTATATACACCATACATGCCTAGCCATTCACTAGTTGGACCTTGGCCTTGAGCTCCACACTAGGAATCCATACTAGAATATTTACACCATTTACATAATTTTGATTAAATACATTCCAAGTCAAAATTGGGGATATTACACGGAAGTGGATCTCTCTTTAAATGTAGGTAGCAATCACTCTTGCAGCCTCATTATTCTTCCTATCTTGGACAAACTTCTATTGATGATCCGTTAGATATAGGATTTCATTCTTGATAAACTACCTCAACACCTTACTTTTTAGTAAGGTCTCTATACCTTGTGCACATATTCCATAATTGTGACCATTCAAGATCTGGGTTCTTACTTGGAAGCCATGACATTGATCTGTTGACCTAAACCTTGATACAACCTGCAAATTGAAAACTAGAGGGAATCACAAATATATTTGACTCAATAGGGTGCATCTAGTTGACACCTCAAGAGGATTGTATACAACAATATGCAATTCAAACCAACAACTCTAATACCATGTTGGAGAATTGGGGAATTAGATAGTTTAGAGATTTAATTATTTAGACAAGAGATGGTGTTGATAGACACCATTTAAACACTTCAGCACATTGTATGACAATTGGAAATACATCAAGATGCATTGTCCCTTAACCATGATTCATTACATTCTCAATCCATATGGTCATCCTTTAATAGTTCCAAGATATAACCAAATCCCTTGAAGTGAGGAATGACATGTCCATATCCTTGAGTCATAGCACATAATAGCCTCCTTGATTTCTTCCCTATTTGTGCCATAGTTGATGGTTTGTTTTAACTTCCCAACTATTTGGTTGGTTATGATAGTTTTAAACCTTAATAGTGCAATAAAAACTCATACAGATTCTTAACCAATAACAAAAAATACACAATGGCACATGCATAACACAGAGATTTTTACCTGGAAACCCTTAACTGGGAAAAAACCAGCAAAACTTAGAGCCAAACAACTCTTTTCATTATATGTTTTCTTAACCATTTACAATACAATATATAGTATTCGCAGCATCTAAAACCCTAATTCGTTTACCCAAAATTAGCTTACAACCCTAATCCCTTTACCGGGATTAGATAGAATACAATGGGTCAAAACAACACACACCCACCATGTGAAGAGATATAACACACCCAACAGGTTAGTCAAATCTTTCGTTAGTTGGTCGATCCAACTATTAGAGACACTAGTCATCCCACTAATCAACCAACTATTCAACCACTCAATTGACTCTTCTAGTTGGTCATCTGTCTACAAAACATCTAGAGGTGTGATGTACTAGCAAGGCTTGTTGTTCAAAAAAGTTTCAATTCTCATCAAAGAATGTGATTTAGAAAGGGTGGATTGGGTAAATATGTAATATGCAACACTCCATACATATATGGAAATAAGGAGGGTTCAATACAAACCCCATTTCGAATTATACTTGGGAAATAAGCAATAATTCTGAGGTCATTCCTCCAATTAAAATTCCACCTTACTCTCAAGGGATAAAACAAGGATCCTAATAGGAGGCATTAAGGAAGTAACTGTAATGAAACTAGGATTTCCACCACTATCATAGTTTACCGACTCCAAGAGAAGTGCAGATTCAATAGTAGGGACTCTAATTTTGAAAAGGTTTGGCATATAAGGAATTCAGTGACAGGAAATTTGCAGTGAGAATTTTGCAATTTGACAAGTTTCAAACCTATTAAGCAGGTTCATCCTCAAGAGAACAAATCCATGTCAAATATTACATGAACCACTCAATTGATGGACCAGGCCCTACAAAAGCATCAACAAAAACAAGAAAATTAGGAAAATCCCAAGTGGGAGGGTGGGAGGGTCACCCAACTCCAAATTCCATAGGAAGGGGTCAGAAGAATCAACCATAACGAACATGAAAAGTACTAGTGAGAGTTGGTTGTCTAATTGAGGAATAAAACCAATAAAATAATAAAAAATAAGATTGACAACTTTTTTATTATCACAAAGAAATTACTCTACTATGACACAAATCGTTTTTTATAGGTGAGAGGTGTAAATTCCCCATTGAGAATCTACTAGTCCTATAAGAAATGATTTGACTAATCACTAGTTCAAGAATGCAACCTTTTATTATAGTTAAATTCAATAAGTTATTTTCACTTACGTTGATAGTGCCAAAAAAACTAAAAGTTGGTGATATTAATAAAGAGGCATGCACAATATTAATAGAAAAAAATTATTAGAAAAAAAATGGTCGATAAAATCATATGAATTTCCACTAAAGGGAA
This sequence comes from Larix kaempferi, assembly GCA_027924585.1. NCBI lineage: Eukaryota > Viridiplantae > Streptophyta > Pinopsida > Pinales > Pinaceae > Larix > Larix kaempferi. The sequence goes on along the minus strand of BSBM01000066.1, from coordinate 17,606,014 downwards.
ATTAAATATTGAAATCTAGAAGGGACAAACATTATCAAAAAAATATGGGAAGCCAATACGAAAGAGTGGTCGTTGTTGAGAAGTGATTGAGAAAACGAATGAAGAAGTAGAAGGCTTTTGATCAAGGAGACCATTTTTCATTATGATGTTTTTTTTCAAATGAAAAATACTATACTTTATTAAAGAAGTATGATTACATTCCATTCCCGGCCAAACCACCGGCTCGAGAAGACACCACCAGTCCAAACCCTGAAAATTGCCCATTCCAAAGGGACAAGCTACCCTAGATGTCAAGTAGGACACCAGCTAATGAACAATCTAACCGAAAATTTCAAACGAAATACAAGATAAAACCAGGATATACCAATCCTCCAAATGTTTCCAGGACCAGGGATATATAAACGTAGGAAAAAAAAATGAAGAGTGAAAATGGCAGAGAACGTTGCCTTGTATAGAATTATCCACCTCGACGATACCGCAAAAAGGAGGCGAAACAAGAGAGGAAATGACAGTAAAATAAAGCCGCCTTGTACAAAGAAATATCTACAAAAACTACACCACCAAAAATACAACACTAGAGAGGGAAGAGTTTCCAGAAACCAAAGGTAGGCTAGGCCGTACCGGCAAGTATCTCATAATAGATGCACCCTTTAGTAGCCACAAGTCCATGACGATAAAGTGTATCAGCAACTGAATTATGCTCCCAATAAATGTGCACAATATTAGTCTGAGTGCAAATGCCCAGGAGAAGTCTAGTCTGATCCATCCATGAGTGGAGGGCGAGTGCATTGATAATGGCCACATTGTTGGCCCAATTCACGATGGCCAGTGAATCCCCAACCGCCTGCTCCAATAATATATTTGATAATGAGGAGAAAAATAGTACCAACCATAAATCTAGTAGCTCACCCTTAGTGTTTGTACCACTACCACCACACATACATATCCTGATCTAATCAACATTTTGTAATTCAATAAAGGCCCCCGCCCACAACGACCAGAAGAAATCAGTGCAGCACCATCGAACCGTGCATGGTTTCAAGATCTAAGAAGATGAGGGGGCCAAGAGACACGATCACGATTACCAACAACTTGCCCCAATGAAGAGGAAACAATGTACTCTAATGAGAGCGCACGAATATGGAAAGCCACCCTGCTAGGATCGGGATATATATGTTGTCAAAGATCAGTCAATTACACACTTTCCAAATCTCCCACACCACGAGACAGGCCAAACAACGCAAATCATAATTAACTGAAAACAATGTTTTGAACCAACCCTGTAATGAGAACACCGAACCATGCTATAAATGAATAAAGGGATCATTGATGAATGACCAGACTTTTACAGTGAATGGGCTATAATACACAGGAAATAATTAAACTATTTTAATTCTGCTGAGAAAACATGAATTATTATTTTACTATTATTTTTATTATTTTGACATAAAAGTCAAAATATGAAACAAATTGTAATGATTTCTTTAAATTAATAAAAATGATGGAAAGGGGGACATAAGTGGAATTAATTGTTGTCGAGTGTTTACTGACCCACAAGAGGAAAAGACAAGTGGTGAAAGCCTCTGAGTGGGAACTCAAGATGCAAGAGGCATCATCCCTAAAAATCAGGTCACCACTCCTAGTTGAGTGTTAAAGAGCAGGAGGCTCATAAATGACCAAGTCCTAGGACAAATACTATAAATTAATAGGTCCATGAGCAACAGGAGGCTAGGATTGGACAGGGATTGAAATCATGATGCAAGAGATGGCGCATTGAAGGGTTTTTCTCTTGTGGTTCAGCGAACAGGCTTGGGGTCCTGGAGTAAGTAGCTTGGTTGCTTCAAGAGTTGGTTGGAAAGAACGGTTATCCCACGTTTGTTTTCCCACCTACAGTAACAGGCTCTTAGTTCTCTTATTTATACATTTTATTTGCTAGCTAATCTTAATCTATATCTCGGTCAAACTCTTGGAAAACATTTTACGAAGATTATTATTTATCTATTCATAGGGAGTTTATGAATATATATATATATATATATATATATATATATATATATATATTATGCATGTTGTTCATTAACATGTTCGATTTAGAAAGAAGTATAGATTCCTCTTTTAGCTATAATCCGATATTATAATGACTGCGAAGGAAATAAACAGTTTACAAAATGACTGTTTGAAAATGTTGATTCTGTAGTAACCATCGGAAAATTACTTCTGTACCTATTTCGGAAAGAAAAAAACAACTTTGTTTTGAATTTAAAATGCAATGACCTAGTTACAAATCCAAATTTGGAATCTAGGCGGTCCAACGCTTTAGTTTCTATTTCTCTTGTTTATCATTTCGTATGAAGTTTTTCGTTAGAAATCAAAGCAAGTATTAGGTTTGTAAAGTTAATTCATTATACTTTTATTTTCTGAAAAATTTTGAGTGATAATAAATTCGTCACACAGAACCCTAGTAATTCCTTTCTTAAAAAAATGAACTGCTCAGTTACAAATTATGTTGTGCTAATACATACTTTCACAAAAAAACTCAATAGTTGAGGTTAGAACTTATTTGAAACTTTTATAAAATAAAATCCACAGAAAGACTCTTAACACCCTAATGTTTCGCAGACTATAGTATTATATTATCCTAGAAAAATCTACTTTTAATAAACTAAGCTTAGATCGGAAGGATGACTATTTTTCTTTAAAGGCATTTAAGAAACATTTTTTCCTTACAAGCATTCTGTTCAAAGATCTTCAGCATAGAAATATTTAAGGAAATTACCAACGATGGAAAACGTAAGCTGTAAAAGAAAAACCCTCATAGATATTAATCACAGTCCAGCCGCCAAGCCTCGGCTTAAAAATTACAATAAGAAGATCTTTGAAAAACGCTTGAATCACGTTGAGAATCCAAAATGCATTAAAATTTATACTCCTACGTTTTACATCTCTATAAAAGTCTAAACAAACAAAAAGAACAGCGACCTGCCTTTTTGTTTTGTTTCAAATCAAACGTTTTTACCCTTGCCTGAAAATGTGAAGGTAACTTATCTCTATCACGAGTTCCATTACATAACCTAGAATTGTTCCTTGGCTTGCATCCTGGAATAGAGCTGAGACCACCCAAGGTTTTTAACCCTCGTTTTTCCTTTTTAATTGCCACCTGCATGCAGATTTCAGTCAGTTAACTCACATAATGAAAATTCATAAAAAGACAACAGAGTTTTAACCTTTCACCTGAGCATTTTTGCGATTTGGGATTTAGAGAGAATGACCCCACCGTAAATTGACCATCGTTTTAACCTGTAAATGAAAATAAAAAGAAATGTTGTGTTAAAACCTTTTATACCACTGCATTCTTTTCAAACAGTAAATTAATATTGTTGTTTGAAGTGTCCAGCTTCTTACCTTTTTTTGCACAATAGGGAAGCCTAGGGTCACTGACTCCTCGGCATCCCTTATCACTCCAGCCACCTGTGTATTTATTTGTTAAACATTAAAACTTGCGTAAGTCTAAACAATCTTTTGTCATCCTGTAAAAAAACCCGAATTTCTCCCAGGTATGATAATTTTAAACTCTTCCTCCTTACCTAGTTAAGGGTTGGCTTAATACTATAGTAGCGTTAAACTTAAGCTTGGGAAACCTCTCCAGCTTCGAAACATGGGGCCGAGCTCATCCACTTTCCTCGAAAAAACCTCCTTGCCAAGTGTATGTTGTATATCACATCCACAGTGTTGGCCTTAAACCCTAGCTGTGCTGCCAACTTGCAGCCAGGGGGGCTTATTTATTTTACAACATAAATGTGTCCAGGTACGGGTCTTAAACCCCATTAATGCCAAATCCTTCACCTTTTACATTCGGTTCGATACCTTTAATTCCAACAGGCTCAAAAGTACATTATACTAAGTTGCACCTTAAAACGAATCCTTAATTCGATGCATAGTAAGGCATTAAAATAAATTAAGACTAAACTTTAGCTTAGTTAGGGTCGAATGGAGGGTTTATTTATGTATTAAAACAACTCTTTTGTTTCTAAGTAATGGTGTATGGATAAGTCCTTCCATTTTAGGCCACTCATGTTTTTAAATAGGTTTTTTTTTTTTCAAATCTCATAAATAGGTTATGATTTATGGTATTATGCCTTTATATAATTTTTATTTTTTTTTGTAAAATTGAGGTATGTTACATGGGAATACAACAAATAGGTGATAAAATGTTTCAGCATCCCAGTGACATAGTGAACATATATTTGGTCCATGAAATCCCCACTTCAGAAGGTTTTCTTAAATGAGGATTTTCCCTTCCAACAATAACCACGAAATTTTTTTCACTTTTAAAGGAACACACCAATGCCAACAAACGTTGTACCACCACTTCCAATCCACCAGGTTTGTATAAAAAATCACCTCATAGGCTGAATGTGTCGTGATGGAACCATCATTGGAATTCCACGACCAGAGTCATCTGTCATCCTCAGTTGAAAGTTGGATATTTGCACGATACAGACCCAAAATGTATGACTGCCATTCAATGGCCAACTCCCCCACCAAGCCAAGTTGTGTAGCATTCATCCAGCAGTGAAATATTTTCGATGGGCAATTATTGACTAGAATATGATAGAGATAATAATAGCCAAGGCATCTGAGATGATGGATCAGAGAAGTCGACAGTTTATATGGGGAAGGTGTTCGGATATCCACATCATCTTTTTCAGGATCTTGCATGCAATTAGGGTTTGTATGCAAATTCTAGGGTTTGCATGCACTTTGCATGCATCCCAGTCACCAGGTTGATGCCTCCAGCACCTTAGCCACCTTATTCTAGCACCTGGGAGCCACTTACTTTAGATTTTTAGCCCTCCTAGTCAGGAAGGCACCCACTTCTCACCTACTGCCAGAGAAGGGCGCACTTCTTCACCTACCACTACAGTTCCACTTCAGTTACACTCAGTTAGCTTTGATTCTCCCTGATTTGAGGCCAGTTTCACTCCCGACTGACTGTTTTACTTCCGTTGGATCTCCAGATTGACTAGATGACTTGTTCTGACTTCAGTTGGCCTCCCATGCACCCTCCACTGAGCCCACTTCCCTATATGAGTGCTACACACTTCAGTTACACATGTTACACTCAATTAGACTTAGATTGACACCTGGATGACTGGATCTTGTGCATTGATGACCACTACTGATTGATGATGAGGACTCCTAGTTGGAGTCAAGCTACTCCATTCAGTGATTCGAATGACCTCTTTAGGCAATTCGAATTGCTCAGTCATTGTTATTGTATTGTATTGTAATTATTCACCCTTATTGGTATATTGAGTACTGATGCATGCTTTGCACAGTTTTACACCATTTTTCTGAGTTTCATCTATTGTGATTGATTTACTTGTTCATTAGATCTGTTGTGACTAATTTTATAGAAGGACCCCCAACAATAGGATCTTCGCCAATCATAATATGACAACCATTTCCGAGAGCCTAGGCCAGCCAATCTTCCATCACCAGAAAGGAGAGTAATAAGCCTGCCCAGATGTTTGAGATACCTTTTGTAGATTTCCTTCTGGATCAGATCCATTGTATAGTGGACAACTTACCAAAATATTTTTCTTTTATTATACATCCCCATAAACAATCAACTGTCAATGCTTGCCACAAAATTTTGGCCAATAAAGTAGTGGAGAAGTGGAACATATTCTTAATAGCCCAACCCCCCTGTGCATAGGGACGTGCAAGTTTGTTCCAATCCACTAAGTGGATCTTATGTTTTCCAGTCCCTGACCAAATGAAACGATGGATCTTCTGACAAATACTAGTCAATATAGTTCTAGAAATTCTGCAAAGAGAGAACCAGAACACGTCCATGTTTTGTAAAACAGATTTTGTAGGGATAAGGAAACCCCAACTAAATAACCACTCAAAGAAGAAGGTCGAACCTATTGGTCATCCCATAACTAGGATTGTGAGATGCTAAAATGGCTACTCTAATCAAAAGTTAATAAAAAGACACAAACAATCTCATATATAAAAAATACAACCAAAAAGCAATCTCATATATAAAAAATACAACCAATGAAGAAAGACAACCCAAGAATGAGTAGAAATATTCTAATAATTGAAAGATGAAATAACTCCTAAGTTAATAAAAAGACAAAAACAATCTCGTATAAAAAAAATACAATCAATGAAGAAAGACAACCATGAATGAGTAGAAATATTTTGATAACTGAAGAATGAAATAAATCGTAGGCATGATGGGCGTTTATGGTAATAAGAACAAATCTAAAAAGGTTGACCTGACATGACAAGACAAAAACACACGTGGAAAAGGGCAATGATTAGAAAGAGAGTGGTATAGTGTTGAATCACTATAAATACAACCACCTTAAAACACAATTACAAAACCAAAGATTGATTCTAGCATAAGTGTAAGAATGGAAATAAGAAAGGTGGTATAAGAAGACAAGAAAGAAAAAGCAAGACAAGAAGAAATATAATAGTTAGGGTAACAATTTCATATATATATAATAAGATTACATATGAGAATTACTTGGAGACATAATGGAGGCTACAAACAAGTAAAAGAGCACACGTGTTGTTTTCTAGATTATATCATGTACAATATATTCCAAGAACAATAATGATACTAGACTTAGTATAAGAAGCAATCAAGGCATATGATCCCGAAATAAAAATTATTTGGGACAAGGAAATGAAACTAATAATACTTATAACAACAAATTCAATAACATATACTTAGTATAATAAGCAATCAAGGCATATGATCCCGAAATAAAAATTATTTGAGACAAGGAAATGAAACTAATAATACTTATAACAACAAACTCAATAACATAATTGTTCAAAATTCCAAGGGGCATAGAACTATGGGACAAGAATGCATTTAAAGATAGGACCAAAACACACTCAACATGGATCAAAGGAAAACTTGAAATATGGGACAAGAATGCACTCAAAGATAAGACCAAAACACACTCAACATGGATCAAAGGAAAACTTGAAATATGGGACAAGAATGCATTCAAAGATAGGATCAAAACACACCCAACATGGATCAAATGAAAACTTGAAATATGGACATGGATAAAGTAGAATAAACCAACGTATATCATTTATGAACTTAGATAGGGATATTAAAAGGTCTAGGTATGAATACTTAGCAAAATATTTGAAATGATACCATGAAGAGGTATGGAAATGAGAATGGACATTACATGCTAAATTTTAGTATTACTTACACATGAGAATGGTGGACAGTGATCCATGCAAGATATGGCAATGGCTCCTATGAGAAAGGATGGCTTATATATTTTCCCATGTTGCTTGTACTCAAGCTCTTGCGTGTCTAGACCGCTATATAAAGTAGACTTTGCCACCATGTCCACATGCATTCAATGATTGTCTTTAATGTTGAAGGTGGTGGATTAGTTTAATTCAAGGCATGCGATGATAATGGTAAGAGTTCTTAGGCTCATACTTGACAATAGAGGATCACTTTCATATCCCCTTGTGAAATCATAGCCTTTTGCATGCTCTCTACAATCATCTTGGGGGAGTTCGATGCAAACAACCTAAATTCAAACCGCAAGAGGTATAAATCCCTTGTGTATGTATAACCTTGTGTATGTGTAATGGAATGTGTTTGACCTCCTAAAGTTAATTTCTCTATGTCATCAATGGGACTTAACATATGTTATGAAAAACCAAATTAATATTAATGGAGCACATCCACCAAAGAAAAAAGATAATGCATTGGGCGAATAGAAGAATAACAATGTGGAACGAAATCCCATCATGGGATCTGCTACCACAGCAAAACAGATTGAATAACGACATATGAATATATAAATTATGTTTGATAAAGCAGCCGCTGTATCAACTATCATGGCTTCCACTCAACTTGACCAGACCAGACCAGAGCGGCCACCTTTTTCTCTTCTTTTATTCATTTAAGTCGTTTCCTTCTCACCTTCTAAAAAGCCTGCCCATCGATGAACTGCGACAGACAAACACCGTGCACTTACAGGCCATCACGTGCACAAAAATCATTGCTCTCTTTCCGAGTTGATGAGCGATTTCTTTATTTATCTTGTGTTAAATGGGACAGATTGAATATATAATTTGAGTGAGCGATTTGTTTATTTATTTCGTGTGATGGTAATCACAGCTACTTTTACGCAGTCGATTATTTAATCTTTTTGTTAGGTTCATAATATGTCACCTTGAATCTGATTGTATAAAGCAAAATCTTGAATATCAGACCCCAACATATTCTTGAATCTCATTGTACATATTCTTTGTTATATTACTTACTGGTTTCTCTAATATATTAATGGCAATCGAATGATTGAAATGATAACGCCAACAAAAACAAAAACATTTGACCAGTCCTCCATTGTTTCATCATCTAATCTATCAGTAGTTGATGACAGCTAGGGTTTGCTGGCTGAAGTACAGTTTCATCATTGGCAGGCTACTCATTGAATTATACAGTCCTTTTGATCATCGATGTTTGGCAGAGTGTAGATATCGAAGTAGTATTTAATTGCAATGTATTGGTGGAATCGATAAAGATGGATCTTGACATCCCCTACAATAATTTGACCACTTTGCCCACATTTTCATGGACAAAGATGATGTTAGATTAGAAAACAGTGTGGGATCATCATTTCCAAGGAATATGATGACGATGAGAGCTATGCCATACTTTTTACATTTTTTAACGTGAGGATTCATATCTCTTGCTCGGATCTCTTTGAATGGAATATTTTTATCTTGCATTGGACAAGTCTCATAAACACATATTCTCACTTTCTAAGTTCTACATATTAACATAAAATGTATTTATATAAAATATGAAGACATCTCTATTTCTTAATTCAATGCCAAATCCATGAAAGTAAAACCTGTGAGGGCCATCCTTATCTCGATTGCGGATTCCCTACATCCAATGGGCATGGAGCAAAGTCAACCTTTAACCTTGCTCCATGCCCGTTGGATGGAGGGAAATAGCAATTGAGATAAGCTCAGGCGCCTGTGAGTATATTGAGCAATCCTTTATTTTTAAGATTATGATTTCTATTAACCATGTATATCCCTTTTTTTTAAAGAAAAATGGTTAACTCATTCTTTTCAAATCAAAATTACATAGTCAATTGCCTTGTGAAGCATCTATGTGTCGTACATCATTACATTTATCATCACGTAGATCAGCATCAAAATCTATAAATCTATTAGAACACTGAGAATAAGAGATTTATGCCCCTCAAAATATACAAGGAAGCATGCAAAAAGTGTAATCTCATACCATCTTTAATTTCCAATATTGATCATGTCCCTCAAGGTAGGAGTAGTGCTTGTTTAGAGAGGGCATCAACCACGGGGGATTCACTAGAAGGCAATATAATATCACATTCATTCATATTGCGGTATTAAATATTCATGAAAACCTGAAAATTATATTGCTTATATATTAAGGGTTAAAGGGTTTTTTTAATTTAATGTAACAATACAAAAATACTTTGGAGTCTTTTTTATATGGGCGGGCTAACAAATATCCGCCAAATGGAGATGGCAGGATCATGGCCAGATGTGAAATCGGGTTGAGGCAAGGCTTGGGATTACCAGTACGCAAGGAAATCGTGTCTTGAGGCATGCTTGAGGCCAGGGGTTTCGTGGTGAAGTGGGTTTCCAGTCGATCATAGTCGAGAGATAGTGGTCATTGACAGCCAATTGTTACCAATAGCACTCAGCTAGTTGTTACGAATAGCCTTGGGAGGCTCTAAGCCTCCAGGGCCTGTTATAGGCCCTTGACAGGCCTTGAGGGCTTGAATACCCAACCACTCGTGCCTATTAGAGGCCTTGGGAGGTTTAGTCAGCCTCCTAGAGCTTGTTACGGGCCCTGGCGGCTTGGATACCTAGCCCACAACAGGCTTAGTCAGCAATTGGGGAATTGCAACATGCAATCTTAATGTTGTACTATGTGCATTGGCTCTAGTGACATACAAGAAGTGATCTCCTATCTCTTCATTAGACCATTAGATGTTGCAAATCATAATGATATGTGGTTGAGTAATTGCATTGTGAGTGAAGTAATGTGCATCCACAATATACATCGAAAGAAGCAAGGTGCATTGTAGAATGCATGTAGAGTCATAAGAGGGGTATCATATCAATATACTAGGTAGAAATATAAATGGGTATAAAAAATGTTAATGAAAAAATTGATACATACAATATTTAGTGAAAATAGGTTTTTTTTTTAAATTGGGAAGGCATATTGGGAGGGGATTAAAAAAAACGATTTTGGAAGATATTTTCCAATACTTAGTTAAATTAGGGGTATTGTTTCATATGCCACGAATGAATGTGCTATGATAGTAGTTTATTGAGTGAAGCCCCCGTGGCATCACCCTCGTGCTTACTTTCTCTCTAGATGTGACCAAGAGTTACATTGCGGAAGGAATTTACTAAATTAATGGTCTCATCCAAAAAGCTTGTAAATGTATTTTTTTCAGCATAAAAGCTCCTTTAATCTAATTTATTATGAGCACAAAATCACCAAACATGTGCACTTTGTTTTGCCCATGCTGAGAGCTAAAGTGAGAGTTAGCTTAAATCCCCACAATTCTATTGCATTGTTTGGTGCCTGACCTAACCTTGCTTTAACACTGATAAAATGAGATTCTGAAGTGTATACAATCCCACCAAATCCACAGCTACAACTAATTAATGATCCCCTTATGAAGCCCCATCAAAATAGGCATGGGCCTTTCGTTTTTCAATAACTTCTTCCACTATCACCCTTAGGGATTTTATTAGATTTGTATTCATATAGACTTTTACAATATTGATACCTTGAATGACCACTACTAATGTATATGTCATCTTATGATAAAAAATAGTTGATTTTATGGCTAGCAAGTGGCCCCATTCTACAACAATAGCACCACTCAACATGATTTTGTTCCACAATACTTGCATCATCTCTTTAGACCCTCTTTGATGGATCCACAAAACCAAATGTTTTCAAGGACAATGATTCAAGTTACCTAAGCCCATACCTCCTAGGTATAACAATAGAACATGACCAAGTGACAATTGGCACTTGGAAACATTTATTCTATCATTGGGTGACCCATAGAATGTTAGGATGTAGTGGGAGAGAGGGATAGAAAAGGAAGCCTCTTCAAGGAGGGATTTATGCATACTAATATACAACACTAACAAGGTTCCCCATGGTTATATGATTAGGACAATCAATTGAGTCCCAATGCTTCTTACCACATAAGTATTATATACCCAAGTTCTAAGGAAGAGAGCAATACACAAGTGCTCAAAGGATGAAATTCAAATCGCTACTTATAAGCTAAAGGAGTTCAACTAGATTGGTGCTCAAACTCGACTAAAGAAATTATTGATGCTTGTATGGATGAGAAAGGCTCTAAGGATTATGGATGATCTCTATTGTTGTTGATCATGACACAAATGGAAAGATCCACCAGTCAAGACTTTTCTAGATGTTCCTGAAATAGGTTATGGGGACCATAATTCAAATCCATCATGTCTCACTGACAATTAAAGGTTGTGTATGATGAGAAAGATCATATTATTTAAGGCTTATTATAGGAAATGATGGAGGAAATTGCTAGTTTGTAAAGGATCCCATTCAAGCTAATTGATAGTTACAATGATGAGTATCAATGTATGATAAACATGCATTACATTGGTACATGTGTTAGAGGATTCTAGGTAGATCATGAGGAAACTTATGGCGGAGTTGGAATATTCTTGAACATGGAGAAAAGAGTAAAGAGTTCGGAAATAGAGGCACTATAACAAGAAAATTTTGGTTCTTCAAGAGGAAAGAGGAAACCACAAATGTTCCATTCCCTGGAGTAATGAACAAAAAGAAAAGGAAGCCCTTCACTATTTAGCCCCATATATTACCACAAAAAATCAGGGAGAAGGAGGCTCCACAAGATGCAACAAGAACCTAGAGTAAAACCTTTAAATAAGAAGAAGAGCTAGAAGAACTGAGGAGAAGCATTGTTGGGACTAAAATAACCATGAGAGTTTATTTCCTAAACCGCATGTTTGATACCATCACTATATTGGTACTAGATTCCTTAACCCCTCTTATTGGAATGTTGATTGATAAAATAGTGAATACTTCAATGGGTTCACTTCACATAAATTCCACATATGTAACTATAGAAGTGGACAATCTATTGCAACATGGAGGGTAATTTAAATCATATATACTACAACTCACACAAATTCCATAATAACAGGGTGCAATTGAGTGTTTAACAACAAGTAGGGTGTAAATATTGTAGTACGGGGATCCTACATAGATACCTTTCATTTTGCATACTATCCTCTTTCGATTAGGAGAGGCACATGCAAAATGGGTAACCATTTATTCTAACGAGTCCAAAAGATTATAAAATTTTGGGAAGGACAAAACAGCATGTGTTGTAACAACAAGCTATGGAGGTTTAACACACATCTGGATCTTCTAGAGATAGTCAATAATTCATAGTCAACTAGAAGAGTAGACCAAGTCTTCAACTAAGAAGTTGACTAAATATTTGACCATTTTGATAGGTAGAACATAACATTGATTGATGCATACAACAAGGTGGAAATTAAGGAGTTTTTTATGCACCCTCACCAATCTATGTGAACCTCATCTTTCTCACTTCAAGAGAGTTAATTACATCTTAGTTCTATATAAGATGGCCCTATGGGTCAATCTCAACAATAAAATGAATATATTGTTTATGGAAATATTTGGTTTATTACACTACTACTTATGTTGAGCTATGCTTGGTTATGCTTAACTATTGTAAAGGTATCTTTAGATACGACCTCTCTCTTGGAATACTAGCTATTTTATCTACCTAATCATCGTATTCTCTAGCATAATATCATAGTTCGTGGTTTGGAATCTAACATGTTGTCTAAAATTCTTTTGGAGGTGTCAGGTTGGTTGTATGTGCTACTAGTGAGTTAGATTTGTCTAGTAGAGAAAATAGGATTTTGAGACTAAATATGGGATTAGATCTATAGATCAACATTATCAGCTCCAAGAGAAATCTATTTTTTCTAAATGTATACAATCATGGAATTTGGGCACAAGAAATGGAAACATTCTTGAAGAGTGAAGCATTGTTGTAGTTTATAAAAATTATAGTTTTAGATCCAAGACATGACAAGTAGATGTTTTTCATAGACTAGAAGAAGGATGAGAATATAGAATTCATACTGATCTACATCTTTAGGGAGATTTGGTTTCATAAAAAAAGGGATGAAATTCCCAAATGTTGTCTAGAAGAAGCCAAAGACTTTATTTGGAAAAAATGATGAAAGTTAGGTTGTGAAAATTAAGAAAGACTTGATCTCTCTAGATCCTCTTTCCTTTAAAAACATTCAATTTTATCTATCCCATGTGAAGTAGCTAAATAGTTGAAATAAGGTGAATGTGGAAAGGATTTTCCCAAGAAGTATGGTTAGCTCATAGAAATAATAATTATGAACCTAAACACATTATGATGTGTTTTTTTCAACTTCCATGTCATTTGGGCCAGTATAAGATATGATTTCAAGGAATACTCCTTTGAATATTTCTATCGTTCTCTAATTAGGGCACATGAAAAATTACTTGATGAAGTGAAACTTGAAAATAAGAAATAGGCCCATTTGTTAAAAGGAAAATTTGAAAAAACTATAGCAAAAGAGGTTGAAATGAGAAAGAGCATGACTACATTGACCAAATTGATAAGAAAATGCTTGGTGATCTTTGACTAAGAAAGGTAGAGAGAAGAAGAGTTATCATTATTGAAGTAAATTGGGACGTATGGAGAACGTTTATTAGCAGAAGACCAAGGACATAGGGGAGAAATCGAAGAAACTTAGAGGTGTGTTGAATGGAATATTGGCTAACCTTTATAAACAAAATTTAGAATGTAAGGAAAATAACTATAGATTTTTCATTAGTGCTTCTCAAGCCTTGCATGATCATACTTTTCAAACTAAATGGATAGTTGACTCTTGTTGTACCCGTGATATGGATAAAGATGCTTTTCCCTTTTATTTATTAGATGAGGGTATAGAAAAGAAATAATTGTCATAAATGATTATGCACTTAGTGTTGGTTTGCGAAATATTGAATGTTAGAATGGTGTAAGCATTGGTGTGTATCATGTACCTTGCTTGACTGAAATCTTTTTGTCTAAACCCAAACAAAATTAGATTGGAAAGAAGGAGTTTTTTCCAAATTGGTTTGTTGTGAAGGATATCCGCATCAAATTTGTTACTTTCCAAAGGTTTCCTTGATCATAAGGGCCCACTGTATAAGTTTTGTGACTTTCCAAAGAAATACCTAGGACTGATTGCACTCATATCTCACACTAATGATAAAAGAAAACTTTGACATGAATGACTTGGACATCTGAATTTTCAAATCTTGAAACTGATGGTGAAACAAAACATAGTTACTAGACTACTAAGTTAGCTCCCCCTGATGGTGTGTGTGAAGTTTGTATGCTTGGAAATAATCATCATGCTTCCCTTGAAACAAGGAAATATTGGAGAGGAAAGGATCATGTAGAATTTTTCTGTAATGACCTATGTCCCCTAAACAAACCATCACTAGTTGGTGCAAGGTATGTATTAACTTTCATTGATGGATTTTATAAGTATACATGGGTATATTTTTTAAATAATAAGAGTTGTGTCTTGAAAATTTCAATGATTTTAGGGAATTTACTAAAAAGCAGTGGACTGACCTATGAAATGTTTAAGATCCAACAATGCAAGAATATGTGGTCAAATATTTTGAAAAGAACTTGTTACAAATGGAATTTATTAGCAGATATTTGTACATTACATGCCTCAAAATAATGTCATTGAAGAAATAAAGAATCAAACTTTGGTCAAAATGGCACATTGCTTGCTTTAGGGAAAGGGTCTCAATTAAGATTTGGGAAGATGACTATTTCTCAAACTAATTGTTAATTGATTATGACTAAAATTGTATAGGATGCGACTCTAGTAAGAAAGTGGAGTGGAAGGAAAGCCTCAATCGAACATTTTGGAATGTTTGGATGCATAACATGGTCTCATATTCTAGATGACAAAAGGAATAAATTGAATGCAAAGAGTCATGCTTGTATTAAGAGGGGATGCTCTAAAGAGTCAAAGTCCTACAAATTGTTTGACCCTATCAAATAAGAGATTATCCGTAGAAGATATGTTGTCATTGATTAGAAGACCTCAAGTATTACTCTATTGAATTACTCTTTTATCTTCTTAAGTAGTGATACTTTGGAAATTATATGGAAAAATGGATCAAATGGTTTCTTCACAATATCATCAATGGTTCAATTGACTACTCTATATTCCTTGACCTATAGTCGACATTCCATAGAATAATTGACCTCAAGATTTGGGAACCATGTTCAACATAGAAAATGACGATCTTGGTATAGTAATTCCTTCAACAATTGGCGTTTGTCTTCCCAAATGGGTGACCAAGACAATCGAAGATTTTAGATCCAATTTAGGAGACAATAACAATTCAAGAAAAACTATCATTCATAAAAATCATGGTAGTGTTTCTCTAATGGAACTTGTGCTAGAGACATGTGATCAAGACACATAAACAAATGCACATAGTTGACTTGAGTTGGACAATTCTACAATTGATCAATTGTTACACCCAAATCTTGTCATCATGAGTCCCCTGTCAACTCATTGCCTTGATCCCGAAAGTCTCTATGATCAAGGAACCAGTTAGAGCAAGTTGATGCCCTTTGTCCACAGTTTCTAGTTGGGTCGGTGCATGTTGTCTTTGAGCAAGAAGTGCCCAACTAGGTCCATTATAGAGTGTATTCTACCAGACTGCGCTGGTGGTGCAGGTTGTCTTTGTGTAGCCTGCATTTCCCTTCCCTAACGCATATTTCCCTCATGTAGCTTGCGCCGAGATTGGTTAAACTAGATAAAGGTGGATTTCGAGCGATTTCTAGAAGTTAGATGAGGTGGATCCCTATCCCTAACTCCTAGGTGATCTATCTGATGGTTTCCTAACCTCAAGGGAGGATCTCTTAGCCCTCTCCCCATAATCCTCAACCTACTCTATCCACTTGGTCCTATAAATACAAAGATCCTCTCCATTCCAAAGGGAGGAAGTCTATAGCACTTACATGCTAGTGGAATTAGCCTAGGTGATCCCTATCCATCTCTTGGAAGGCTTACATTTCCTTTGGAGGATTTGGCTTGGCTTGTTGGAGGAGGATTGCAACGTTAAGGATTGGGTTGTAACCATCTCTCTACTTTTTATTTCCCACTTTTATACAGTAATATAAATTCTTTCCATAAATTTTATTGTGTTGATAATTTTTATAGTTTACTTCCTTAACTGTTTACTTAGATCAGTTAGTGTTTAGACATGTTTTACTGCTTGTCCTGTTTCCACATGTTTTGACAGGTCTTGCAGCTATGGATCTGACGACCGCAGAGATTGGAGCAATAACAAGGAGAAATATCTACAAATCTAAAGGTAAGATGTCTAACTACTCGATCTCTAACTTGATCTAGGAAAGTAGCTTTATGTTCTGTTCTTATTTGTTCTAGATTCACATTGAACTAGGGAGATCTGGCTCGTGTACACTCGAGTAGATTGTCCAATAACATCAATATCATTACTTAATGAAAAATGACACATGGGGTTTAGTCCCTCAATCTCAAGGAAAATATATAATGAAATTCCAATGGGTCTAGAGGAATAAATTCACTTATGAATGTGTATTTGAAATATATATTACTGATTTGGTGATAAGGTATTTTATCAATAAGAAGGCATCGACTAGATTGGGACCTTTGTACACATGGAAAATTTTAGGGGCTAATCTTAGCCCATGGGATAAATTTAAAAGTTTTAAATTTTTAATGGGTAATATTTTACTAAACACCCATTAGGTATGATTATCCCACATTTTCTTTATTTATTTTTAATGAATAGAATGTTAGCCCCGTCGAATTTAAAAAGGAGATCCAAGATAACAAAAAGATTGCCCCTCTAAAAATAGATTTAAACCTCTGTTTCCCTACAAAAATAGCTAGTCACCTCCCAGTCACCCCCAATTTCCACAAAATGGCAGTTGCTAAGGGCTCTTTTTCCTTCTATCGATCATGGAAATCAAAGTTGGAGTTACATTCATCCATATTTTATGGGTTTAATATTTTTTTGCAAGTTGCTTAATGTCCACATGAGAAGTGAACTTGATATTTACTGTAAGTTCTTAAAGTGACCTATTTCCATCTAAGAGATTTCTAAATCCCATCACCTCAGATCCAAATTTTTCCCAAGAAACATGGGGATTATGAAGCTTGTGATCGACAATGCAACAATAATGTTTTTGTGGGTGTTTGGGGCATCATGCTTGGCTTTGGGACTTCATTCATAGCTGCTTATTTGGGAATGTAGGGGGCCATGACTTTCCAAGCAGAAAATTGTCGAAATATTCGCTAAGACTTCACAAGGTTTTATAATTTAGCGAAAGATTCGCCAAGATTTTACAAGATTATATAATTCAATGGGAGATTCGCCAAAAAATTATATATACATAATATAACATTGATAAAATAGCCTTCATATTTTCCAATATATCATGGGGATTTGCCCATTTATTATACATAAAAATTTAGGGGGGGTTCTTAAAATTTTCGTTGTTTGCACCAAATGAAAAGATGAGCCATGTTTGACTAAATATTTCACTTGCTTCTCATTTTAGATGGGAGGTGCATCATATGGATGTAAAAAAAATTCCTTCCTACATGGTTATCTCACTGATGAGATTTATATGGAGCAACCCCCTAGTTTTAAAAAGGATTTTAGTTTTTTTGTGCTGATTGAATAAATACTTTTATGGTTTGAAATATACCCTTAGGGCATGGTATAAGAAGATTGACCACTTTTCCTCAATATTAATTTCAAATGATACTATATATGTATTGCAAGTAAATGGTGAAACAATAATTTTTTCACTATATGTGGATGACCTAGTCATTACTGGAAGCAATGTTAACTTAATTTTAGATACAAAGAAACAATTAACAAATGTTTTTGATATGACTAAGGTTTGGTATGCTTAATTTTTTTTTGGCCATCCAGGCCTTACAAATGGATGATGGTATCTTCATTTTTCAACCTAAATATGTGTAGAACCATTTATAAAAGTTCATAATGAAAGATTGTAAGTCATGTGTTATGTCTTATTACTCTAGAGTGAAGCTAAGGAAGGAGTGTGATGATCCAAAATTTGATGCTACACTTTATTGACAAGTTGTCATTAGCCTTATTTATTTAACTCACATTCAACCTAATATTTCATTTTTTGTCAATGTGGTTATGTTGTTTATGCAGTATCCATGAGAAAGTCAAGTTAAAGTTTCAAAGAGAATTATTCATTATATCAAGGGAACTTAGTGTCTTGATATAAAGTGATGCAATGATAAAGTGAACTATTAAGTTGATTAAATTGACTAAGATTGGTTTCGAGATGATAATGACAAGAAGTAGGAATTTGGCTATGTGTTTGAACTTGCCACTATACTCATTATTTAGTCTTGTAAAATGAAAAATGTGTTTTCTTTATCAACCATAAAAGAAGAATATTGTAGTGTATTGCATGTTGAGATAAAGGTAATGTGGATTTGGCATCTCATGGGTGAAGTTGGTATTCTAGACTAGATATAAACTATGATGTATTGAGACAACCAAAGTGTGATACAAGTTGGAAAAATTCCTATTACATAGTAAAATTAGGTATGTGGAGCTTCATGTTGATTATTTGAGACAATTAGTACAAGAAAATGTTGTGAATCTTGTTCATTGTAGGACTCATGACTAAGTTGATAATATATTTACAAATCCTCTCTCAAAATCTAGGCTTGTGAAAAATTAGGTTATGCTTGGCCTTTAAGAAGCTACAATTATGGGGGGTTGCAAAAAATTAATCCACTTGAATCTCTAGAGAATTGTTTTAATGAAGGTGGGGGGGAGGGGGATGTTGGAATAATAGGATATGCAAGTTCATCACACCTCTAGATATTTTGGATATAGTTAGTCAATAGCTTACTGGAAGAGTTTACCAAGAGGTCAATTTGGTGCTTGATTAAGAGGTTGACTAAGAATTTGAATGGTTGGGAATCTAGAATACAAAAGTTGAAGGATGTACAAAAAAGACAAAAAAAATAAGGAATTTGTTATGCACTCTCACCGATATATGTGGAACTTGTATTTCTCACTTAAATGGAGTTGGTTACATCTTGGTGCTATATAAGATGACTCTATGGATTTATCTGAACAACAAGTGAATGGATTGTGTATGGAAAATTTTGGTTTCATACATTGCTATCTAAGTTGAGCTCTTCCCAGTTGTGCTTAAGTGTTGTAATGGTTCCTTTAGACACCACCTCTCTCTTGGAATAATTTCTCTCTCATCGACCTAATCCTTTGATTCTACAACATCATGTATTTCTAGATGGATGTTGGAAAATAGATCCCATGTTACACTATAATAGACTTGGACTCACTAGATGAAGATTTGGTAACATTTGTAGGGAATTTTAACCCTGTGATAGAAGTTCCTATTCCAAATTTATGTGTTATCCCACGAAATTGGTGTTGACACCAAACACAAAATTGATTTTCTTAGCTAATGACACACAATTTATTCAATAGAATTTTACATATAGCCTAGTGGAAGATATCTTGTTGAAAGGTTCAAATTTATGCCTTTGATGGGATAACCTAGAAGGAAGGTTACCACAAAAGAGTACATATGCAGTAACTACGAGACATATTGAAATCAAGCTCACTTTAGTTTTCCATTGGTTTGGATAGTGATTGAGCCTCAACCAAAGGGAAAATATAATTGAATTTTTTTCTCGCCTTTAGTGGTGTAACAATAACATTTTGTGGTAGGACTAAAGGAATTGGAAGTTAAATCAAAGAACCAAACCTTGGTACCATACTTAGGGAACACCAACATATATTTCAATATTCCATCGAATTCCCCCCCTTTCAATTAAATGCAAGGAGAAAAACTAAAAGGATACTCTATTAGCCATGGATTTCTCCAAAATTCTACTTCCAAACTTTGAACACAATTTTGTTTGTGTTGTTGTAGGTTAAAAAATCTACTCATAGATAAAGTTGATAGAAGAGTGTGTTTTGTAGTTCAAGACAAATAATATGAGCTTGTAGGAAACCTAATCCTATGGGTTTTGGTAAATTTTTATTGTATTATTATTACTATTCATGTGAAGAGTCATAGGTGAATAGAAAGAGTCATCAAGAGAAGGGAAAATTTTTAGGGGAGAAATTTAGCCCATGGCTAATTTCTTACCTTACTTTCTGAAAAGAGATCTGCTAATTCCCATTTTTTTCAAAATTGATTCGGCCAAATTCCATGGGATAAAAAAAATTACTCTAAAAGTCTCCAAAATTGTTTAAAAACTATATAAAACTCTTATAAATTTCAATCTTTTTAAAAAAATATCGCCCAACATTTTATGGTTGGAAATTTAAGAATTAGTAAGATTCGCCAAAATTTATACACTTTATGAAAATTGTGGATCCTTAAAATTTTCCCTAAATTCAAGAGTCCAAGAGAACTCTTGGAATATAAAACAAAGGTTCATTTATGAATGTATTTATATGTATATCATCTTAATGAAATTAATCTAAACATTATCTATATTTAAAGCTTTCCGGTAGTGGTATCAAATCCCTATAGTTCCTAGGGCCTAAAGTAAGCTATGGTAGTTGTCCATAACATGCTATTCATGAGAGTTCTATTGTGAGAAGGATTTATTGCACACAATAGTAAATCATTTATTTGGTTGGGATAGTTCATTGGGTACACATTCATTCTCTAAGAATTAATTTCTAATTGAATTCATTCAATAGCTGAATTTAATTGTTGCACGTGTCCATTTCTTTGTTGGGAATTCACCTTCTCTCTCTTTGCTAAGAAATGGGCCATTGAAAAATCATTCTAGAAGTGTTGGGAATTTTTATCAAGTCAATAGTGTTTTCTTACTTATTCGGGGATTAATTCCTTCCCTATTGGAATTTTTACCAAGTGTTGGGCATTTTTATACATTGTTGGGTGAGTTTCCAAATGTTAGAGGCTATGATTCTTCTTCATGGGAATTTTTATGCATTTTTGGGAGATTTCCTTGTTAGGAGAATTCGTTCACAAGGTAGTCATCTACTCAAATATCTAGTTACTCTCTTCCTTTGGATGCCCATTCATTATTTGAGATTAGTGGACTAAATTCAATAATTGTTACTACTAAATAGGCGGTTGCTAAATTGGTGTTGAAGAACTAGTTTATTATTGGATGTGTTCACCGTGGTTGGTAATTGTTCCCATCTCCCCTTGGTGTTATTCCCTCCTTATTGTTTCTTGGAGTTTCCATTAGTATTATTTACTCCATTTCCAAACAGTTTCTTTTATGTTGGACATTTTCCATTACCCAAGGGACTAGATAACATATTTCCTACATTTTTTGTATTATGCTGAGTGTTTTGTCTCTTTAAGATACCATACACACCTCATCTTGGTAAATTACTTGTTGGGTGATTTCCACCCAAACCCAAGCTATCCAAGGGCCAAATTCCACTTTGTGATAATTTCCTATATTTTCTAGTTCCCATAAGTCCATACACATCGTACAAATACCATACTCTTCTTTTTGTCCCTGAGTTGGATGGTTGGATCCATTTTCTTCTATATTACATCAAATAAGGAATTTTCAATGACATGTAAATGTAGAACATCCGTTCTTGCTTTATAATCAAATGTGCATCCTTCTAAGAGACCACAAATTCAATGGTTCTAAATGTTAAGACAATGAAAAACTGGATCTAACTCAAACTCCAACCCTACCAACAACCTGATGGTGTTCTCAAGATTAGATTAACTTTACTTGAGGATATTCGATATACTTGGTAATCATTCCCTTGAATTCTTTCAACTTATTAAAGAAGTATTTTCACTTTTTCGTCTAATACATAAAGGCTCTAGTGGATAATATATGAGATTTTTGCTATAATAGAAGTTGCTTGCACAAATAGTTTACATATATAAACATGATTTCAAAGGATTAGTATATATTAATATGAATTGCAATCCCTAATCATCTGTCTTGTTGTTGCATTTAATTTAGAGGTGTGTCTCTCTCCTAAATCTTTGTAGTAGAAATCCTCAAGTTTTCCAAGATTTGGTGTGCCATCTTCACTTAAATAATCAATTGGAAATGAGTGAATCAATACAAGGATATATTTAACATATATCTTTGAAAATGCATTCAAAATATATTAATGGAATTCTTGAATTAATTTCCTAAATATTGTTTGGATATCTACCTCAAGAAGGACTGGTGAAAGAACACATCAATAATCATCAATTGCAAACTAGGTATCTCAAGTCAACATAGGTTTGAAATTCATTTCAATACAATTTTATTACTTTATTGGAAATGCTTTTGAAGTTTGTTTACACAGGAAGTGATCTACCATAAGCATCATGGGTTAAATCACTAACACAATCATTAAAAAATTTGAATAGTTTTGGTTTAAATTGTGATATTTATTCATTTATGATTAATTTGCAAATAGGAAATCTTTTGATATCAACAATTGAGGAAAACTGACATCTCTATGACTCCTTGCACCATGCTCTCAATATTCTCAAGCCTTAACCAATGTTGAATGTATAGCATATACAAAGTGATCTTAGTGCATGTAATGTGTATGTTTATTTTTCTCTCTACACTAACATTTTGAGCAAGTTCCGTTGATTTAATCATGGGTCTCTCATCTTCATCACAGTTTAATAATTTGATTTTTAGGAAAATTACCAAATCCACATTGAATTTTAGAAGTGAAGGAACCCTTTGTTGGCATATTCCTTTGGCACCTTGAAGCACACAAACATATTCAATTATTTCAAATAGTATTAACCCATTAACTTAGAAATTGATGGAATAGGCATGCTTAGCTCGTTGGGATGGAGTATTGAATTGAGCACTCATGCATTGTTTGATCTCGTGGCTTTGGGGGAGAACAAAATTAACGAAATTTATTATGTGAATAACTATGACTGTTTTTATTCTCATGGGTCTGTTCATGGCAATCTAAAACAATATTGTCCTTGGTACCACAAAAAGCATCATCAATCATTAAAGGAGCATCATAAAGTATTCATTTTTGAAGATCAATTCAACTTCAGCATTAACATCAAATTATAACTTGCAAATAGTGATTTTGTAAGTTTACTTGTATTTTGGTGCTTGCAATAGTTATTTTTGTGAGTGTCAAATAAAAATTAAGTTGAATTGTATTGGGTGCATTCTTGGTATAAATTGACACCCTTCAGTTGTTTAGTTGACATTTCAATTATAGAGTCTTATTGTTAAAAGGTGGAGTTGCTAGAAACCCTTTGAGGTCTTAGCCAGCCATCCAAATGGATCTGACTCAAAATTTATTAGAATTATTGAACACTCTAATACTCAACATTATTAATGATATAATCAAAATCAACAAAGCAAGGCTCAAATTTGTGTTGACCTGTTTGCAAGATTTGCAAGCCAAAGTGGAACTTCTCCAGACTTAATTTTATCTCCATCATGATGAAACATAATGAAGGAATCAAGATTTTAAACTATTTATCATTCATAATAACCCTATTTTTGAATTTGATAATGATTCCTATCCATAATAAACACGTGATCAACTCAATGAAACAACATCATATGTAGAATATGAAGTTTATCATGCGCATGTTCGACTTAATCTTTCCAAATCCCATCATAAGAACTTGGGAAGAAATCAGGAACAACAAACACATAACAATAATCATATATGATTTAAGAAAGTGACCTTTCATATTCCATATTATTCCAAACCAATCCAGTTTCAAAGTTATGGATTCCTTTAAGAAGATTCATCTACACCTATTCCAATTCAACATTAGTCCCAACATTATGATCAAATTGGCCACATGTAGGATCAATGATTTGATCTCCATCCTTGTCATCATTGCAAGAAACACAATCATTCTTCAGATATATGTTCAACACTAAATAAACCTACAATATTAAAGATTCATTGTAGGTGGATCAATACTTGGCAATGGTCATCAACAACCAATATGATATATAATCATACAAAAGAATTTAGATTCGAGTAATGAAGCATCTTGTAGTAGAAAGTCTTCATGCTTCTCACCTTGTACTTAATAGGGGGGGATATCATGGATTGGCGTTTAGGATTTAAGTTTCAAATCCCTAATAATCATATAGAGTGTTGACTAACCAAACATCTACACTATTAAAACAAGTGATCTTGAGCCATAACTAAAACTAGAGCCAGTAGCTAGAGCATCAAACCAAAGTCGGAGCAAGATTCAAATATGTATCTGGGAGATAGAGATACAACCATGTTCCCCCTATTGGTTGGTTTTTGTATCAATTGGTTTGTGTTCACCCTAAAGCCACCACTTTGTTTATGGTCATTCTAAAGCCTCCATTTAGTCGAAGACATCACCTTCCACTACATTGGTTTATGGTCATCCTAAACCACCATCTACTAGTTTTGGGGTCATCTTAAAACCACCATTTAGTTGAAGGAATCATATTTTGTTATCCATTGGTTTGTGCTCATCCCCAAATCACCAATCTAGAGAGAGTTCAGTGATAGGTTCAACCATTAGTTAGTTTTCCACTTCCATATTTTATCTCTTTTTCAAAAATATTCTTGGACTCACAAACACCCTTTGAATTAAGTGGGGGAATGTTGGAAACCTAATCATTTGGGTTTTGGTAGTTCAGTTTTTGTATTATTATTTCTATTCATGTAAAGATTTATAGGTGAATAAGAAGACTCGTCAAGATTCCAAGAGACCTCTTGGAATATGAAATAAAGGGCCACATATGAATTTATTTATATGTGTATAATCTTAATGAAATGAATTTGAAGCTGATCTATGTTCAAAGTTTCCAACACAACTTAAAATAGCAAGTGGTGATTGTCTTCCACAAATGGAATGATCTCTACACTAGCTATGACCATGGACACTCTAGTGTGATAAAAATGAAAAAGTGGGTGGATGTTGATGCTAAGGTCAAGGAGACTCCCAATAAGAAACAAAAATATGCTAGAACAAGGGAGAAAGAGGTCCATAAGGTAGTCAATTATCTCCAAAAATAATGAGAGGGATTTTTTTTATACATCTTCCAAGATATCAAGGTCCAAGGAGGCATATGATGTTGGTAAAGTAGATAGAAAAATTGTCCATAAGGTTACGATCATTCTACATCACATAGTGTAGACCAAAAGGAGTTTGTAGAGCATATTAAAATATAAAGAAAGAATTTGAAACTAAACAACATGAAACTAAAGCCACAAATGTGGATAGGTATAGAGAATTTAAGAACGAACCAACCAATATTGTATAATAGAACCAAAAGTAGTGTTCACACCAACCCTCTCTTAAACACAAGAAAATATATAATACATTAACAAGATAGCTACACAAATTCAAACCCTATGGAAAAACACAATCAATGTTAAGAATATTGTGGAGCCCTAAGATAAATTCTTCCACACATGATCAATTCATTTTTCTTGGAGCAGCTTAGAGTGATTCAAGAATATGCATACATGAAAAAATAATTGTGATAGAAGACACAAGGAAAATATTATGAAACATGATGAGGAAGGTAAGAAGGAAAATTTAAGAGCATTACCTTGAGATAAGGTATTTAAAGTAATGCATAGAATCTTACCTCATTAGGATTCTAGCAGAAAACTACCAAGTGAAGAAAACAATTGAAGGACACATTATGACCTTTGTTGAGAAAATTTAGGGTTTTCCCAAAGACATAATTATATTTTGTTAGAACTGTAATCCACACTTAGTACCATAATCCATAAATTTTTATTGCTCATGTGCTTAATTAAACCATAGTTTGGACTAGGTGACTACAGTTGGTCAAATACCCACTTTTGAGAGTGTTCACACCCACTTCCAACCAAACCAGTTCACCCAGCCTCCTGTTTTGTCCACAAGTGCACCCTCATTAATTGCTAGAGCGCCCTCTCTCCTTGATTTGGGGAATTTCAGTTGACTAGGGGCGCTAGGGTGGATTTTGCCCAATTTTGGCTAGATTTGGAGCATTTAATGCTCCCTTGGGCCCCCCAAACTCCTCTACTTGCTCACCCATGCCTGCCTTGAGCTCATTAATGACCCAGCATGCTTCAGCCACCTCCACACCAGAATTCGTGACTGTTTGGGGTGATTGGGATTGAGTTGGACCCACCTAGGGGGGATTGAGGCTCATTTGGCATTTTTGACTTGTACACTCAGCTTGAGCCACCTAATGCTCTCGAATTTCTCATGGATGTAATAAAAACCTATTACTAACATTTTTACATGTTAGACAGTCAGTTAATCAAGAGATTTAGCATACATTGTGTGTAAAATTATCTTCTTTTTCAAGTTTTTCCACCAGTTTTGCAAATTAATTCGATTTTGTGAGGTTCTCCATAGCTCCTAGATCTTCTGTGATCAAAATACTCACATGGTATCAGATCCATCGTGGAGTTAGTGAGTTGCAGGTCAATATTGAGCATTGAACTGCATTCTAGAGAGGATTTCCAGACAAAAATTGAGTGTTTTTTGCAGGTGTTTCAGTAGTTTTCTCACCATTAACGCAGCAGTCATGGAAGCAAACCAAATGTTGCTCACACCCTTCAATTTTTTCGATTGGAAGGCTGAGATGGTTATCAAGCTGAGATCTAAGGGTCTCTATAGAGTAACCATGGGCACAGAAGTGGAGCCAAATTCTGCTGTGGAGAAAGCAAAGTACTACAATCGACTTGATGAAGCTTATGGATTGCTATGCCTGAGCATTTCAAGGGAACTCTTGTTTCATACAGACAGTTTGACAACCCCCAATGAAGTATGGGTGAAGCTAGAATCACTCTTTGGGAAAACTGATGAACTGAGAGGCCACCAGCTTGAAAACGAGCTCATTAGCTTGAGCCCTGCGCATTTTGAAACCATCCAGGAGTTCTTCATGAAATTCAAGTCACTGGTGCTTCAACTGCAACAATGTGGAATTGTTAAGAAGGAGGAACAACTGATTCTGTCCATCCTTTCGAAGCTAGGCCCATAATTCTCTGTATTTGTTAGCACATTTCACTCAGCCAAAATGACCCTTCGAAATTGGCAAATGCCATCACTAGCTACCTTCATGGAGTGTCTCACTCAGGAGCAGGACAAACTAGTTCAGATGGGTACCATAAAATCAAAGGACCAAGCATTGGCAATGGGTGTTTCAAGTGCCAACAAAGGCAAGCAGAAAGCCAAGAATTCGAAGCAGCAAGAGAAGAGGAAGTCTGACAAGACCAAGTCTGCAGATGGGGGTTCGAATCTGTCAAAGGAGAAGGACAAGAAGGGAAAGGAAAAGACCAAATGCACCTATTGTCATAGGGGATGGCATCCAGAGAGCTCATGCATGAAGAAAACCATTGACTCAATGGCGCAGCTGCTGGAGAAGAACAACATCCCAGTCCCTGAGGGCGCAAGGAAGAAAGAGAGCACCTCAAATCCTGGCAATAAAGAGAAGTGTCATGCTTTGGTAGCAGGTACTTCAAATCCCTCATCCTTTATCATTGATTCAGGAGCTTCCAGACATATGGTTTCATCCAGAGAGCTTTTATCCTCTATGCATTCGAATGGTGGCCCAACAGTTCGAATGGGAGATGATTCAGAAATCCAGACCAAGGGGATTGGTAGGATTGACATGGAGCATGGCTATTTCAGTGATGTGCTCTATGTACCTTCATTGGATGCAAATTTGCTATCAGTCTATCAAATGACCCATACAGGAGAAGCCAAGAGAGTGACATTTACTCCGGATTTGGTAGAAATCTCAGAAATTTCTTCAAATCAAGTTGTGGCTGTAGGGTATGCAGATCATGATGAGAGAATGTACAAATTCTCAAATTTCATTCCAAATTCTAGTGACCATGCTCTTGTCTCTCATGCCAACGAGACCTCCAAGTTGTGGCATGAAATATTTGGCCACATGAACTACAAATATCTCCAGCAATTGCACAAGGACGAGATGGTGGAAGGGCTTCCAGAAATCAGATCTTCAAATGGTGCATGCATGGGGTGTGTAGTTGGAAAGCATCCTGAGCGCAGCTATGAGAAGGGAATGGAAAGGAGAGCCACTCAACCACTTGGATTGGTACATTCAGACCTCATTGGTCCTCTTCCCACTCCATCATATGGTGGATCAAGGTATGTACTTACATTCATAGATGACTACTCTCGATTCTGCTGGGTTTACTTCCTTAAATTGAAGTCAGAAGTGTTTGAGAAATTGAAGATTTGGAAAGCCCTAGTGGAGAACCATAGTGGTCATAAGATAAAGATCCTTAGGACTGATAATGGAAAGGAATATGTGAATAATAACATTCAGCACCTTTGTGAGGAATGTGGCATCCAAATGCAACATTCAATCCCCTACACACCTCAGCAAAATGGTGTGGCAGAGAGGAAAAATAGATCTCTCAAAGAGATGGCCACTTGCATGATTGAAGCTAGGGATCTAAGCCCTAAGCTATGGGATGAAGCCATCAATTGTGCTGCTCATATTCAGAACAGATCCTTTCACAAATCAGTCAAAGGAAAAACCCCCTATGAGGCATGGTTTGGCCAAAAACCAAATGTGTCAAATTTCAGGATTTTTGGGTCTAGAGCATGGGCTCGAATTCCATCAGAAAAGAGGAAGGCTTTGGAGCCACAGAGCAGGGAATGTATCATGGTTGGATATGGTGAGGACACAAAGGGCTACAAGCTCTTTGACACATCCACACTCAAAACTTTCATTGAGAGAAGTGTGCAATTCGAAGAAGAACCAATTCCAGATTTTGGGCTTGCACCGGGGGAAAGCTCCTCTCCTCCACACCTTAATGAAATCAGTGATGATTCCACCTCTGATTTTTATGATATTGCTGAAGATGACATGGCTGAATATGAAATTGCTGTACATGAGTCACCATCAAGGCCCAAGTGGGCTGAGAAAATCATACAAGCTGCAGGTGAATTGGCAGGCAATCCCCAAGAGCCTAGGAAGACTAGATCTCAAACAATCAATGCTTCCTTTGCAAATGAAAGTGAACTTGCTGATCACTGTTATATGATGATTGGATCTGATCCAACATCATATCAGGAAGCTCATCATGATCCAAGATGGAGAGAAGCAATGCAAGAAGAATTCCAGTCTCTCCAAGAGAACAAAACATGGGATTTGGTGCCTCTTCCTCCCAAGAGGAAACTTGTGCAATGTAAGTGGATTTTCCAAACCAAACCTGTTGCTGATGGTTCTGATCTGAAGTACAAGGCTAGGTTAGTGGCTAAGGGCTACTCACAAATCCATGGTGTGGATTATACAGAGACCTTTGCACCGGTTGCAAAGATGGACTCAATTGGACTAGCTCTAGCCATGGCAGCTAGTAAAGGTTGGGAAGTTCACCACATGGATGTCAAAAGTGCATTCTTGCATGGTGAGCTACAGGAAGAGATATATATGCAGCAACCTGAAGGATTCCAAGAGGATCCCACACTTGTATGCAGGTTGAAGAAGTCACTCTATGGACTCAAGTAAGCCCCCAGGGCTTGGTATGCCAAAATGGATGCCTTTTTGCTCTCAATTGGTTTCTGTCGATGCAAGTCTGATCCAAATGTTTATTTGCAGCATTGTGATGATAATTTGCAGTTCATTGAACTGTATGTTGATGATCTCTTAATTACAGGGAGCTGCACCAAACAAATTGGCTCAATTAAAGCTTCTTTGCATAGTGAATTTGCCATGAGCGACCTAGGATTGCTAAGGCAATTTTTGGGTTTGGAAATTGAGCAATCTGAGAGAGGTATATTGCTGAGTCAACCTAAGTATGCTTCAGACCTGTTATTCAAGTTTAAAATGGCTGAATGTAAGGCAGCCAAGTGCCCATTCCTTTCAGGCATAAAACTAGGTGAATTTGAAGACTCTCCATTGGTGGATTGCACACTCTACAAGCAGCTAGTCGGAAGTTTGTTGTACCTTACACATACAAGACCTGATTTGTCTTATGCTGTAAGTGTTGTAGCAAGGTATATGCAGCAGCCACATGAGATCCATTGGAAGGAAGCCAAAAGGATCCTTCATTATGTCCAAGGAACAAAGAGCTTTGGGGTACACTATGCAGCTGGTTCTTCACTTCAACTAGCTGGATTTTCCGATTCCGATTGGGTGGGAGATCCCATCGATAGAAAGTCCACTTCAGGTTTTGTGTTTATGTTTTCTGAAGGTCCCATTTGCTGGTCAAGTAAGAAACATCATACAATTTCTCTTTCATCAGCACAGGCCGAGTACAGGGCAGCAGTGAACGCAGCCACACAGTGTGTTTGGTTGCAACGCATTCTTCGGGAGTTTGGTGTTGCTATTGATTCTCCAACCAATATTTGGGTGGATAATCAAAGTTCCATCAAGATATCTACTGATCCAGTACAGAGGCAAAGAACAAAGCACATTGAGATCCACATGCATTACATTCGGGGCTTGGTGCATGACAGGGTGATTTCATTGCAGTATTGCCCATCCACCGAGCAAACTGTAGATATTTTCACCAAGTGCTTTACTGAGAAGACCTTCACTCACTTGAGAGCTTTGCTTGGAGTGAGTGATGGATGGTGATTGCTGCAATTTAATTGCAGGTTTAGCCCCATGTCCATTTTAGAGGGAAGTTTTTATCCCATGAGGTTTTACTTCTTTTCCTCGGTTCATATGGACAAATAAAATTTCTGTTTGTAATGAGGTGACTTGAGCCGTTGTTGCCAAGGCCTCCCACTTATCTTTCATGAGTTGTACTAAGTTCTGGTTAAGGGGGGGTGTTAGAACTATAATCCACACTTAGTACCATAATCCATAAATTTTTATTGCTCATGTGCTTAATTAAACCATAGTTTGGACTAGGTGACTACAGTTGGTCAAATACCCACTTTTGAGAGTGTTCACACCCACTTCCAACCAAACCAGTTCACCCAGCCTCCTGTTTTGTCCACAAGTGTGCCCTCATTAATTGCTGGAGCGCCCTCTCTCCTTGATTTGGGGAATTTCAGTTGACTAGGGGCGCTAGGGTGGATTTTTCCCAATTTTGGCTAGATTGGGAGCATTTAATGCTCCCTTGGGCCCCCCAAACTCCTCTACTTGCTCACCCACGCCTACCTTGAGCTCATTAAAGACCCAGCATGCTTCATCCACCTCCACACCAGAATTCGTGACTGTTTGGGGTGATTGGGATTGAGTTGGACCCACCTAGGGGGGATTGAGGCTCATTTGGCATTTTTGACTTGTACACTCAGCTTGAGCCACCTAATGCTCTCGAATTTCTCATGGATGTAATAAAAACCTGTTACTAACATTTTTACATGTTAGACAGTCAGTTAATCAAGAGATTTAGCATACATTGTGTGTAAAATTATCTTCTTTTTCAAGTTTTTCCACCAGTTTTGCAAATTAATTCGATTTTGTGAGGTTCTCCATAGCTCCTAGATCTTCTGTGATCAAAATACTCACATATTTTTTATAAGCATAATAATAATGATATGTCACTTTGAGACCTATACTTGACACCTAACCCCGTTTTGAAGAGGATTAGTTGATGACCTAACATGGGATGAGTTGTGGATGGTTTTAGGAGCCAAAATTTTCTCACCTTCCATGTCATCAGTTTCATCATCGTTATACATCACAATTGGCAATATAAACACCATTTTCCCATCTCATTCCCTCCATATGACCCAAGGAAATCACCAAATCCCATCCAAAATTACTAGTCAAACCCTAAACTTGACCATAAAGTTGAGGTTGCTACTTTTCCTTCAAAAAGCACAACCTCGGTGATAGTTATTTCCCCAAAAGGCACAACCTAGTCCCAAAAAGTGATTTTTAAGATAAAAATTTTCATTTCCTACTTACCTAACGAAGGAGGCACAAAAAGTGGACACAACCCTCGACGTAGTCCAAACCAATAATGGATCTTTCGTCCAAACCCATAATTTCTCCACTAATCAATTACGGAGATGGAGAGCATACACATTGGATCTAGATATTTCTCTTGACCACTCTTGTTCCTACAAAAAATCCCTCAGTGTCACCATTCCATAGACACACTTCCAATTCCATAATCACATTGTCACTTTGTTGAAATTCCTCCAGAAATAGAAGGATACAATACTATACTTTCTACTTTCATCATAGAGGAGATCCACTCATGATGTTTGGCTAGATATTGGAGGTCAGAAAATGAGATGCACGAACCTTCCCTTGGACAAGCTATGGAAGGCCCCATATCCTCTAAATTGTACTAAGGTGTGACTTTGTGACATTCTTTGTGATATTAATGAAAACACATTCTTTCTCTATATGCATCTTATCTTGGTGATCTATGTTTGCAGTGTGGTTTGCAAGTGTGGATCTATAGTTTATATTAGTTTTTTTTTTGTATTATTTTCCATTTTGAATCTTCTACCGAGGATTGCACATCCCCATGGTGGGTTCTCTTTTTCAAATGTGTGTGAGAAAGCACACAATACATATGGGGATTGTTGTGGCAAGATTTGTACCTTTATAGAGTCACCGCGAAGTCAAGTAAGTTAAGGTAATAAAACAATTTATGCAAGAATTCATGAAAGAGTAAGTACATGGATCTCCCATAGAGTGATGGTGAATGATGAGTGCATTAAAATTATTTACGTAGGAACCAACCATAGTAAATCTATGTCTAAAGAATAAAGGCACAAAACTTATATGAACTATTAGATGACATTTGTTACTCATCCTTCTAGAATATTTTTTCACCACCCTTTGAGGCCTATATAATGATTATATGGTACTTTTGGAAGAGAGTTAGGATCATTTTAATGGTTTGTTTCTCTATTTAGAGACCCAAGCATTATATGTGTATGATTTGAATCCAAGAGTTGTATTTATATTGTATAATGTAATACATGTTTTGATGATTAATATAATGGAGGCTCTCATTGGTTTTGCATGTGTTCATAATTCTTTTTTAGATGGATGATTTTTTTCAATGTTATGCATTGTCATGATTTTGTTATTCTTCACACTTAGAATTAATATTTAATAAAGAACTATTAAGTGAAGTATGTGGGCATTACACCTTCCCTTACTCTAGATTACCTCAAAAGAAAACATTAAACATGCTTTGGGTGAGCCCTCCTTCTCAAAGTTGAAAATGTTGATATACTCTTCTACATCATACCTTTTTTCAACATCTTAATGGACCATAAGTCTCAAATTTGAGCCAATAAGCCACACATAGGTCTAGAAATTACTAGAGAAGACTAGCAGAAGGAAACTTTGGCCTATGGGTTGAATATGGGTTCAATTTAAAGGATTGGTCACTGTGAGGATAGGACTAGTGCCCCAAGCCATGTTTCAAGGTTAATGACCAAGAAATTAGTCCTAAACTAATAGTTTCTAGGATAATTGGCTATCCAAAATGAATATCTACCCTACAAGACAACTATATGACTAATTTCAAAGAATGGGAACAACAAAGATGGATCTTATGAATTAAATTATGATTATAGGTTAAGAAATTGGGATTTGGGCGTAAACAAGTTAAAACTATTGGGAAAACTAAAGATGGGTCTCAAGGCTCAAGATATGATATGAGAACAAATACCAAGTATTTATTTCCTAACCAATTATTTTAGGAGTCATTGACCATGCATGGGAACTTAAAACATGGTGGACTATAAGAGCATTTTTCATGTCTTGATGGGCATGTGCAAGCTAATGAGGGTCACTTTTGGCGCATTAGATGCAATAGAAAACTGAAAAATCAGGCATCCCTCAACTTACTTGGATTTTTTTAGATACTTACTCAATATATCTTGCATTGAGTAAAAAAGATGAAATGTAGGAAATTGAATCACGTTTCCAAATATATAACTTTTATGTATAGAAAATTTGCATAGGTATGTCAAGTTTCATGTTTTCTAACAGTCACTTTTTATTCTTTTGGCAAATGATAAGGCATATGTTTTTGTGGGTGCAGCCTTTCAATGCCTAAATGACGGTTTTGGGATACAAAAATTGGTAGAAATATATAGAACCCGTAGCACTAGTGCAGCGCTATTTTTCCAAAATTAAATGTTTAATTTTTAATTTTTTTTAATTATGTAAATGATCAAACCTCGAGAACGGTACGCCAAATGTGGGTGCAGACTTTGAAGGTCTTAATGTAGTTATTTTGACTTGTATTTTTTACAGCATGTAGAGGTTGGTGTCCTCTACTGCAGCATACAAGTTTTTTTAAAAGTGGTTGTGAATTGAAAAAGTTATGGAATAAACACTAACAATATGTTTTTTGACCAACGAAGTGATGACACAAGAAAATTAGGAAATAAATAGAAAATATCAATATGTTTTTAAAAAAATTACATATTTGGAATCTGCATAAAAAATTCTATCTATCCCTAAAATTTCGTCACTAATGGTCAGGTGTGTCATGCTGTAAAGAGCGGTGGAAAACGGGCATACTCAAAAAAATACTGAAAATGTCAAATTAGCTATGGTCTAAAAATTCCTTAGCATAGGTTTGGTAAGTCTGAACCAGCCACATAGGACAGTGGCTGACATGCGGGCCCGGGAGGAGCGGGTGATTAGGCGCTCAGGAACGCACGCGTGTTATGTTTAAATTCAAATAACGCGTGCGCATTATATTTAAATTCAAATTTTAGTGTTTTGGCACTCAATGTTATAAGCAACGCGCTAGCATTATGTGTGTACATAACGTGCGCACGTTATGGGATTAAATAACGTGCGCGTGTTATAATCTTTACAAATTTATATTTTGAAGTGTTAGATTGGGTGAGATAAAGATAACGATAATGAGGATGATGAAGATGAAGATGATGATGGTGATGAAGATGAAGATGATGACGGTGATGAAGATGATGAAGATGATGATGGTGATGATCATGATGATGATGATGAATATCATGATGAAGATGATGATGATGATGATGATGATGATGATGATGATGATGATGATGATGATGATGATGATGATGATGATGATGATGACGACGACGATGATGCAGATGATGATGAAGATGATGATGAAGATGATGGGGATGATGTAGATGATGAAAATGATGATGATGATGATGATGATGATGACGACGCAGATGATGATGATGATGAAGATGATGGTGATGACGACCACAATGATGATGATGAAGATGATGAAGATGACGATGAGGATGATGATGATGATGAAGATGGAGATGACGATGACGATGAGGATGATGATGATGATGAAGATGGAGATGACGATGATGATGATGATGACATACTCTCTCTTCTATGGTTTTACACCTCTCTCTCTCTCTCTCTCTCTCTCTCTCTCTCTCTCTCTCTGTAAACCCCCTCTCCCTCTCCCTAACATCTCCCCCATCCCTAACCATCTTACTCTTTCTATCTCCCTGTTACTCCCCCTATCCCAAAACCCCCTCCTCTCCCTAGCCCTTACTAACCCGGGCTCTCTCAGTCTCTCTCTCTCTTCCTTACACCTCCACCTACCTCTAACCACACCTTCCATCTCTCTTTCGCAATCCCTACAACCAACACCCTCTCCTCTCTCGCTCTCTCTCTCCCTCCTCCCCCCCCAACCATTACTAATTCCCTCTCAGTCTCTTTCTCCCTCTCTCTCCCCCTCGCTAAGCCCCTCCCTAGCCCCTTACCCCTAACTAACCCCCCCTCTCTCACTCTCTCTTTCTTGCTTCTACACCTCTCTCTCTCTCCCTCTCTCTCTCTCTCTTCCCCCTCTCTCTCTCTCGTAATCCCCCTTCCCCTACCACTACATGATGATGATGATGATGATGATGATGATGATGATGATGAAGATGACGATGATGATGATGGTCATCATCATCCTTGTCATCTCCATCATTGTCGTCATCTCCATCATCATCTTCATCCTCATCATCATCCTCACCACCATCTGCATCATGATTGATGATTGGCCATCATCATCATCATCCTCTTCTTTATGATCACCATCATCATCATTTTCATCGTCATCTCCATCTTCATCATCATCATCATCCTCATCATCGTCATCATCTCCATATTCATCATCATCATCATCATCATTATCCTCATCACCGTATTCAACATCATCATCATCATCATCATCGTCATCATCAACTTCATCAGCATCATCATCCTACTCATCATCTTCGTCATCATATTCATCATCATCTTCATCATCATCATCACCATCATCATCATCATCCTCATCATCCTCATCACCAACTTCATCTTCATCATGATTGATGATTGATCATCATCATCATCGCCATCCTCTTCTTTATCATCACCATCATCATCCTCATCACCATCTTCATCATGATTGATGATTCATCATCATCATCATCATCGTCATCATCATCAACAACAACAACATCATCATCCTCTTCTTCATTATCACCATCATCATCATCATCATCATCCTCATCATCCTCGTCATCATATTCATCATCATCTTCATCATCATCATCATCATCATCATCATCATCATCATCATCATCATCCTCATCACCATCTTCATCTTCATCATGATTGATGATTGATCATCATCATCATCAACTTCATCGCCATCCTCTTCTTTATTATCACCATCATCATCCTCATCACCATCTTCATGATAATTAGTTATTGATCATCATCATCATCGTCGTTATCATCATCATCATCCTCTTCTTGATCATCATCATCATCATCATCATCATCATCTTCATCACCATCATCTTCATCATCATCATCGTCATATTCATCATCATCTTCATCATCACCATCCTATTCTGTATCATCACCACCATCATCGTCATCGTCATCATCATCATCATCATCATCCTCATCATCATCCTCATCATCATCATCATCGTCGTCGTCGTCATCTCCATCATCATCTTCATCATCATCATCATCGTCATCCTCATCATCGTCGTCATATCCATCATCATCTTCATCATCATCATCATCCTCACCACCATCATCATCATGATTGATGATTGATCATCATCATCATCCTCTTCTTTATGATCATCATCATCA
The DNA here is from genome assembly GCA_027924585.1 of Larix kaempferi. Classification (NCBI taxonomy): domain Eukaryota; kingdom Viridiplantae; phylum Streptophyta; class Pinopsida; order Pinales; family Pinaceae; genus Larix; species Larix kaempferi. Next base: position 17,568,712 of record BSBM01000066.1, on the reverse strand, counting down.
TCGTCGTCATCATATTCATCATCATCATCCTCATCACCATCTTCATCTTCATCATGATTAATGATTGATCATCATCATCATCATCATCATCCTCTTCTTTATCATCACCACCACCATCATCATCATCGTCATCATCATCCTCATCATCCTCATCGTCATATTCATCATCATCATCCTCATCGTCATATTCATCATCATCTTCATCATCATCATCCTCTTCTTTATCATCACCATCATCATTGTCGTCATCATCATCATCATCATCATCATCATCATCATTGTCATCGTCGTCATCTCCATTATCATCATCATCATCACCACTATCTTCATCATGATTGATGATTGATCATCATCATCATCCTCTTCTTTATGATCACCATGATCACCATCATCACTATCATCATCATCATCATCCTCATCATCCTCATCGACATATTCATCATCATCATCATCATCCTCATCACCATCTTCATATTCATCATGATTGATGATTGATCATCATCATCATCCTCTTCTTTATGATCACCATGATCACCACCATCATCATCATCCTCCTCATCATCCTCATCATCATATCCATCGTCATATTCATCATCATCATCATCATCATCATCATCATCATCCTCATCACCATCCTCATCACCATCCTCATCACCATCTTCATCTTCATCATGATTGATGATTGATCATCATCATCATCATCATCCTCGTCATCCTCATCATCATATTCATCATCATCTTCATCATCATCTTCGTCATCATCACCACCATCATCATCCTCATCACCACCTTCATCTTCATCATGATTGATGACTGATCATCATCATCATCATCATGATCACCACCCTCTTCTTTATCACCACCATCATCATCCTCATCACCATCTTCATCATGATTGTGTATTGATCATCGTCACCATCATCCTCTTCTTTATCATCACCATCAGCATCATCATCATCATCAATTTGATCATCATCATCATCATTTTCATCATCATCATCATCCTCATCACCATCTTCAACATCATCATTGTCATCATCATCATCATCATCATCATCAGCATCATCTTCATCCTCATCATCCTCATCGTCATATTCATCATCATCATCTTCATGATGTTCATCATCATCGTCATCATGATATTCATCATCATCATCATCATCATCCTCATCATCGTCTTCATCTTCATCATCGTCGTCTTCGTCATCTGCTACTCCCCCTAGCCAAAACCCCCTCCTCTCCCTAGCCCTTACTAACCCAGGCTTGCTCAGTCTCTCTCTCTTCCCTACACCTCCACCTACATCTAACCATGCCTTGCATCTCTCTTTCGCAGTCCCAACAACCAACACCCTCTCCTCTCTCGCTTTCTCTCTCCCTCCTTCCCCCCCTAACCATTACTAACCCCCTCTCTCAGTCTCTCTCTCTCTCTCCCCCTCACTAACCCCCCTCCCGACCCCTTACCCCTAACTACGCCCCCTCCTAGCCCCTTACCCCTACCTAACCACCCCCCATCTCTAATCCCTAAACCCCTAATACCAAATCCCTATTTAACCCCCCAACCCATAGAAACTATTGAATAAGGTTTTTTTATTATTTAAATAACACTAGCGCATTTATGAATACAAAAATGCACGCGCGTTTTGTGCAACTAGGTACATTATTTAGTCGTGCACCAAACATATTAAATACCTAGTTTTTTTTTAATATTCAAGAAACGCGCGCGCGTTTTGTGTGTACATAACGCTAGCACGTTATGTGTATACATAACGCTAGCACGTTATGTCTGTGCAAAAATACTTTTATCCTCCCGCGTTCTGCGTTTTCTCCTCCCGCCTTCCCATCTCCCATACAGCACGACACTTCAAAATTAATAGTCAAAGCATTGGAGGAAGCTCAAGACACTCCATGTTCACAATCAACAAGTTTGAAGAGGATTCTACAGTTGGCATTTGGAATTGAGGATTCCACATTCACAATTACCAAGCTTCAAGGGGATTCTACATTCACAAATTTAAGCTTCAAGAGGATTCTACATTCACAATTTCAAGCTTCAAGGTGATTCTATATTAACAATGTCAAGCAAGTTTGATGAATCTATATGAACACAGTTGAAGAAGAATCTACATTCCCTATTGAGAAAGCTTGAAATTTCTATATTCACAAATGAAGAATTTTCTATATTCACAAGTGAGGTAGAAAATTTACTTTCACATTTGAGCAAGATTGATGTTCATCTATATTCACAATTGAGGAAGTATCTATATTGACAATTGAGCAAGCTTGAAGAACCTATATTCATAGTTGAGAAATAATTTGGATATTTGAATAATTGAGCACACCTCTAGGATCTATTTTCTTAGTATTGCTCATTATGGTCATGGGCAATCCACGCAATCAAAAAAGGAAATCAACAAGGAAAGAGAAGCCTCAAGAAACCATGGAAGAAGTTAGAGAAAAGAAAAGATTGGACATGTGGAATCGACAGAATTCCATGGAAACTCTTCCAATTCCAACTGTAGATGATGCCACAGTTGTTCCTGCGCATCCACCTCAAGAAATACGAAGAAATTCACTAGAGGGGCCCTCAATTTCAACAACATTTGATGAACAAGCACCCCATGGCACTAGTGAAGAAGTAAGACGTAGGTGCTCATCGGGTGATGTTTCAATTCCCACATCAAGTCAACCTCAAAATATGGTAGTGAATGACTTGTTGGGTAGTGGTTATACAAGTGACGAAGTTAGAGAGACATTGAATGGAGGATTGACAATGGAAGAAGCAAATATTATGGAGACTGTCCAAGAGAATGAAAGACAAGGGGCTCCTATGGAAACGCCAGAGCGTCCTAGTGATGATGTACATGCTCTAGTTCCAACACCCTTACCTCCATTAGCAACTGCACGCTGAAGAACTCCGAGACGTATACAGGTTGATGAAACTCTCATTAGTTCAGTTGAAGGTACATTGTCTACACGTTCTATTGCTTATTAAACTCGACAAATACTTGATAACTTTTTTTTATTCTAAATGTGATGGGAACAAGTGCAAATTATTTTTATCATTGTTGAAATCTAGGCATATGACTGTTGTTAGAAGAACATTAGGGATAAAGATGGCCAATAAGTTAGAACCAAGTTCTTATATCGTTAAAAGTTTAGTAGATGCATTTAGTACAATTGGAAAGAAATCTTGCTCAAAGGATCGCAATGCAGCTCGTCGTGTGTTGTCACAATCAATCATTAACAAAAGCACTAGGGCACTTCGTTTTCTTAAACCTACATCCAAAATTGTTAATTTGAATGTGAAGGCACTTCATAGGTATTGTGTTAGAAGAGAACAACTTGAAACCGGTCAAACAGATGTTTGGGCCTTCATTGGCAGGTTGCCACGCTCTGATATGAAGCTCATTGATGCGGTAAAGGGATTAGTGCAAGATTTTTGGCATGACAACACTAGACCTTCTTCCAACCAAAAAGATGTATTAAAATTGAGAAGGTTTTCAAAGGATCGTGAACCACACATTAAACATTTTCTTGATATGACACAAACAGAATTATATGAGCGATTTAGGAATGAACATAACGAACTTGACTTGGGCCAAAGATCATTTGAAAAATGCAAACCATGGTATGTTAAAATAAACACAATTTGTAACACATGTTGTTGTCGATACCACATTGAGTATGGTTACTATTATGACACATATACATATATTTTTCGTGTATTGCATAACACTCTTGTGCAGGAATGCTCAGCTGCATTACCACCGATTCCATCTAGAGACTTTATTCATAGCATTTTGTGTAGCAGGCCAAACGATTGCACATTTTATCAAAAAACCTGCATAGATGGGACATGCCCAGGGTGTGGTGGATTCACATTATTGGAAAAATGCATACATGTGACCGATGAGCATGAACTTGGGAGGTAGGAGGTGAACTTGCAGTCATTCAAATATGTCACGTATGATATTGATGGAGGGAACAAAAGAAAAAAAATACAATTGGTCACTTCTTAGGTTGGTAATGAGCTATTGGATACTATTTTTTCTTCAGATTGCAGTTTCATATGTAACAATCTATTGATATAATGTACTTTATTGTTGATATACCAGGTACAGGTTTGCGACTTCATGGAGGAATTCTTTGAAAATACAGAAACAATATGTAAAGCATGTGCATGTGGCTCGTTGGCAAGATGAACAGTTTAGAACGTGCAGGGATACATTTCCTATCGGGACTATCCTATCAGTGGTCGATTTTGTGGAAAACTAAACTCTTCAACCACAAAATGAGATTCAGAGTCAATACTATCACTCGGACCAGGTCAACCTAATGGTCCATATCACCTATAGACATGGGGCAGATAGTACTAAAGACAACAGGGTTATATTGAAGGAGTATCACTTCTACATAAGTGATGACAGGTGTCACAACTTGGCTTTTGTACAACACAGCTTTCAAATCTTCTACAATCACTTGAAGGATAACAATATGTGGATGGAACAGCATTGGATTTGGTCTGACGCTTGTGCAGGGCAATTCAAAAATGCTCGTGTCTTCCAATGGTTGTGTATGCTCCACAAAAGGCACAAGGTGGCACATATGTGGAACTATTTTGAGACCGGACATGGAAAAGGTGAACACGATGGAGCAGGTGCGTGCATAAAGAATGCATTACGTAGGAAAGAAATGAATTTCACAGATGGAACTATCATCCGAAATGCAAAAACCATCGTTCAATGGTGTGCTTCAGTCATGGGGGAGGGAGCAAGAAGGCAGAAAGATCACTCAACCAAGAAAGCAGATGTGGTTAGATATTTTTGGAAGGTGGTGGATGTAGATCATTCACAGTTATATGAGTGCAAGACCATCCAAGGAACTCATGCATTTCATTAAGTTAGAACGTCGGACAATGCTATACTTGAAATGTGGACAAGGAAACTGTCATGTTTTTCTTCTCCATGCAGTAGTGGTGAATGGGACAAATGTGAATCCATGGATTGGATTGACAGCTGGGACCGTGTATCAATCCCATTTGGTCGACGGATAGCTACAGAATTATCCCAGTTGGAGGAGGACCAATCAAGTATTTCACCAGACTATGACCACATATTAGATCTCGTACAACCAGGTTCGATTAATATTTTTATATTTTTGACAACTAGTTGTGTCTAATTAGCTGTGTATATTTTTTATATTTTTGACAACTAGTTGTGTCTAATTAGTTGACCAAAACATTGGAACTATATTTTCTCCAGGTCACATATACGCAATGGTTGCCCCAAGACGCAATGCATATCACACTGACTATTGGCTAGCACGTTGCTTAGAGGGGAAGCAAACCCTAAATGTCCCATTGCAGGACTCTGAGGGAGTTGATTTTCTGATTGGGTCGATGGTTATAAAGGGAGAATATTTGAACTAGGTTTCCCACTCAGCAAATAGAAAAGGGTATACATATGAAGATTATAGACTAGGTGGGATTGTATACCATTATACACACTTAGTTATTGGCAAAAACCTCCAGCTGCAAACAATGCCAAGGAAGAACTCATCAAAGGCACGATACTTATTGCCTTATTCCGAGCACGAGAGGTTACAACAAACCATTGGTATTTGAGGTGATCCTAATGGTCTAGTCGAATGACCATAGGTAGGTAATCTGGTACGTGGTTTGCTTGTTTTATTGTGTATTATGTTATAGGTATGTGGTGTACATGTATGCTATGATTTTGTTCCGTGGTCTCATTGAGTATTGACATTAATATTTTGACTATTGCAGCCATACATTGATAACTTGATAGATTCATAAATTGCGTAGAATTGGTACAACTTGATAGATTGCACAAGTTTCGTAATCATCATCATCATCATCTTCATCACCACCACCACCACCACCGTCATCATCATCATCATCATCATCATCATCATCAACAACATCTTAATCATCCTCACCACCACCATCATGATCATCACCCTCATCATTATCATGGTAAACCATCATCATCGTCATCATCACGATCATCATTCTCATCACCCTCATCATCAACATCTTCATCATCATCACCACCACCATCATGATCATCATCCTCATCATCCTCACCCTCATCCACATCCTCACCATCATCATGATCATCGTCCATCAACAAGTGCCCGACGGACGATTTTGCAAAGTTGACCCCTATGGGCAAAAATTGCACACTCCCTCACTGAGCAAAACCCTAGTTTGTAGACTGCACATACAAGGTGACACATGGGCCATGGGACCGGCGGTGAGGGGCACTCCTAGCATTGTCGCGACATCCTGAATCCAACGGTGTCGACGGTTTGTCAATCCGAGCCATGGTCTTCATTCTATGGCTCGTTCCATCTCGCATCCAAAAGGCCTTCAGGGACACCTGTTGGATACCTGCCGGGGCCATAGAACTCCAACCATGCAACAAAACCGGATTCAGGGGAGACATGCAGGTGTGTCTAGGAGGGTTCCATCTGAAAACACTAGCCACAAGTTCCCGGTGGACGATTTTGCAAAGTTGACCCCCATGTGCAAAAATTGCACACTCCCTCATTGAGCAAAACGCTAGTTTCAAAGATGGACCTACAAGGTGACACATGGGCCATGGGACTGACGGAGAGGGGAACTCCTAGCACTGTCCCGATGTCCTGAATCCAACGGTGCCAGTGGTTCGTCGATCCGAGCCACGATCTTCATTGTATGGCTCATTTCATCTCGCATCTAAAAGGCCTTCAGGGACACCTGCTGGATACCTATCGGGGCCATAGAACTCCAACCATGCAACAAAATTGGGTTCAGGGGAGACATGCAGGTGTGTCTAGGATGGGTCCAGCTAGAAATGCTAGCCACAAATTCCCAATGGATGATTTTGCAAAGTTGATCCCCGTGTGCAAAAATTGCACACTCCCTCACTGAGCAAAACCCTACTTCAAAGATGGACCTACAAGGTGACACATGGGCCATGGGACCGGCGGAGAGGGACACCCCTAGAACTGTCTCGACGTCCTGAATCCAACGGTGCCGATGGTTCATCGATCTGAGCCACGGTATTCATTCTATGGCTCATTCCGTTTTGCATCCAAAAGGCCTTCAGGGACACCTGCTGGATTAAATTCGTATTTTGTCTCTCAAATATCATTTGTTTAACTCTCTCCTCATATATCCTTATAATTAAAAAACTCCATATTTTCACCACATATCTTAGGTATCCACTTTTTAAGTTACATTGTGCATACCTCATTTTATTAATTGTATAATATGTTTCTCCTAATATATTCTCCACTTTTTACCTATCAATTTTCATTATTCTCCCTCTTTCATTTTCTTTTGAAAATAACCTTAATTTTTCTTGGTCAAGGTAAGATTAAAGTCACTTAAATTTTATTTTATTTTAAATTCCCTCATCCATATTCATAGAATTAAACTAAAGTACAACTCCACAATACCCATACTCTCTATATATACCCCTCTCACTCCCATACTATCAAGGGATATATTTCTCAAAAATTAAAGTAATTTTGAATATCTCATTTTGAATGAATGAGATGGGATATTTCATAAAACGTACACTCACCATTGCACCTTTTAAAGATTGCTTCTTTGGAATATTACCTTAAATAATATAAAGTAAAATAAAAATGATGTTTGATATTATTGCTAGCCATTGTAAATATCCCAACTCACATGCTCCATCACAAGTCATTGTGTAAGGCATTGATGGGACATGTAAGTACTACCTCATGTAGAACATGGAAATCAATGCAAGTTATGCTAGGCCCATTTTGCATCACATTTATCCTTTTTTTTGACAAGGGAGGCACATTTCAATCTTGCAGTGTCAATCATCCTCCCACTATGGTTCCTAATGAGGGTTTGTAATGCTTAATCCTACACACTAATTCAAGGACTGTATGACGTTAAACCATAATAGAGTGAAAGGCAAGATGTGTTTCATCCCGTATGGCCTAATAACTCACATTGTGGCCAACGTTCCCAGCTGGAACCATCCTAGACACACCTGCATGTCTCCCTGGAACCTGGTTTTGTTGCACGGTTGGAGTTCTATGGCCCCGACGGGTATCCAGCAGGTGTCCCTGAAGGCCTTTTAGATGCCAGATGGAACGAGTCATAGAATGAAAACCGTGGATCGGATCGACAAACCATCGGCGTCGTTGGATTCAGGACGTCGGGACAGTGCTTGGAGTGCCCATCTCCGTTGGTCCCATGGCCCATGTGTCACCTTGTAGGTCCATCTTTGAAACTAGGGTTTTGCTCAATGAGGGAGTGTGCAATTTTTGCACATGGGGGTCAACTTTGCAAAATCGTCCACCGGGCACTTGTGGCTAGCGTTCCTAGCTGGAACCCTCCTAGACACACTTGCATGTCTCCCCAGAACCTAGTTTTGTTGCACGGTTGGATTTCTATGGCCCCAACAGGTGTCCACCAGGTGTCCCTAAACCCCTTTTGGATATGAGAGGGAACGAGCCATAGAATGAATACCGTGGCTCGGATCGATGAACATTCGGTGCCATTGGATTCAGGATGTCGAGATAGTGCTAGGGGTGCCCCTCTCTACCGGTCCCATGGCCCATGTGTCATCTTGCAGGTGCATTCTGCAAACTAGGGTTTTGCTTAGTGAGGTACTGTGCAATTTTTTCCCACGGGGGTCAACTTTCCAAAATCATCCGTTGGGCACTTGTGGCTAGCGTTCCCAGTTGGAACCATACTAGACACACCTGCATGTCTCCCCGAAACCCATTTCTATTGCACGGTTGGAGTTCTATGGCCCCGACAGGTATCCAGTAGGTGTCCCTAAAGGCCTTTTGGATGCGAGATGGAACGAGCCATAGAATGAAGATCGTGGATCGGATCAATGAACCGTCGGCGCCGTTGGATTCAGGACGTCGGGACAGTGCTAGGGGTGCCCCTCTCCACTGGTCTCATGGCCCATGTATCATCTTGTAGGTGCATTCTGCAAACTAGGGTTTTGCTTAGTGAGGGACTGTGTAATTTTTTCCCATGGGGGTCAACTTTGCAAAATCGTCCGTCAGGCACTTGTGGTTAGCGTTCTAAGTTGGAACCATCCTAGACACACCTGCATGTCTCCCCAAAACACGATTTTGTTGCACGGTTGGAGTTCTATGGCCCCGACAGGTATCCAACAGGTGTCCCTGAACCCCTTTTGGATGCGAGATGGAAAGAGCCATAGAATGAAGACCGTGGCTCGGATCGACGAACCATCGGTGCCGTTGGATTCAAGACGCCAGGACAGTGCTAGTGGTGCCCCTCTCTACCAGTCCCATGGCCCATGTGTCACCTTGTAGGTCCATCTTTGAAACTAGGGTTTTGCTTAGTGAGGGAGTGTGCAATTTTTGCACACGGGGGTCAACTTTGAAAAATCGTCTGTCGGGCACTTGTGGTTAGCATTCCCAGCTGGAACCATCCTAGACACACCTGCATGTCTCCCCCGAACCCATTTTTGTTGCACATTTGGAGTTCTATGGCCCCGACAGGTATCCAGCAGGTGTCCCTGAAGGCCTTTTAGATGCGAGATGAAACTAGCCATAGAATGAAGACCGTGGCTCAGATCGATGAACCATCGGCACTGTTGGATTCAGAACGTCGGGACAGTGCTAGTTGTACCCCTCTCCACCAGTCCCATGGCGCATGTGTCACCTTGTAGGTGCAGTCTGCAAACTAGGGTTTTGCTGAGTGAGGGAGTGTGTAATTTTTTCCCACGGGGGTCAACTTTGCAAAATCATCCACTGGGTACTTGTGGCTAGCGTTCCCAGCTGGAACCATCCTAGACACACCTACATGTCTCCCCCGAACCCGATTTTGTTGCACAGTTGGAGTTCTAGGGCCCTGGTAGGTATCCAGCAGGTGTCCTTGAAGGCCTTTTGGATGTGAGACGGAACGAGCCATAGAATGAAGACCGTGGCTCAGATCGATGAACCGTCAGCGCCGTTGGATTCAAGATGTTGGGACAGTGCTGGGGGTGCCCCTCTCCACTGGTTCCATGGACCATGTGTCACCTTGTAGGTCCATCTTTGAAACTAGGGCTTTGCTCAATGAGGGAGTGTGCAATTTTTGCACACGGGGGTCAACTTTGCAAAATCGTCCGTCGGGTACTTGTTGATGAATGATGATCATGATGATGGTGAGGATGTGGATGAGGGTGAGGATGATGAGGATGATGATCATGATCATGGTGGTGATGATGATGAAGATGTTGATGATGAGGGTGATGAGAATGATGATCTTGATGATGAATATGTTGTTGTTGATGATGATGATGATGATGAAGATATTGGTTCACCATGATAATGATGAGGATGAGGATTATGAGGATGATGAGGGTAATGAGAATGATGATCGTGATGATGAATATGTTGACGATGATGATGATGATGAATATAATGGTTTACCATGATGATGATGAGGATGAGGATGACGATGAGGGTGAGGATGATGAGGATGAGGATGAGGATGAGGGTGAGGATGATGAGGATGATGAGGATGAGGATGAGGATGAGGATGAGGGTGAGGATGATGAGGATGATGAGGAGGATGAGGATTATGATGAGGATGAGGATGAGGATGAGGATGAGGATGAGCATGAGGATGAGGATGAGGGTGAGGATGATGAGGGTGAGGATGATGAGGATGAGGGTGAGGATGATGAGGATGATGAGGATGAGGATGAGGATGAGAGTCAGGATAATGAGGATGAAGATGAGGATGAGGGTGAGGATGATGAGGATGATGAGGATGAGGATAAGGATGAGGATGAGGATGAGGGTGAGGATGATGAGCATGATGAGGATGATGATGAGGATGAGGATGAGCATGAGGATGAGGATGAGGGTGAGGATGATGAGTATGAGGATGAGGATGATGAGGATGAGGGTGAGGATGATGAGGATGAGGATGAGGATGAGGGTGAGGATGATGAGGATGATGAGGATGAGGATGAGGATAAGGGTGAGGATGATGAGGATGAGGATGAGGGTGAGGGTGAGGGTGAGGGTGAGGATGATGAGGATGAGGATGAGGGTGGGGATGATGAGGATGATGAGGATGAGGATGAGGATGAGGGTGAGGATAAGGGTGAGGATGATGAGGATGATGAGGATGAGGATGAGGGTGAGGGTGAGGGTGAGGGTGAGGATGATGAGGATGAGGATGAGGGTGGGGATGATGAGGATGATGAGGATGAGGATGAGGATGAGGGTGAGGATGACAAGGATGATGATGATGATGATGACGATGATGGTGGTGGTGGTGTTGAAGATGATGATGACGTGATGATGGTGGTGGTGGTGGTGATGAAGATAATGATCATGATGAAGATAATGATCATGATGAGGATGATGATGATGGCGATGATTAAGATGATGATGAGGGTGAGTATGATGAGGATGAGAATGAGGATGAGGATAAGGATGATGATTACGAAACTTGTGCAATTTATCAAAACAAACATAGGACCATGAACATCTTATTTTCATTCATCAATACAACATTATCAAGGAATATCATTAAACTAGTTAGGTATTTCATTTTCCATGGATTCTGGATGATTACTTTTGCATTATGACATGTGGAAAATGGACATATGAAATAGGTAAAGCACAAACTAGTGTCTTACATACTAGGGTTTAGTAAGGATAGGGTTTATATCTTCAATGATATTATGAGAGTGAATTCATGACCAGGTATTGGTTAGCATATTTTAACAAACTAGGGTATATTTGTTACATATATTTGACCATATGTACATGAAGGCCCAATGAATTTTATTACACTTTAGTTATGCATTCCTTGCCATTTAATCGAACTGCATAGATTCTCATGTACGCATAGTTTGATGAAATACAATAGCATTAATGAAATGTGTAGCATCTATTGGACTTCCTCATACTGTTTGAAAATGTCATAGGATTACATTGATGGTATGCGTAGCATGTTACTATTATGACAGATGTTTTTTCCTTGCAACATATCTTCCTTGCAACCATAATCATGATCAATGGGTATGAACCCTTGGAGTTGACAAAAAATACAATTTTAAATTAGATATCAAATTAACATGCATGTGCTAAGTTCATTGAACTGTTGAAAGATATTATTAGTTTTTTTCCATTAAGATAATGTTTTCATAACACAATGGTGAGATGTTATTTGATCAATGCAATAAATGTAAGAGAATAAATATTGCTTGAAATCTAATTTTATAAATTTCAATAGAATAATTTATCAATTTGTGGAAGAGATGAATCATCACAAGCACAAGTCGAAACTCAAGAGAAAATATGGAATATATTGATAGTCGAATGTTTGTAATACAAAATATGGGAAAGTATCCGGCCCTCAAATGACCTGTAAATGTACATGTATCCCTAAGTACAACAATATGTACATGTATGTCAAAATACATCTATCCAAGACTATACAACATCAAAAATCAATCTTTCTCTTGTTTTTCCCTAACTTTCCTCTATAGACCATCTCCCTGGGATCACTCGGCATCTCAGAAGTCTGCAAAAAAAATCATTATTTTTATCAAATAACTACACTAATATCCTACCATCAACAAACTTAAAAAATTAACTTATGGCCAAATTATTTATGACAAACACTCACCAAGTCCTCATGGGGTATAGATGTGAGTGGTGTGCTCATGGAAGGCATCTCTATAGTTGTGATCTACAAATAAAAGATCATATCTCAATTAATTCAGCAATTCAACATTGATCAACGTGTTTGGGTAAATTGAATAAAAAAGCTTGGTCATTAATGAACATCTCACCACAAGAGGAGACCCGGTCAGAACCATGGATTGAGCAGAGGGGTCAGGCACTACTGCCGCTAATGGATACAATCACCAAATGGAGAAATAATTAGACATGCATGAATAAACAATATAGTAACATGGTTAAATACTATGCATTGTGATTGTCCAAATAGTTACCTCCGTATGACTCATGGATATTGTAGATGTGGCACTGACTGCAGCATCAATGACCTTTGTTAGGTCAAGGGTAGATGGATCTCTCATGTGTCTTCTATAGAGGACATCCACATTCTTTCTAGGAGTGGAGCCTCTCTTGTACACTTGTCCCTTTTGCACATTGGGACTACGGGGAGATCGAACTGCTGACAGTCTCGAATGTATATCTGCTGGTGGCTACAATCACCAATAATGACGTAGTTAGAAATGCATTGGTCAATGGAATAGCATGTATTAACAAACTGAAAATGATGAAATACATACAGATGTACTGTATATGTCAATCAATTCTAAGAAACGGTCTACCACCCATTGTGTCTCCGTAGGCACGCTATCGATTGTATTCCCACCGGGGGGGAGCTCACTAGATGAAATCACTTCCATTTGATGGGGATCTACAACCTGCAATTTAGAAAATTGTAAATATTAGATCGTGTAGCATTGATTAAGTAACATGTGATAAAAAATAACATGTGTTGAAATAATGTCATGTTGAAATAGTTACCTCAGCATGAGATGTTGTTGTTGAAGGTATGACAACATCTTGTAACTCATAAGGTTCTACTGGATGAGCCTCTTGACCCTCATGCCCTTCTTGTGGCAACTACAAGTTTTAAAATCATTAAAAATATTAGCAATCTATATATGTGTATAGTAAGGAAAAATAATTTACAAATGACACTAAATTGTTAACTAGATCTACTCAAGTACTAAAATAATGTCATGTTGAAATAGTTACCTCATTGTGAGTTGTTTTCACTGAAAGTATGGAAACATCATCATCATCATCATGCGGTGTTGGTGCATGGGCCTCTAGACTATGCTCTGCATCATCAGTGCAAAGGTCTTCAACCTCGTGCCCTTCTTGCAGTAACTACAAGTTTTAAAACCATTAAAAATATTAGCAATCTATATATATGTGTATAGTAAGGAAAAATAATTTAAAAATGACACTAAATTGTTAACCACTTACTTACCTGTGTGAAATACCCAGTAAAGGTATCATCTGTTTGGACAGGACCAAAGCAAGGATGGTCGCATACTGTGCATGGGTGGGGCTGATGGTTGTGCTCATGCTATGCAGGTGCAGTTCCACTACTAGATGCTCCCCGACCACTGGAAGGTGTTGGCTCTACCCCACCGGGAGGTGGTGGATCTACCCCACCAACAGGTGGCGGCTCTACTCCACCCATGGATGGTGGCTCTGATGGCCCTACTTGGTCCGTACCATGAAGATACACGCTATGGCGAACAACTGCCTGTGCCAATAGTAGGAATGACTCTTGTGCCTTTGGCACTAACTGATGTGCAGGCGGAACATCTGGCTTGGGTAGCTTCTGATGAGGTGGAGCTACTGGGAAATTGGGATCTATGTGCCTCACATTGGGACGTTGCTAAGGCATCCCCATCCCAACACCTTGGTACTCCAAGATATCAAAATAGTTAACATGCTTCCCCGGCACAAACTCTGCGTACATCTTTCTCAAAAAATGCAAAGGCATTTCCTTGTTGTTGTGTGGTGGTGCATCAAACACCATGTACCATCGGTCCATCCAGTTATCTATGAATGGTTGATATGTACACCACTCGATAGAAATGTGCCTTTTGTTTGCATTAGGGACTTCACCATTCCGTGGATCTCTAAACAGGGATAATATTTGTTCTTTTGAGATTTTCAACTTCTTGACTTCTCTATAGCTAAGTCCATCCACATATTGTTGCCTCTTTCTTTCTCTGAAAGTGGCAATATCTTGCAAAGCACCATTAGACCTACTAAAGGTCTCTATCATTGCATCCAAATTGGATGCAAGCATAACATGACTCTCATCAACAATAGTAATTGAGGCTCGAATTTCTCTGAGCCTCTGAATCTCTCTTTGGATGTCAGTGTGGGCATCCATAGTCGTCACTGCAAACAAAAAATAAAAATAAAAATCATTAGAAACGTATACATGTGCTATAATGACATCTCTCAAAAATGAAAAATGTACAAACTTTGTGCAAGAATGAATACATTACAAACATAAATATCATCTCAGGCATACATTACAAACATAAATATCATTTCATATGACCATTGCAGGCATACATTATGGGTCATTGAGGGCATAAGGGTGGAGACCATGCGGGCATAAAGACCATGATGATGTGGCAAAGATATGTATTTTTATTAGTTAAATTGAGGAAGCCTATTGATGAAAAAAATGAAGACATGCTGGTATAATGATGAAGAGATGACTAATGATATGGGCATAATGTTGTGATTTGCATATGGACAGTGTAAAGTGTATGAATGGAGATATGGCAGCAGATTGATATGACATGAATAATGATGACATAATGAAGATGTACAATATGTTGATGTGCTGCTGGTGTACAAACTAAGATGCTGATGATATGTATGGATAGAATGAATTCATGATTATTGGGGCTACATATGATGAACAAAATGTTGATCTAGGGTAGCATGAAACAGGGACATAATGCTTGCTTGGGTTATGAAAATTAATTATAATCAGAATGATGTTATAGACAGATATGTTGGGTGACAATGATGATTGATGTGATCAGTGAGCCATTGTGTCTAACAGGGTGGATGTAAAATTCATTAAAATTTTAAAATTTTAAGTTTTGGCATTTGATTTACAAATATTTTTAGGTGACAATGATGATTGATGTTATTAGTGAGCCATTGTGTCTAACGGGGTGTATGTAAAATTCATTAATATTTTAAAATTTTAAGTTCTGGCATTTCATTTACAAATATTTTTAGATTAGGGCAACATAACAATTTATAAACTTAATGACGAGATGAGGAAACGATTTAGATGCTTACCTTTCCAATCATTCTTGCTAGATGAATTTGGGATTGTTGAGCCTCCAAATCTCCTCGGTTGAGGTTTTCTAATTTGTTTTGGGAAGGCGAGATCGCTCGAGCGTTCACGTTTGGGTAGCACAATGGATAAAACAGTGTCGCGGCCCGCGACACTGTTTTTTTTTATATTAACCATAACGCTCGAGCGTTATTGTGATCACCATAATGCTCGAGTGTTACTGTGATCACCATAACGCTCGAGCGTTATGGTGATCAAAATAACGCTCGAGCGTTATGGTTAATATAACAAAAAAATAAACAGTGCCAGTCTTAATATAACAACAAAAAAAACCACAACATTGTTTTTTTTTTGTTATATTAACCATAACGCTCGAGCGTTATGGTGATCTATGGTTAATATAACAAAAAAAATAAATAGTGCCATGGTTAATACCGCGGCACTGTTTATTTTTTTTGTTATATTAACCATAACGCTCGAGCGTTATGGTGATCACAATAACGCTCGAGCGTTATGTTGATCACAATAACGCTTGAGCGTTATCATGATCACAATAACGCTCGAGCGTTTTGTGATCCTATCCTACATGTTAAATGACATGGCAGGTTCGGAGCCCACCATACCTAGTTTTACATAACACGCGAGCGTTGTTCATTTACACAATTCTCGCGCATTTCACATTTACCCATTGCATCTAAAAGGTCCCTCAACTTCGTGCACACTCCCTAATATGGATATAGACTCTATACTAGGTATTTTTGGCTCTAGTAGCATTTTCTTGGTCTTATAGGCCATGTATGAGACACTAGACCAGACACATTCCTAATTGAGTGAAAATTTCTCTTATTAAAGGAATATATACCTAATTTCTAAGATGGGGTGCACCAAGAATGAGCATTTTGTCTAATTCATGGTTTGGAGTGAAAACCTCGCGATAAAGGTCCTAACCAATTTTTTTTAGGAATCATAGGTCATTGACATAGCTGTGACATAGGGCCTACATGATAAATCTATTTCCCACAAGATACATGTGGGACTAATTTCAAGGATTAGGCATAAAAGGAATAAGTTTCATGGCCCAAGTTGGGGCTAAAAATTAGGGATTTAACCCCTAAAGCATATATTTGTATCTTAGGTAGATATCTACATGTAATATTAAAAAATCAATAAGGATTAATTATATGTTTTGGAATATATATATATAAAGAACACAATTAGGGATGTTAAGCTCCACTTTTGGTCAAATTATCTATGTTATAACTAAAGGTCTACAAAGCCGAATTATATGTCCTTACCTCATTTAAAGGGTTGTGATGAATTTATAAAAAAAGTCATGATGCAATAATTGTATATATACATGTGAGTGTGTACACATATATTTTAAAAGTACATATAAAGAAATACTCTCATTTTCAACACATACAAAATCTATACATGATTAGGATGTGCTTGCTCCACTTTAACTTATGAAAAAACAACCATAGCTCATATTATGCTTCAAATAATTTTCTTTTCCATTAATTCAACACTTCTAATCACAAATTCTTCAATGTGACAATTCTAACTTTTTAATCACTTTTTTTAATATAGATATCTAAAATGTCATTTCTAAAAAATGTTTACTTAGGTGTATTTATTTTGATACAAGACTCTGCATTGCATGCTTTTAATTAAGATTGTATATTCTATGGACAAGATTTGACGGTTCAGTGATCTTAGGGCAACAAATAAATTTGTTAACTTGTTTATAAGTACTAAAAAACCAGTAAGTGTTACTAATTAAATAATCATAACATTAACTAATTAATGAGATGACACTTTACACTTAATTTCAACCACTATAACCATAAAAACCATGAAACCCCAACCTGACATATTCCCTCCATAAAATCCACCACTAAACCATTTTGTCAACTATATCAATTCTTACCACCCTTATAAGGTGATCCTATCTGCGTATCGGCGTTTATCATGTGCACTGCACATGCAGATGTGCTAGTATGTATCATGGTGTACTTTGAACCGTTTTGTTGCCCAAAGCTGCTAAGTAACCGATTCCATAAACGTTTCACGTAAGAGAACAAACGGTGTGGCTGATCGCATTCCCTGTCCGTTGAAATTCGGCATTATATAATGTTTTGCGTTCAAATTCGGCATTATATAATGTTTTGCGTTCTTAGAACTCAGAGGTCACTGCACTTTGCATCTGTTCAGACTAAGCATATTTTATTGAATATCGAGGTTGTCATGAGTAATAATACGTTGTCAGTGAAGTCGAAATAACATATATTAATATTGCCAACAAGACGAAAACATCAGGTTGTTTTTCACAGAGAACAATAACCACAGGAACCCTAATAATCCGTTTCAAAATCAATGCAAGTAACTCGTTTCGACACTTCTGCTATAACAAACGTGTAGCCTTACATAAACTGGACAAGGAATCTGAACTTACGGTGTTTACAAACTAAAAATCTCCACCGAATTCTCCTCAGTTCCGTTTCAACGGAGAACTAATTAAACGCTGCATGCCTTTGAAGAAATACAGATGGAGATACACATATCTGCACGCTAAATTCGATTGTAATCTATGATTCTACACTACTTACAATTTAATATCATATTTTGCAGGATATGTTAGATAATTAATCAACACTGATTCAGAGCGAAACCAACGAGAGAATTGGTGGAATCGAAGGAGACCCTGATACGCTGCTGCTGAATATTCCCCATGATGGAAAGACCGGAGGCTGTCGGGGCAAAGGCAAAGCAAAAAGTCCCCCTGGCATCCACGGGTATCAGATAATTCTTAGCCGGTAGAATTAAGGTAGCCCCGTTGCTGAAATGGAAGCCGACTGTGGGAACTCTCACTGATTCATGGCCCGACAGATCGTAGCAGATGTCGAAGATGGAGACCCCGTCAGCTCTCGGAAGTTGTCGGGTGCCGGCGACGAAGGCGTTCCTCACGGCGTCATACGCAGGCGTCTGGAGCCGTGTGACCGCCGTGCCGGAGTCGATGATGAACCCTCCGCGACCCGACGTCTCGTCGATGCGGAAGACGTCAGGCGGAACGGTGTCGAGGAGAGCGCCGCCGACGCTGATGGCGGCGACGGAGAGATAGTAGAAGGTCTGGATATAGGGATTCGTCTGCAGCGGCGCGAAAATCGATCCAACGGGGATGGACTCCGGTCCGAATTCGAGAGTGCCTGAGGACGCCGACTCGCGATCGACCAGGCAGTAGGAAAAGGCACGGCCCGTCTGAGTGCCGAGCTGGGAGGGGAAGGAGAGCGGCCCGGCACCAAGACCAAGCAGCCCCGCGGCACCGACGAAAAGCCCGACGTTGTTGTGGCCGCAGCCGATGGCCACGTTGCGGACCGACGTTGCGCCGAACGCCACTGTCTCTGTGGCGAAGCTCCCGACGGTGTGGGAGCCGTCGCCGTAGGAGACCTTGTAGACGCAACCGCCGGAATGGCAGTCGTTGACGTCTAGCTGACTGCAGACGGCGGAGTTGCAGCCGACGTTGGAGAAGGAGGCAGAGGATGAGGGATTGAAGATGGGATCCGCTTGCGAGTAGCACTCTTGACACGGCTGGCACTGTATCCACACCACGTCGCTGCCCGTGTCGAGCACCATGTACTGCTCTCGCGTTGGCGTCCCCACGCCTATCCGCGTGAAGTACTCGCCGCTCCCCTGCGCCATTCCCGACACAACTTCGCCGCCGAACTCTGCAGTGACCTCGGCCACATTTTCGTAGCTCCCCGATAAGTCCTTGTCCAGTCTCAGTCTCCTCTCTATCCGCTGCTCGAGCCCTCGGACTCGTGCGGCTTCCCGCCTCAGCTTTTCTTCCAGCCGGTGCGCGTAGGACGCCGTACCATTGGCGGTGTTCTTGACCAGAAGACTATCCCTGTGCACGACTTGCAGGCTCCAGGGCGTCCGTCTCGGCTTCATCTCTCTTTTATATTCAACTCCGCCGGGCGCTGTCTTGGTCTCAATGAGCGATGCTGCGACATCGAAATCATGATAGACAGGCAGCTCGGGAGTGGAGATCGGTCTCGAGAGTGCAGATTGGAAGGATAGAAGCAACTCAATGCAAACCAATAACAAAAACGGAAGGGTGACAGGGAATCGGAGGGAATCCATTGCGTTCCTGTTCTCGCTCTCGTTCGTTGCGAGTGTTTTATATATTAGAATTTCAAGCTATGAAGGGAAGGACGACCGACCGTCGGGCAGCGTGTCAGATCTCTGATTACTTTGCTCAATAAATTAACTATCAAGTTGAT
The DNA here is from genome assembly GCA_027924585.1 of Larix kaempferi. NCBI lineage: Eukaryota > Viridiplantae > Streptophyta > Pinopsida > Pinales > Pinaceae > Larix > Larix kaempferi. Next base: position 17,548,567 of record BSBM01000066.1, on the reverse strand, counting down.
GCATTGAGCGCCGAGACATCATGAATTAAAAAATGCAGTCTGCCGCTCCACTGTCCTCCTCTGTACTTCACTCAATTTGAGTTCCTTCCTTCTCTCTTCTTCTGTCTGATTACGATGGCAATCACACACTGCACTCATGCGTTAGAACATGGAATAACTTTCTAGAACATGGAATAACTTTCTAGTTTAAATTGATATATTTACTGGAGTTATACTGGGTTGGTACTCCATTACCACTATAATTCTAGGTGTTCCACATATCTTGTAAATATGGGATACCGGTAAGCTAGGGTGTGATTTGAACTTGTGACATCACTTTGCAACATGTGACTTCATATCAAGCGAAACACCAATGAGCCACACCCGTCCGCGTAATATTTTGAAAACCAATTTAAAGAAAGAAAAAAAATATTAATTATTTAAACACTATAAAACAAAAATACCATTCAATTTCATGTTTTCTTATTAAAATAACTATAAATAAGTAGTTGCAGTCTCTCACACTTCCATATCCAAAGTTGTTGAGATTTTATATTTGTGTTTTTTAAATATATATTAAATTTTATTATATAAATTTTTATGTATCTCAAGATACAGTGGTTTCTTGGTGGAGAATATTTGATTAAAATATTATATATAAGCAAACTACTTCCGTATTTTACTTTTTTTTTCAACCGAAAAAAACGTACTATTGCTATTCATTGAATCAAATAATACAAAGATATTCACCTTTTTTGAACAAAGGTATTTTCATCATGTTCATGAGTGTAAACCCGAATGATCCCCAACTTCTATCATATCAAATAAACTATCAAAGGAAGACTATACAGAGCTGAGAGACTATAACATATTACAAAAAGCCTGCTATGCCAAAAGTACATATCATGGACTTGAAACTTAAAAGAAGAAGAGCTAGCTTTGATAAACTATTAGCATGTTCATTATGTTCTCGAAATATATGAGAAAAAGAGATGTGTTCCTGCAAATCAATCTCCTCTCTAGGGTGCATACACCAATGATTAAGAGCTAATACATTTAAATCATATTCTTGAGCTCCGTATTTTACTTGTTTGCAAGTATTAAGAAACAAATAAGCATTAATAATTAAATAATCATATCATTAACTAATTAATGAGATGACAGTTTACACTTAATTTTCAATTACTTTAACTATCTACCTAGCGCGGCATATTCCCTCTATAGAATCTACCACTAAACCCTTTTAACTCTAAATTCCAAATAAACAATTATATATATATATATATATAATAAAAAATATTAATACATAAAATTACAATTTTAATTTTAAAAAATACACTTAAGAACTCCACGAGGTAGCTCACATGAACTTAAAAATGGAACTTTCAAATTATAAATTGTAAATTAAAATTATAAATGAAACTTTCAAATTATAAATTGTAAATTAAAATTAAAAATGAAACTTTCAAATTATAAATTGTAAATTAAAATTAAATTTTTAAATAAAAATAGTTCTCTAAATAATTATAAAAGAAAAGTAAGTTCGTAAGGTTGAATTTGTCTTTTAATTAATTGCTCTATGTCATTTTAACAATTTGAAAATTCCTAAATTAACCCCATTTTCATGTTTTTTTTTAATTTTTTAATTTTAAGATTTAGTTTTTTAAGTCATAACATGAAATTCCCAAATCAATACTCCAATTTCATGTTTTCTTGTTTTTAAGATTTTTATTTTTTAAATTGTAATTTCATGAAATAAAATTACTGTCTAAATCCAATAAGGGGTAGGATTTAAAGGTTTTTGAAGTTTTCAAATTTGCATGTTCAATGGCAATTTTTTTTTTTAAATTTGCAATATATTTTTACTAAATTCAGACCAAAATGGAAACTTTGAAGTAGGGTTTAGACAACGCCCTCTCCGCCCTTCACTTTCTCCACCTCTTTATTACTATTTTTGGCTTTATTTTCTTCGTGTGTAAACACCGGTCCATATAATTCCTTCCTGTGTAAACACCCATCAAATTAATTCTATACAGTTTAAGATTTTGACCAGACAGGAGGATTGTTCGGCGGTATTTCGTTTATTTATTTTGGACTGTGGCTCGATGCATTTGGGTTTCGACTTTATAATTGTTGCCTCGAAAATTCAAGGACATAAATTAATCTTGATCAAACTATTTCGCGGGTCGTAGATGCTTTTTCTATATTCTTCAAAGTCTAGTTTATTCCAGCATGATTGGCCAAGACTTAAAACCTGCAAACGCGCACTATATTTTTGAGATAAAGTGGTGGGAAATCATGCAAATTGCATACGGAAATTATTTCTAGTTTATACAAACACTTTCTAAAAGTAAATTATTAACAATTTCATTAATACTTTTAAAATAAATATAAAATACAATGATTATAATTTATAACTCTATTTAAGTATTTTTATTTAAAACTAATCATTTATGTAAAAATAATACACATCACTTACTAATAATTAATATTTCATATGCAATCAAATTGACAATACATAGACATTCATGAGGCTTATAATATTGCCTTACCAAGAAAATTGACAACATGAGGTTGTTTATAATATTGCATTTTGCTATTTCATGTATCAAGAAAATTTACTACACACGGTCATTTTATTTACATATGATATTTATATTTTAAGTTTTATTTAAGAATTAATAAAACATACATATTTTAATAAATTTTATAGTATTTCATTTTGTTTAATTTTAAAAAAATGTAAAATAAAGTACATATGATTTCAAAAATGATAGAAATTATCTTATAAATTATATGAAATTGTAAATCAATAAAAAAATTTACATCATTTTGTTTAAAAAAAAAATCATTTTTTTTCTTAATCCAGTATAGTTTGTAAATATATGCCTCTCATATATACGGCTTCTTTTATTTGTTTCACTTCATTACCATGATCTTTGGAGATAGATGTGCTCTTTTAAGTGCTCTTGCCATACATCATATACAAAATAAGTAATAACTCAAAAAGTGTTGTATAATGATCATCTTTGAATTGTTATTCTTGAAATTTTAGAACAAAGAGTATTCCAAATAAAGAACATAAGAAACTGTAGAGCATAGTAGCACAATTTAGTTGTATTGGGCTTTTATGTACGGAAATTTGAATGGCGAATATTTGGTGTAGGTAAAATATGAATACATTGAACAATTGAATTTTGAAAAATTAATTTTAAAATACCACATTTCACACTTTCTATTCCTACTACATTGAGATTTTATATTTTTGTTTTTAAATAATAATTTTGATTGTAAATAACATATCTAGAAATAAACCAATGATTTTAAATGCACATTTATGATATATCCATGCATATTTCAATCAAATTATTATTCATATAAGAAGACTACCCTATTTTATGCTACTATGTTGTAGAGTAAAAGAATGGAGTATGCTATCCAGTATCCACATTTGGAGCCCGATCTACTTCTATAGAAGGATGATGATAAGATCGAAAGGATTGTTCTTTATTTTAAATTTTCCTTGACCTTCTTTAGATAATTTGTCTGATTTCCTATTCTGCTTCCTATATATATGCATGTTTCTTGAATTTATTCTAGCAAAGGAGATAGATATGTGTGTGTGAATCTTTGTGACCCTTTGAGCCAATTTATGACCAACATGAAGTCCCTGAACACTTGAAGGTTTAGGCACCCCTCTTTTTTTTTAACAAAAACCATAGAGAGTATATTTATAAAAAATTAGTGCATAGCCATTTAGTACAAAAAGTGAGCTTCATCTTCAGCTCAAAAAATTGAAGAAGATGTACATATAGAACTTGTTCTACTTCATACCTACCAGTCCCCTTATTTGTCTTCCTAGAGTTTCCAAAATCATGGGAGGGATAGACCCTTACAAACTGGCTATTCAGAAATACAAAAAAACCATTTAAAAAACATAAACATAGAGTCAATACTGGAATCCATGTGTGACCTGAACCTGCTGATGTACTGAAGCTTCATCCATAGGCAGTGCTCCTTCTCCTAGTGTCTCCTGACAGTGGCTGCAATAAGTCATTTTAGCCATTTTCAGGACCTCTTCCTTAATTATATCCACTGTTCCCATAAGCTCGAACAGATTCCACTCTAGGTCGTCAATACGAGAGTCCTAACATGCTATCTACTAGGATATATACCTTGTGTTCTCCGCATTCTCCTTGATTTCCTTGAGACCAGCAAGGGCGACTTCAAAAAAATTTCTTTGGTTCACCTTGAAATCCTCTACGCTCGCTTTCATGTAAGACATGGCCTCTCCTATTCCTGTCATGATACCATAATATTGTTGGCTACCTTCACTCTTCTCACTCCAGAACTCTTCATGGATCAAGGAAACCAGGGGCAAATGATTCAAGCTAATTCCAATCTATTGTAGCTGATGTCCTCCAAAACCTGTCTCATCCTCTTTAATTGTAGCCCCAGTGCTCGCCATTTTGTTCGTGCGTGAGAAGAGGGGTTCTTTGGACAAGACTCCCCATAAATATTTTCCATGCAACCGCGGGAGCCCATGTGTTGTGTTGACAATCTCCACGCGTCTGCGATTTCCTATGCAATGTATTTTTATTAAACCCTGAATTTGAGTAAGTAGAGAGGTGGGGGATATGACCTTATGTCCTAGGGGATTGTGGTGCATTTGTGAATACCATCATCATAAAATAAAACCCCCATACTCTTCTTAACTCCTTTGTTGGCCAAGTGATCTGTTGATCTGTTGTTTTCATGAAGGATGTGAAGATATTTTACCTCAAGAGTAGCATTGAGTAATGCTATTCGTTGATATATCCTTCTACACCATGGATATCCTTTGTTGTATCCATTCCTCATTTTATATATGACCTATCTTGAATCTCCGAAGACTAGAAGCTTACCAATATTTAGTTTGTTGACCATTTCTATCCCATGAAGTAAGGCGATCTATTCAACAACATTGTTATATCTCTCTCTTATTCTCCAAGCTTAATATTCAACTAAATTGTTCCTTTGGGGAAATATATGACCCCCCTGCACCTGCCTCCCCTGTTTTGGCACCCCTTTTTAATAGTAAAGAGGAGGAGAATTTTGAGAGAAAAAAGATATCTGCATAGTTATTTATTCCTTCCCCCAAAACCCAATGCTATCTTGAAGAAACTAAAATCACTCAGATATAGAGCAGCTCCCCCCCACATTGGGACTGTGCATTTTGTGAAGTGCCGTAAAAAAATGCCCATGGCATAGACTTGTTTATTTCTTGAAAAAAATTCTTGCATTATTTAAAGTTAAGTTAATTAATTAAAAACTAAATTGATGATAAGTTATTAAAGAAGTATAAATAAAAAAAAAAATTAGAATCGGTAAGAAATTTTTTATATTAAAACCACTGAGGACAATCTGGTAAGAATTTTTTTATATTAAAACTAGGACAATCTGCTAGATAATCAAATTACTAGATAATCAAATTACAAAGATTGTTATAGATCTATAACAACTGGATATGCTACTTCCAAAAATTCCTCCTTAGTATACATCCATAATATTGTAGCTAACTATTTCACAAAATGATGACAACTATATATCCGTATGAACTCTCCTAATAAGAAATGCAGTGAAAATACATAAAAACATTAGAGAATTAAGCAAAAACATGGTCATTATGGCATTCTTTATTCTATTTCTCTTCATTACTGTCAAAACCCAAAATTTACGAAAAAATAAAAATTTTTAAGATAGCAATAAATGCTATTAATTGCATTCCTTTATTTGTTTGTTTTAGTTAAGTGATCATAATTTTGTCTAAGTGAATCTGTTATTGTACTTATATTTTAATGTAAGTTTTAAATTGCAGTTAGAGATTGTCTTCTGTTCTCTAACCTCAAAGGGAGAAATTGCCATAGCTGACTGGCTTACTTAGCTTTCGAGCTAATGCATAATCCGTCCTTTTTCTACAGGTATACAGGTAAAGTATGGATCATTGTCAATGACTTTTAAAAGCATTAAAATTCCTTTAACTGTACCATAATGCTCAGTAGAGGTCTAAATATTGTTAACAGGTTGTCAAGTGTAAGAAGGTAGAATTCCCTTCCTATAATATTCATGAAATCTTGCTTAATCGAGAGTTGATGGTTTACATGAAAAGTGATAACTATTGTTCTGGATAAAATGAGATAAGCATTCCTATGAAGTATTGTCGCTTTGATATTATCATTGCGCTGTAACAATGTCTCTTATTTAGTGCTGTATAAAGTCACTGGATCATGTTATTCATATCATTTTTAATTGTCTTAATGATACTGTATCTTTTACCTTTCCTCCTATAAAGGATCTGAAGTAATTCATCGTATACATTACTTAATGCTAGCACTGTGTGATGTTCTGTCAACTATCAGTTCTGACTATGGATATGAACCTTGTCGTTCGCATGAGACTGGAGTTGTGATAACAATAGTGATATGATGTTCTATCCATTTATAGTTATAAACCATCATCATCTTTATAACTTTTATAATGCGATATGCTTGTTCCATGCCTAGAATACTTTTCTTCCTTTGTTTTGAACAGCGTTCATTTGTATGGAATAATAAGTAATTTTATATCATTATATCACAAGAATTATAGATATTGTTCCTATGTTTGATTGTTAAAGAGGTGATGTAAGAACTATAATAGTAATACCTTCATGGATAAACTATGCATCAGACTATATTAGCCAAGGTAAGATTTTAATTTTACAACAATGATGAACTCTCGTTGCAACTTGACTATACAACATTCTATTTATTTGTAGGACAAGGTATTATGTCCACTAGGAAGCTTCGATGGAAAGGTTCCGATCATGCATTATATGATGGTTATTGGATAGTGTCTCGATCATAGTAGAATATCCCTACTATGATTATAATTTATACCTATGATGATTTAAATTTGATAAGCAAATAATTCGAAATACAGCTTGGACTTTGGAATGTCGACCCATGGCAAGTTAAAAATTTCAAAGGCTACGTGGATAGCTCTCGTCCTTGTATTGATGATATAAATGGCTTGTCCGAAACCCTACTTGGTCATTCCCTCTGCCTTCGGGCTCGGGTTACATGAGAAAACCCTTCTGATCTGAGTTTGCTCGTTATGGTACTGTAAGTTGCAGCTTCTCATACGGCTATAGTCATGGAGTATATTCCTCGTGTAGTTTGTAAATCTGTAAACTCTGCTAAAGGCTTTCCCTAAGTTCATTGGGCAACTCGAGTTATCTTTCTGCTGTTACTGAGGATTATCAGTCGCATGCTGCTCCCAGCCTTCATACTTATTACTTGTGTTGATTTAGAGTCAGGGTTTTCCTGTTGTCGTTATCCATGAAGTGGTCATGTCATGGGGTTTATATTCGTGCTTCCCATACTGGTCCATCCATGGCGTGAGGGTATTGTTTTGTATGTTTCCTGGTCACGGCTTTCATTATGGAAGGAAAACTTGGGGTTTTCCTGGCCCATTCTTCTAGTGATCATGGTGAGGTTTTTCTACTTTGCTCCACTCGTGGCTACAGGGTCGTTCACTGGGTTTTGCTTCCTCCAAAAATCGCTGGTAAGAGTTATCATTTGTTTTGTTATTTTCAGTTTAAAAGAGATTGTTTATTTTAATAAAAGTTGACCACTAACTCGTCAACTTGTAATGTGCAGGCGTTGATCTCTCCTGAAGGTGTACGAGGCTCAACCTTTGGCGCTGGGATCCTACCGGGTAAGCCTGGTTATACCATGGTTGTTTCTCCCTTTGATGGTTTGGATGGTTAGGGTTTGATCTGGAAAAACAACCATCTTTGTGACTGTTTGCTATCACATTCATGGATATGATTGACCCTATGATGGGTGTGGTATTATATGATTGCGGTCATATGTAATATATTTGTTTTCTTACAGTAGTTAGGGTTTGTATACGAAGTCATGTATAAAAGGAACATGCTGTGGCTTACTCTGTTGTGACAGCCTTGGGGTTTTGTTTGTCACTGTATTTTTGGAAAGAATAGGGTCATCACCCAGTTCTGTAGAAGTTAAATAAATAATGAAAGTTTGCCTGTAAGATGGTCGTATAATGTCTGCGTTTCCTTTAAATGAATACAATGTACAGTAGTAGGAATGTTTTTAAGTTTCTAAGATACTTTCAGAGAAGTAATAACTCGGCTGTAGGTGATGGTAGAGTCTTATTTCTCAGGGTTTTTCTTTTGTTTTTGTGTGTTGAATGATAACAATAGGGTTCAATAAACCTTTCAGTGGTAGGCCATTTAATGTGTTGATAACCTTGTCGAATTGGGGTTCTCACCCAGAATTGGAATATTGTAATAACTGCAAAGATGTTCGTGCTCTGTTGGTCGTTGTAAAGCTTACCTGGATAAATTCTATGTCTTTACATTCTATTAATTAATGTAAAAGAGCTACGGCTGTGGATAAATTTATTGTATGAATTTAGTTGTTAGGATGCTACGTCTAATGTCTCCTGTAGGTTTCGAGCTGATATGTGTGGCATTTCGACTTTATGTTTTTTAAATTGTCTATACTTGAAGTCTGGCTGCGGCCGTGGTAGATTCGTTGTCCAAATTTTCAATGTGGAATACTTGTAATAAATTTCTTATTGTTAAATAAATAGAGTAGTAGGGTTTGATTCCGCAATGGCAACCATGGTTTGGTTCAAAAGTTATCTCTGTAGGTACGATTTCTAAATTTGATAATTTATTTTATTGTTAAGATAGGTCTCTGTTGAGACTGTACATTCACGTAAAGATTTTGAGCTCGATAGTGAACTAAAACTATAGTGTTGATAAAATGATTAAGACTGGAAATAAAAATACTACTTGGTTTAAGCTCAGCCTCGAGTTAGTTATCATTCTGTCTTTGTCTGATTCTTTTTAAAGTTTAATAACTAGGTCAAAATGTACCGAAGGTTTCTTGTTGTAGAAAAACATGAAAGATAGATTCCAAACAAACTCCTCGGTCACGAATCTTGTGTTTTAATTAACTAATCAGTTTGTTTTAGTCAGAACTCTGTCAAAAATATTTTAAACAGGTGAACAACATTGATGTACTGTTATTTCTATTTCAAGGTTGAGTTAAATAAAAGTTCAGCCAGTCCTTTCATATGTTCTGTCGGTAATAAATTAACCAAGTTTAACAGTTACAACCATTGCTATTACTTACAATTCTACTACTGTTTATTATGCATTGTAAATATTTTATCCATAAGATAATAATAATATAAGGAAATCTTATCACAGTAACTATTATTAAATCTACTACTGATATTCAGGGATTGCAAATATCTTACTGAATTAAATAATACGCAGTCATAATGAAGATAAACATAACATGCATTCATTTACGCTTTAATAAATAAACAGGAGTGAGTGGCAGAACCTGTTTCAAGCAGTGGACAACAACAACAATGGGAGGCTGTTCCTCCCTACCAACTCCTGGAGAGTGCCCAGACAGCACTTCTCAGGACCCTCGAGCTTGCTCTGGTCTAACTGGATGGAACTAGGTACAGCAAACAATTCACTTAGCCAAAGCAGCTAAACTAGAACCAAGTTACTGCAGCATCCCTCTCAAACCACTTCCTTACTGATTATCCCACTTCCTCAATGGGACTCCTGAATAACATTCACCTGAATGTATTCTCCCTCCAGAACTATGTTGAACCCCCAGCTCAGTTCATTGAGTACTATTTAAAAGATTGCCTAGGTCTTAGTTGGGTTAACTGTCATTAATGAGCCACCTGCTCAGATTCCACTTTCTTGGGGAATCATGACCCCAAAATATAGGGAAGTTGCCACCTGCAACTTAGGAAGTGTTTGAGGATGCTTCCACTTGTCTTTTGCCTTTCCACCTAGTTCCCTCCACCAGTTAGACCAGTAACCTCTTTTAACAGCTCTCCCATGTTGTTGTCTCCATAATTTATTTATTAATAATAAAATATTCAGAATTACATTCCACTTCTGGTGACTCTGCTGAGTCATCAATTCCTACTTAGCATTGAATTTAACATAATGTCTCAGGAATATAATAAAATAATTACATTATTTTTGCAAAATTGGGGTATGTGACATACACACCCCCTTAAAATGTAACATCGTCCTCGATGTTACTTATTCTTCATCTTTAGCCACCTGCTGGAATAGATTTGGGTATGCTTCCTGCATCTTACTTTCTAGTTCCCAGGTAGCTTCTTCAGGACTAAGGTGCTTCCATTGCACCTTCAGCTGTCCAATTGTGTGGTTTCGTAGAGTAATTTCCCTCTTCCCGAGGATACAATCCGGTTCCACCAGAACTTCCCCTTCTGGTTCTCCCTGTACAATGTTCCAATCAATAACATGAGCAGTATCATGAACATACCTTTTCAGAACAGAAATATGAAAAACATTGTGTACCTTTAAATTAGGTGGTAATGCTAGCTTATAAGCAACTTGACCAATTCTAGATAAAATTTCAAATGGACCACAGTAACGTGGCGCTAATTTTGCACAACTCCCCAGCCTTAGGGAGCTCTTCTTTGGTCTTACTTTGATGAACACATGTTCATCTACCTGGAACTCTTTAGGAGTTCTTTTCAAATCTGCTTGACTCTTTTGTCGATCCTGGGCAATCTTCAAATTTACCTGCACTTGTTTCACAATCTGTTCCATCTCCTTTAATAAATCAGGTCCTAACACTAATCTATCTACTGGATTACTCCAAGAGATATGTGTGTTACATTTACGTCCATGCAAAATTTCAAAAGGACTAAACTTAGCTGACGATTGATATCTGTTATTGTATGCAAATTCTGCTAAATGTAAATAATCCTCCCACTTACCTAGTTGATCCTTAACATACATTCTTAGCGGATCTTCCAATACCTAATTAACTCTTTCAGTTTGTCCGTCCGTCTGAGGATGGAAGGATGTGCTGAAGTTCATAGTTGTGTTTAATCCTTTAAACAAGGATTTCCAAAAATTCCCTGTGAATTTAGGATCCCTGTCTGAAATAATAACCTTTGGGACACCATGTAACTGAAAAATCTGTTTCAGAAATATATCAGCTATGTTTGCAGCCTTGTAAGTGGTTTTAACAGGAATAAAGTGTGCTGATTTACTTAATTTATCTACCACTACCATAATTGAATCATTCTGATGCTGATTTTTGGGTAATCCCGTAATGAAATCTAGGCTGATTATTTCCCACATCCAGCTGGGAATAGGTAAAGGTTGCAGCAACCCAGCTGGATGTTGGTGTTCTGTTTTCACTTGTTGGCAGTCCAAACATCTAGCTATATACTTAGCTGTTTCAGATTTCATATTAGGCCAAAAATAATCTTTTCTCAACATAGTGACAGTTTTCTGGTAGCTTGGGTGCCCTGAGTAAGGAATTTTATGTACCTCCTCCAGTATTAGTAATTTGACCTTGGATTCATTAGGCACATATAGTATGTCCTTAAACAATAAAAATCCATCTGTGTTTAGGCTGTAACCCTTTGCTAAACTTTCTGTAGGTTCTTCTTTAGCTGTAGCTTGTAACTTTTGATAAGTTTCATCTAATTTTATCCCTTCAGCCAACTGTTCATTCAAATCAGAGGTGTAAGTGCTGCTAGCTGATACAAAATTCAGCCTTGCATTTCTGCTCAAAGCATCAGCCACCTTATTTTCCTTTCCCTTTATGTGCTGAATTTTGAAATCATATTCACTTAAGAAAGCCAACCACCTGGCTTGTCTTGCATTTAAATTAGGATGATCTAAAAGGTATTTCAGACCCTTATTATTAGTCATTAAAGTAAATTTTCTGCCTATTAAGTGGTTTCGCCACATCTTTAAAGTATGAATAACAGCAGCCAGTTCCAAGTCATAAGTGGCATAATTCTTTTCGTGAATTTTCAGCTTCCTAGATTCGTAGGCAATGACATGTCCATCCTGAGTCAACACTCCACCTAGACCGTCATTACAAGCATCGGTGCAAACCACGAAATCTTTATTAGGGTCCGCTATTCTGAGAATAGGCGCAGTTGTCAATAACATCTTAAGTTTCTTAAATCTTTCTTCACACTTCACGTTCCAATCAAACTTCTTGCCTTTCTTTTGCAAGGAAGTGATTGGGTTGGCTATTTTTGAAAATCCTTCGATGAATCTTTGGTAGTAACCGGTAATTCCCATGAAGGATCTAACATCTGTTACATATTTTGGTACCGGCCACTCTTCAATTGCTCGAATCTTTTCAGGATCAACTGAAATACCTTCCTTGGTGACTACATGTCCTAAGTACTGGATTTCGTCTTTAAAGAAGTCACACTTACTGAATTTCGCAAAGAGCTGCTGCTCTCTTAGTTCTTGTAAGACTATCCGTAAGTGTTCTTTATGCTCCTCTTCATTCTTAGAATAAATTAAAATGTCATCGATGAATACGACAACAAATTTATCTAAGCATTTGTGCATTATGTTGTTTATTAAGCACATAAAGACAGCTGGGGCATTAGTAAGCCCAAATGGCATTACGACAAATTCGTAATGTCCGTACCTTGTTCTAAAAGCTATTTTGAAAATGTCTTCTTCTTTAATCCTCACTTGATGATAACCCAATCTCAAGTCTATCTTAGAGAACACCGTAGCTCCACATAGCTGATCAAACAGATCATCTATGCAAGGCAACGGATATCTATTTTTAATCGTCATCTTGTTCAGTTGACGGTAATCTATGCAAAGTCGCATAGTTCCGTCCTTCTTTTTAACAAAAATTATTGGTGCTCCCCAAGGGGATACATTGGGTTGAATGTAATTCTTGTCTATTAACTCCTTTAACTGAGTTTTCAATTCGTTAAGCTCCAAAATATTCATACGATACGGGGCTTTCGAACTGGGTACGGCACCTGGTACCAACTCGATTGTAAAATCCAATTCTCTCTTGGGAGGTAATTCTGGGATTTCCTCCGGAAAAACATCCATGAATTCATTTACTACAGGGATGTCCTCTACTGTTATCTTGCTGCTTGCAAACTTATCTGTCTCATCTGTAATAGTTACAGCATAGGCTTTGCACCCTTTTCTGACTGCCCTTTTAAGTTGTAAAGCAAAAATTTGTCTGACTACTGTTTTCCGAGGAATACCCCTAACAGTTACAGGCTGTCCATTAGTGTTTACACACCTAAAAGTATTGTCAAAACAGTTTAAAACTACTCTATGTTGTTCCAACCAGTCCATTCCGATAAGTATGTCATAAGAGCCAAGTGGCAAAACATTTAATTTAATCGTAGTCTTAAAATCATTCATATCTAAGATACATTCCTTAATATAACAGTTTACTTTCCTTTTTGCCCCAGTAGCTAGTTGTACAGACCAGGAATTATCAAACCTTTCAATAGTTAGATTACATTTTTCTACTATATGTGGTGAAATATAACTAAGACTAGCACCTGGATCTATTAAAATAGTTACAGGGGTTTTGTTAATCATACCTCCTACTTCCACCATGGAAGTTTGATAGTCAGCTTGGCGGTTTTCCAACGTTGCATTGATTCGGGGCATACTCCCTGCAAAGTCTCCAACAGTCATTTCATCTTGTATAGTATGAATATTGCTGATTGTTTTCTTTCGATTTGGGCAAACTAAAGCATAATGTGGGCCATTACACTCCCAGCACTTAACAGGCTCCTTCCTTTCAAAATTCTTAGTGTAATTTCCGTGATTGTTAGAAGTCTCTTTGCTGCCCTTGAAATTGTTGGAATGATTAACAGCTCCATTTTTGTTCCCCTGGAAGCTTTTACTATTAAAATGGTTTCCATTCTTGTTATTCTTGAAATTTTTCTGGGGTATAAACTCCTTTTTCCTGTACTCAAGCTAATTGCTGTTCTTTTTAGCTTTCCAGCTGGCTATCCCTTCTTCTTTTTATTCTGTTCATAACAGAAATTAGCCTTTCGCATAGCCTCTTCCAGTGTTTTGGGGTTATCATATTCAATTCTGTCCTTGATATAATAGGGCAGGAAGCTAAGAAACCGCTGTGTTTTAGGTTTCTCTTCGACAAAATACGCCACATATCTTAATAGGCTTAAGAACTTACTGTTCAAGTCCTTCATAGTCATAGATCCCAGCTTCAATTCATAAAATTCCTTGGCCCTCTCCTCATAATACTGTTTGGACAGAAATTTCTTTTTGAAGTACCTTTTAAAAGTACTCCAATTGACTTCTTTTTCTTTAATCCCTTTGACCCTTTTCAGGTCTTTCCACCATATGTCCGCCTTTCCAGAAAGGTTGTAGATGGCCATTCATGCCTTCAGCTGATTTGAATAGTTGTAAATCTGGAAATATTTTCTCATTCCGGATAACCAGGATTCTGCCTCTTCTCCTGTCTCAGATTCTCCATTGAAAGTTGGGGGTTTTATTTTCTTAAACTCCCCGGAAATCTCTTCATAAGGTCTGTACTTTTTCCTTATGTTATGCAACTCAGCTTCACTGCTGTCACTAGTAGTGCGATAACTGTGTTGTTCCTTTATTTCTTCAGATGATGAACTGTTGTCAGATTTATCTGGTTTCATCCTTTTAGACCCTCTTAGATGACTAGCTTCTTCAGATTCAGCTCTTTTGCTTTTCCCTTCTGTCTGAAATTTTTCTATCAATAATTGATTTAGCTGCTCTTGAATTTTCAGAATCCTTTCGTTATCCTTCTTGACTATTTCTATTTCCGTCTTTAAACCTTTTATGGTCTGCATCAGTTCTGAGGAGTGAGCAATTACCTCCTCTGTCACAGGTTCTCTCGACATCTGTCTTGTCGCAATGTTTGGAGATTCCTCCTCATCATATTCTCCCAGTTTTTCCATACCTGCCTGTTAGATTCAGAAAAAGAAATTTTCTGCTCTGTCTTTATGAAACAGAAAGTATAAGTTAGTACATAATATAGATATATAAATTTTTCTTTTCATTTACACGGTTCTGCAGAAACTAGTGGAGCCATCTTCAGGCCTAGTGTATGAACCATGCTCTGATACCACATGTCAAAACCCGAAATTTACGAAAAATTAAATTTTTTTAAGATAGCAATAAATGCTATTAATTGCATTCCTTGATCTGTTTATTTTAGTTAAGTGATCATAATTTTGTCTAAGTGAATCTGTTATTGTACTTATATTTTAATGTGAGTTTTTAATTGCAGTTAGAGATTGTCTTCTATTCTCTAACCTCAAAGGGAGAAATTGCCATAGCTGACTGGCTTACTTAGCTTTCGAGCTAATGCATAATCCGTCCTTTTTCTACAGGCATACAGGTAAAGTATGGATCGTTGTCAATGACTTTTAAAAGCATTAAAATTCCTTTAACTGTACCATAATGCTCAGTAGAGATCTAAATATTTTTAACAGGTTGTCAAGTGTAAGAAGGTAGAATTCCCTTCCTGTAATATTCATGAAATCTTGCTTGATAGAGAGTTGATGGTTTACATGAAAAGTGATAACTATTGTTCTGGATAAAATGAGATAAGCATTCCTATGAAGTATTGTCGCTTTGATATTATCATTGCGCTGTAACAATGTCTCTTATTTAGTGCTGCATAAAGTCACTAGATCATGTTATTCATATTATTTTTAATTGTCTTAATGATACTGTATCTTTTACCTTTCCTCCTATAAAGGATCTGAAATAATTCATCCTATACATTACTTAATGCTAGCACTGTGTGATGTTCTGTCAACTATCAGTTCTGACTATGGATATGACCCTTGTCGTTTGCATGAGACTGGAGTTGTGATAACAATAGTGATATGATGTTCTATCCATTTATAGTTATAAACCATCATCATCTTTATAACTTTTATAATGCGATATGCTTGTTCCATGCCTAGAATACTTTTCTTCCTTTGTTTTGAACAGCGTTCATTTGTATGGAATAATAAGTAAGTTTATATCATTATATCACAAGAATTATAGATATTGTTCCTATGTTTGATTGTTAAAGAGGTTATGTAAGAACTATAATAGTAATACCTTCATGGATAAACTATGCATCAGACTATATTAGCCAAGGTAAGATTTTAATTTTACAACAATGATGAACTCTTGTCGCAACTTGACTATACAACATTCTATTTATTTGTAGGACAAGGTATTATGTCCACTAGGAAGATTCGATGGCAGGGTTCCGATCATGCATTATATGATGGTTATTGGATAGTGTCTCGATCATAGTAGAATATCCCTACTATGATTATAATTTATCCCTGTGATGATTTAAATTTGATAAGCAAATAATTCGAAATACAGCTTGGACTTTGGAATGTCGACCCATGGCAAGTTAAAAATTTCAAAGGCTACGTGGATAGCTCTCGTCCTTGTATTGATGATATAAATGGCTTGTCTGAAACCCTACTTGGTCATTCCCTCTGCCTTCGGGCTCGGGTTACATGAGAAAACCCTTCTGGTCTGAGTTTGCTCGTTATGGTACTGTAAGTTGCAGCTTGTCATACGGCTATAGTCATGGAGTATATTCCTCGTGTAGTTTGTAAATCTGCAAACTCTGCTAAAGGCTTTCCCTAAGTTCATTGGGCAACTCGGGTTATCTTTCTGCTGTTATTGAGGATTATCAGTCGCATGCTGCTCCCAACCTTCATACTTATTACTTGTGTTGATTTAGAGTCAGGTTTTTCCTGTTGTCGTTATCCATGAAGTGGTCATGTCCTGGGGTTTATATTCGTGCTTCCCATACTGGTCCATCCATGGCGTGAGGGTATTGTTATGTATGTTTCCTGGTCACGGCTTTCATTGTGGAAGGTGTTTGTGCCAGAAATTGTTACTAAGGCTAGGGTAACAAGCCAACACAATCTCAAGAGTAAAACTCAAATCAAACTAGGGTTTAGGGTTTTGTTTTATATGTTTTTGGTCATAAACTTCAAGAGCATGCAGGGAATACATTCAGCAGATAAGAAACAACTAAATCATACACATATATCGATAAAGATGCATATATATCACAAACATCCAACAAAAGACTGTACTGAAGTTCACACATAAAGGACAAGCACCACTAGAAAATACACATTAACTAGTAATGAATTTGTCATTCATGAAACTAAATAAGTTCAAACATGAATCCAACACAGACCAAATGAAGGGGAAAGAGTCATATATTCATAATTTCATCAGTAAATGTATATAAGAGTTACAGTACCTATCTCTGAATAAGTCTGAAAGTACAAGCAGCTAGCAGACCTCCTGATGCTCCCAAAAACATCTGAACCTTCTCAATGACTCTTTGTCCCTCTTTTATAATTACAAAGAAGTCATTCTATTTCCCCCTCATTAGGTCGAAATTCAAACTTCCTAGCAGTTACATTAAATAACTAGCTCAACTAATTAACTAAAAATAGCAAATCGGATTCCTGGCAAATATGGCGAATTTCTGGAAAATAGGTGTCAAAGAAGCTTCCATATCTCTCAATTGGTGACACTTGTGTAAAAACTGAGAGAGGTTTTTGTTAATGGGTCCGTGATGGACGAAAACATCTCTTGTTTTTAAAAAATTCATCTCCAGTCAATCAAAATCGGCCTCGCAAAATGAACACTAAAACAGGAAAATATTAAATATTTAAAATCCTTGGAAAATAGGCTGCAAAGATT
The DNA here is from genome assembly GCA_027924585.1 of Larix kaempferi. Classification (NCBI taxonomy): domain Eukaryota; kingdom Viridiplantae; phylum Streptophyta; class Pinopsida; order Pinales; family Pinaceae; genus Larix; species Larix kaempferi. The sequence continues at coordinate 17,530,977 of BSBM01000066.1, read as the reverse complement.
AAACTGAATCTTTCAATCCTTGACAGCTGTTGCAAAACTGAGAGATGTTTTTTTAGATGGGTATATTAGGAACAAAAACCTCCTTCGGTTTTCAAAAATTCCTCTCCATCAGCTCGCGGTCTTCATTTGACTTCAATCACTCAAAACAGCACTGCAATGTCCAGACTATTCAATGTAATGGAAAACTGTCAGTGAATATGGCTGTTTTATATCAGTCTTTCACTTTAATCTCTGTGTATCAACCAGTCTAGATTTTCAAGCTCTAAAACTCTCACTGCTTCAGATTTTCCAGCATAACATCAACCACAGGCTTATTTGACCAACTGGAGACTGATAGCATGAGAGGAAAGAACAAAAACACCACTCTCTGCAATATATTCGCCCTAGCCAAAAAATTGCCATTCAAACCTGTATATGAAAGCCAACATGTTCTCCAAGCAATTGAACATGGTTCTCCAAGCAAGTGATTTCACACATCATAACAATTTTCAACAGCTTTCAAACCACTTAAATAAACCAACAAAACACCTTCTGTGTAAAAGATGAGCATAACAAATCAATCTATGAGTCCTCTCAATGCTATTTCCTATAGATTCTGATTTACAATGGCATTAGGTCATGAGAAGAATCCATTCAATTAGCTCATTATAACCAATCTGTCAATTACTCATCTGTCATGGCTTAAAGCTTCGTTTTGGGGTATCAACAGTCTCTTCTTATGAGAATAGGTGTCTTCATATCATTTCTTTGACTACTGGTAAATGAATTTGGAAGCCCTAATTCTCGCTGGCGTTAAAAACACTATCTTCTCTTCACAGCAACACAATCCACCTTTTTAGCAGTTAACTCTTCTTCACGAACACTCCTCTCCTATAATAATGCGTGTAGAAAGAGAGATTTGACAGCTTAGACCGGGATTTGCTGGTTTTTGTCCAACTGATTCCGCATAATATGCAATGATGAGCTTGCTCTGCTTCGTGACTGATAACCAACTAAAATCATGCTTAAACTGCAGTAAACACGTGTTAAAACACTCACACAAGGCGATTAGTCACTCACATACTGCAATCATGATTGAAATCTGTTTGAAATTTGAAAAAACAGAGGGCTGCGATATTCTTGTAGCGCGCCCTTTGTTAAAATTTTGCCTAGCGCTACAAGAATAGCTGCCATGCCAGAATTTCGCAGTTTTTCAACTTTCTGCTAATTTGTGAGAGGTTTTAAAAGTTACTTGGTTTAAGAAACAAGTTTAACTGCTCTCTAAACACATTAATGAATCAACTTTTGAAAATATGACCTTCTTTAACCCCCTTTAAAATATAAAAGATCAACAAAAATCAAATAAAACCTAAAAAGAATGGGCTCAAAACTTATTCAATCACCCATAGAGTTTCTAAGGAGACTAAAACTAAAACTTAAAACCAAAAATTTAACTGAGGTAAATTGAAAAACAAACCAAAACTGGAGAAAATAAATCAAAAATGGAGAAAAATTTACTGACTTAACATCTGGCTCCAGCTGCGGGATGAAGTCCTCCCTGTGAGGCTTCAAGAACCTGTAGACTAGTGCCTTCTGTCTTCAATCTAACTGCCTGCAAACTTCCATTGGGCTATGGAGTCTTTATTCAATCTCGCTCACACCGGTATATACAATGAAAAGTGACAATGATCCTCATTAATTGTAGAAATGCTTGAGGAATCGCCCATTGACAGGGCTGAGCAACTCCTCACCTTCCAAGGACTGTAAGATGAATGTATTATTTTCCAAAACTTTAGATATCAGAAAAGGGCCAAACCATAGATTATCAAATTTGCCATGCTTACCTTTCTGTTCCTTTCTTGCATCCCATCTTAAAACCAACTCACCTTCTGAAAAAGTATGCTCTTTAATATTTTTGTCAAACCTGTTTTTCATTTTAGCTCTGTACAGCTGTGCTTCTTTGTCTACCTTCTCTCTATTCTGCTGTAACTCTATCATTTCAAATAGTCTCCTTTGCATATCATCCGGTTCTCCTTGAGAATTTTGGAGGAATTTCATCACTGGAATTCCCAATTGAACAGGGAACAAAGCTGGATTGATCCTTCTTAGTTTCTGTCGGAAAGGCTTAACATTAAGCTTCAAAAGGACCTTGTGCTGAATAATTGTTGTATCATAAGTTCTCAGTTCCTGATAATACCAAGCAAATACATCTACATGTTCTTTCAAAAGCTTGATATATCTGCTCCTTTGTTCAACTGTCAGATATTTTGAAATCTTAACCATTCTTAGATTTTCTGCAGTACCAATATTGCAGTCCATAACATTTTCTTCTGAGGATTGGACCATGGCTTAGAAGGTGTGTCATCTTTGGTAAAAATTCTTTCTAGAGGCACTAGACCTTTTGGAATAAAGTTACTCTTCAACTCAATGATCTTATGGCCTACTATTTCTTGTGCAGTAAACTCATTCTCAGCAGCTTCACTTTCAATAAGATCATTATCTTGTTCTTCTCCTTCATCCTGATCAATCTGAGCATTTGCAAACTCATCTGTTAGCTCAAGAAATTTCTTGATTTCAATGTCATCTTCGAAGACCCTCCAATGCTTAACATTATCAGGTACACAAGGCCTGTACCTCACTTCTATAGGATACCTTAACTGAGTAGTCTTAGGAATTTTGAAATATGATGTTGCTAGAGCCAATGAATCAGCTGTTTCATTATGATTCCTTGGAATATGAGTAATATTAAATGCTATGAAGTAATTTTCCAGCATATCCCATACCTCATTTCTGTAAATCTTCAGCAAACCCTTCTTTACTTGATAGTTTTTCTTTACCTGTTGAACAACCAACTCGGAGTCGCCATATGCAGCAATTTGCTGAATGCCTAAGTCTTTTGCATCTTTCAATCCTAGTAAAAGTGCTTCATACTCAGCAGTGTTGTTAGTAGTGACAAATTCCAGCTTATACATGAGTTTGACTGTCTCACCTCCAGGAGAAATGAGCAGAACTCCAGCTCCAGCACCTTCTTTGCACGAGGATCCATCAAAGTACCGCTCCCACAATGCATTTTCTTCCTCTTTGTTGTGCTTTATTTGCTGCTCTTTTTCTACTTGCAACAGGCCAGCAGAGTTATCCTCTTCACTAAAATGTAACATACATGTACCAAGATTTTTATCAACAGAAAACAAAGGATGATTAGTGGGGTTCTTATCATCTGTGACAATGTAGGCAAACTGAAGTTCTCTGTAGAGTCTCCTATTCTCTCCACCAAAAACAGGAATAGTGGCATATGAAAGGTCCATCTGTAAGGTTCCTCCAACCTTCTTTGCCCGTGACCTAGATAGAAGCAAGCCAAATTTTGGTGTGATGTCAGCTACCACAACATCCATTATCACACTTTTCATGGGCAACTGAGTAAGGTTGACAACCATGTCTTTTATTACTCCTAGACATTTTACAGCTCGGGAGTCAAAGGCATATAAATCATGGTAAGGTTTGGTGACATTAAGGCCCAAGGCTTCCATTACAGCTTTTGGCATCAAGTTATGGGATGCTTCTGAATCTAGCAGGCAATTATGAATCATCTGCTCGTGTACAGTCAAGGTTATATAGAAAGGAGGAGAAGCACCAGCCTCATTTTCATTCTTTTCAGCCAGAGCTGACCCAATGAAAATTCTAGGGTTTTCTTCCTGCAAATTAACTATATCTGAAATTGGCTGATTACTGGGTATATTCATCACTTTCAGAACTGTATTCTTATATGATGGATTCTTTATTAACTCAGTCAAAGGTACAGGAATCTTTAACTTTCCCAGTTCATTCTCCAAACTAAAATTTTGGAAAGATTTGTTTACCTCTTCAACTTCAACATTCCTCTTTGATTTTTCAGTAGACTGCTTCTTCTCAATAACAGGATCAACTATTTGTTTAGCAGGAACAGGTGCAGCAGGAACAAGTGCCCTCTTCTTTGGAGCTTGAGCCACTTGTTTTGGACCTGATCTAAGATTTAGGGTCTTTTTAGGTGGTCCATTCTGATGAATAGCAGCAGTTATAGGAATATTCTCCACATCTACATCATCTTCAGTTTCAAACATGCCAATAGTGTAACATTCAGAATTCAAAAAATCTTCTTCAGTAACAAAACCTGTAAACAATCTATCTCCAATGTGATTCATGTCCTGATCAGTCTCAGTTTCTTCAAAGAGCAGCTGTTGATCAATTTCTTCTTCATCCACCAAATTATTTTGAAAAGGTGGGGGTACTTTTTGATCCTCATTCTCCCTCCTTTCTCGCTGAATGTCATTATTTCTGCGCTCTCTTGGCATGAATCTAGGAGCAAATTGCCTCTTGAACTGATTTTGGTTATTTGGATTTCGATCAGCTTCTGGGGTGGGTTTAGCAGAATTATTTTCAAGTTCTAGTTTGTTCAACTTGGCAGTGAGAATCTTTACAAGCTTAGCCATTTCATCTATTTTAGCTTCAGCAGACTGAGGTGCAGCACTTGTGGAAACAGCTTCCTTCTTTCCCTTTCTTTCATACTGCTGCTGAGGTGTTTCTTTCTTGAGTCTGTTGGAAGCCAGCAAATTGGACTCTACCTCCAATGTTGCCTCTTGCATGTTCAGCAGGGTGATAGGTCTTCTTTCTCTGAGTAATAAAGAGAATTCATGATCAAAAGCATTTGCATAGGTCAACTTGGCTGATGTTTCAGTGGGTTTGATTTCTGCAAGAATCCTACTATACATCTTATTAAATCTTTTGGAAAAGTCAGAAATAGTCTCATCCTTCTTTCTTCTCAAAGCTCCAAACTCAGTTATGTAATAAGTGTGATCCTTGGTGTCTCCCCACTGTCTCAGAAAAAGATCTTTGAGTTCTTCAATTATGGTGATAGAATTAGCAGGCAGTTCTCTGAACCATTTTCTCACATCCCCATCAAGACTTTGTACAAATACCCTCATCCATACATCTTTAATTTCAATGTTCTGATTGTCTGCATAACTCTCAAAAGCCTCCCAATGTTCTTTTGCAGTTGTTTCACCTTGTCCATTGAATCGGGGCATATACTTTTGGTAATCATGTGTAGGCAAGGCATGTAAAGGTTGGGGTAATACTAATGGTGCATACCTAGCTGCTACCATTCTGTCCATCATATCCATAGGTGGATTTTTGGCTGCCATTGTGGACTGAGGTTTAGACTGAGGTTTTGAATAAGGTTTTGAAGAGGAAGAAATTTGACTGGAACTTGCTTGGAAAGGGCTCTTTCCCATTTTCAACTGAAAGATTGGTATTTTATCAGGGGAAGAGGCTTTAGCTTTCAAAAAACTTCGAGGATTATTAAAAACCTGGAAAGTGCTCTCAGGGATGGTAGGTTTTACACAAGGTGAAGTTTCAGCTGAATGTAATGAAACACCCAACTGGTCAGGGTCACAAGAGGCTGGTAAAGATTGAGACCTTCTGAGCTTTCTTGCTGTTTTTATGATCTTTTCAGGGTCTGTCACACCTAGCTGTAATGGAGAAGTATGTCTACTCCTGGTTCCAATTCTGTTAGAAGCCACTGTGACAACTTTCTGGTGAAAATAGCCTTCAAAAAATGCTGGTTCAAGTCCACCTCTTAAACCAGGAAAATGATGAGTATCCTAGGGAATATATGCTTCAGCTTCGTCCCCGGCAACGGCGCCAAACATGTTTGTGCCAGAAATTGTTACTAAGGCTAGGGTAACAAGCCAACACAATCTCAAGAGTAAAACTCAAATCAAACTAGGGTTTAGGGTTTTGTTTTATATGTTTTTGGTCATAAACTTCAAGAGCATGCACGGAATACATTCAGCAGATAAGCAACAACTAAATCATACACATATATTGATAAAGATGCATATATATCACAAAAATCTAACAAAAGACTGTACTGAAGTTCACACATAAAGGACAAGCACCACTAGAAAATACACATTAACCAGTAATGAATTTTTCATTCATGAAACTAAATAAGTTCAAACATGAAGCCAACACAGACCAAATGAAGGGGAAAGAGTCATATATTCATAATTTCATCAGTAAATGTATATAAGAGTTACAGTACCTATGTCTGAATAAGTCTGAAAGTACAAGCAGCTAGCAGACCTCCTGATGCTCCCAAAAAATCTGAACCTTCTCAATGACTCTTTGTCCCTCTTTTATAATTACAAAGAAGTCATTCTATTTCCCCCTCATTAGGTCGAAATTCAAACTTCCTAGCAGTTACATTAACTAACTAGCTCAACTAATTAACTAAAAATAGCAAATCGGATTCCTGGCAAATATGGCGAATTTCTGGAAAATAGGTGTCAAAGAAGCTTCCATATCTCTCAATTGGTGAAACCTGTGTAAAAACTGAGAGAGGTTTTTGTTAATGGGTCCGTTATGGACAAAAACCTCTCTTGGTTTTTAAAAATTCATCTCCAGTCAATCAAAATCGGCCCCACAAAATGAACACTAAAACAGGAAAATATTAAATATTTAAAATCCCTGGAAAATAGGCTGCAAAGATTAAACTGAATCTTTCAATCCTTGACAGCTGTTGCAAATCTGAGAGAGTTTTTTTTAGATGGTTATCTTAGGAACAAAAAACTCCTTCGGTTTTCAAAAATTCCTCTCCATCAGCTCGCGTTCTGCATTTGACTTCAATCACTTAAAACAGCACTGCAATGTCCAGACTATTCAATGTAATGGAAAACTGTCAGTGAATATGGCTGTTTTATATCAGTCTTTCACTTTAATCTCTGTGTATCAACCAGTCTAGATTTTCAAGCTCTAAAACTCTCACTGCTTCAGATTTTCCGGCATAACATCAACCACAGGCTTATTTGACCAACTGGAGACTGATAGCATGAGAGGAAAGAACAAAAACACCACTGTCTGCAATATATTCGCCCTAGCCAAAAAACTGCCATTCAAACCTGTATATGAAAGCCAACATGTTCTCCAAGCAATTGAACATGGTTCTCCAAGCAAGTGATTTCACACATCATAACAGTTTTCAACAGCTTTCAAACCACTTAAACAAACCAACAAAACACCTTCTGTGTAAAAGATGAGCATAACAAATCAATCTATGAGTCCTCTCAATGCTATTTCCTGTAGATTCTGATTTACAATGGCATTAGGTCATGAGAAGAATCCATTCAATTAGCTCATTATAACCAATCTGTCAATTACTCATCTATCATGGCTTAAAGCTTCGTTTTGGGGTATCAACGGTCTCTTCTTATGAGAATAGGTGTCTTCATATCATTTCTTTGACTGCTGGTAAATGAATTTGGAAGCCCTAATTCTCGCTGGCGTTAAAAACACTGTCTTCTCTTCACAACAACACAATCCACCTTTTTAGCAGTTAACTCTTCTTCACGAACACTCCTCTCCTATAATAATGCGTGTAGAAAGAGAGATTTGACAGCTTAGACCGGGATTTGCTGGTTTTTGTCCAACTGATTCCGCATAATATGCAATGATGAGCTTGCTCTGCTTCGTGACGGATAACCAACTAAAATCATGCTTAAACTGCAGTAAACACGTGTTAAAACACTCACACAAGGCGATTAGTCACTCACATACTGCAATCATGATTGAAATCTGTTTGAAATTTGAAAAAACAGAGGGCTGCGATATTCTTGTAGCGCGCCCTTTGTTAAAATTTCGTCTAGCGCTACAAGAATAGCTGCCATGCCAGAATTTTGCAGTTTTTCAACTTTCTGCTAATTTGTCGGAGGTTTTAAAAGTTACTTGGTTTAAGAAACAAGTTTAACTGCTCTCTAAACACATTAATGAATCAACTTTTGAAAATATGACCTTCTTTAACCCCCTTTAAAATATAAAAGATCAACAAAAATCAAATAAAACCTAAAAAGAATGGGCTCAAAACTTATTCAATCACCCATAGAGTTTCTAAGGAGACTAAAACTAAAACTTAAAACCAAAAATTTAACTGAGGTAAATTGAAAAACAAACCAAAACTGGAGAAAATAAATCAAAAATGGAGAAAAATTTACTGACTTAACAGAAGGAAAACTTGGGGTTTTCCTGGCCCATTCTTCTAGTGATCATGGTGAGGTTTTTCTACTTTTCTCCACTCATGGCTACAGGGTCGTTCACTGGGTTTTGCTTCCTCCAAAAATCGCTGGTAAGAGTTATCATTTGTTTCGTTATTTTCAGTTTAAAAGAGATTGTTTATTTTAATAAAAGTTGACCACTAACTCGTCAACTTGTAATGTGCAGGCGTTGATATCTCCTGAAGGTGTATGAGGCTCAACCTTTGGCGCTGGGCTCCTACCGAGTAAGCCTGGTTATACCATGGCTGTTTCTCCCTTTGATGGTTTGGATGGTTAGGGTTTGATCTGGAAAAACAACCACCTTTGTGACTGTTTGCTATCACATTCATGAATATGATTGACCCTATGATGGGTGTGGTATTATATGATTGCGGTCATATGTAATATATTTGTTTTCTTATAGTAGTTAAGGTT